>JASDQU010102838.1:269547-308905 GCA_032191745.1 Picea mariana
GAGCAGTAATAAATAAACAATCACACACATGAACAGTACACCAGTGTTTTACGTGGAAACCCAAATCGGGAGAAAACCACGGAATGCTTTTTCTTATATGTCTTGAAGAATTACATTCATTGGAATCACCAAGGGAACAGTAAAACACATTGAAATGGCATTTCAGTGTTTTAAACAAGGGAACATTTCAGTGTGTTTTACTGAAATGATCTGAAATGGCATGACATGTTTACTATTAATGAACATGTTCACAAGAAAAAGGGAAAACTATCAAAATTATGCATCACGTCTAAGAATACAAAACAGAGTTTGCCCATCATGCCTCTTTTGCGTGTGAAATTTCTCCCCGATTGCTTCGCGCTCCCTGAGGTATTTTCATTATTTGTTCTTCTGACACCCTTTGTGCTTCACGCAGCTGCACAATCATATCTTGTGCTTCCCGAAGCTGCCTCTTGAGCCAGGTTGTGTTCCCTTCACGACCTTGTGGTGCTAACACCTTAATGTTATTTTCCAACAACTGTCGTCGTAATTCTATATTCTCCTGGTAAAATTCTACTATGGCGAGTTGTGCCTGCTCCATATGCAGATTAGGTCCTTGGATGTTAGAACCCAATGCTTATACCCTTCTCGTTCATCTCACACTTCCATGACTTATGGTTTTGACAGGCTCTAACCGGATAGCGCGCATTAGGAAATCATCGACGGTTGATCGTGCACACGACTCAATTGGGACTTGGCTTTCCCCCCCGACTTATTTATTTTTCTGGGGCGTGCCTCTCCCCCATGGTATCTGCTGTTGAGGAAGTGTGGCTTCCAACTTGTGCCCTTCCGACGTAACTTCTTCCACTTAGGCCTTCGCACAAGGTGATACTATCTTTTCTGCGCGAAGGTAGGAATCTCCCTTTGAAGCCTCAAGAACACCCGTTGCAAACAAGAACGAGTCCCAGGCATTTTGTGCCTCAATCCTGGTGCTTTGGCTACCTCACAGGCCCCGTCTTGAGTTTTTGAGGAGTTCCCATGGTGCGACAACATATCTACCTTATGCGTGGGTGACTTGAAAAAGGCACAAAGCAAAGAATGTGGTCAAGCTAGGCTCACAAGACGAGTCAGTGCATAAGCTCGGCTAGTAAGTAGAACATCTAGAATTTATAACGGAGCGGGCAGTGAGTCAAAATGTTCCAGGGAACATTGAATGCCTTGCGACAAGATGTTTTAAATAATTTATGTGTCACGTCCGCACGACGGGCATCATCTAGGGCATGTGATATGCAGTCGATAAGAGTTGCAGAGGATGTGTGGTATGATCGCATCGATTCCTTTTTAATTCCCCAGCCTCCATAATGAGTTGATGATGGTTGATGCACTTGCTGATGCGACTCCTGTTTGAGCAACTTGCCTCAACCTGAAGTGTTTAGCGACTTTCCTTATGATAGTATCAGGCTCTTTTGGAACTTACTCGTACTTTCAGCACATGTTCGGCTCTAACATCCTTTCTCAACCCCAAGGGCCAATTGGCCACTGGCGTGACTTTGACTCTCATGTTTTCCGCACCTAATCTTTCATGCTATAACTCGCGAATGTAACCAACGCTGAACTAAAGGAAAATGACGACACTAAGAGAGACGGTGCAGGTAATTCGAAGGGTTGCATAGATCACGTAAGTATCAAATAACCAGGCTTAGCGAGCTTTACAGGTATGCACTAGTCTGGATTCTTCACACTTATGTTTTTACATATATTTTGTCGAGTATTGTGTTGTAATCAATTTATAAATGATTTTAATTCCGATTACAAGAAAGATCCCTCTGACTATCGAGCAAAATTGGCTCTGTAATTTCGCTGAGGATTTCGAGAGAAATTGGGTCTGAAGATCAACAAGGTGATGAAAAATATCAAACTGCCCAAGTTCGACACACCCGACAATTTCGTCGACTTGTGCGATGTGGTCGAATCGCATGCCAAGCAAGATTCTTCATGGGCTGAAAGACTAGCAAAGGTGACCGACACAGCGCTAGGACAGGTACAACAATTTCTGGAACATCTCATTAGCGCTCGAGTTGTGCTTCAACAGTTAAGTACTAGTCTGGTTAAATATCAAGCGCATGTGGTGGAGATCAGAGAAGTTTTCACACTCCCGATGGAACAACACAGATTTCCATACACCCAAACCTGCGAGGAGTTGTTCATCAGTTGGTCAGAGTATGAGAAAAGTCACCTTTTCAAGTGATATCTTGAGTTGATTGTTATAAAAAATGTTAGAAGAGAACGCCTTGTGGCGAATTTTGTTTACTTATCTACACTTAGTTGTTATTTTCAGTTGAATTTTATGTTATAAATAAGAGCATCAACCAATTAGTTAGAGGTCGATGGTTGTTGCAAGAAACTCTTTTTTTTTTGTTTTGTTAAGAACTATTTCCAAGCTACCTTTAATAGAGATCCTTATGGACCAGAGACACATTATATTTTCATCAAATGCATGTGTGATTGGACGTGGAGAAGAACTATTTCCTATCTCATCTCATGAATGGATGTTGTAATGAGTAAGAGCTATTGAATCTATTGTTAAGTTATCCGATGCAATGTTTTACATTTCTTTTCTTTAATGATGAAGATGAATCGTTGTGTTATCATGTGAAGGACGATTAGTGTAGGTGAATTATTTTGCTTGCCATTAGCTTATCGCATATGTGTTTTCTTTCTGATAATTAGTATATCATACTGTAATTGGATGCTCACATGGTTAACGCATTAGTACAAGGCCCATGGTATAGAATTGTTGTTTGCATGTTTAAGTAGTTGGTTATCCCAAGCTCAACCTCTTCTCCAGTATTTTAGAACCTTTTTACATTTTGTTGCCAAGTTGGTTTATACCAGCTTACAATCTTATATCGGTCCCACCTAAGAGAAAATACAAAAAGAGAAAGTCCAAACTAAAGCAGACACCTTCGCAAGAAAACGCAAAGCCCATCGATTAATTCGTCGGATCGCAAGATCTGGAGAACCATTCCACCATTAAACACTGCAGAATCTAATTGGGCCTCGGTGATGGGTTTGGTTCCTGTTGTTGAATTAAAGGGATTTAGGACCCATCAGCAGAATTGGCGCTAGAAGGAGGGCCTGAGAATGAATGGTTGAATACATATTTCAAATAATATTTCAAATAGCTTGTAGATTCAAAACATCCCACATGCATGGCTGGTCATTCCCAAGACAGCCCACACACGTTGAGTACTCCTGAAACGAGTAACTCACCACAACACGAGGAAGAACAATAGTACCCTAAAATACCTTACGCTCTCCCTCACAAGGAATTAAATCAATTCAGAAGAATCACAAGAGCATACACCCGACAAATCTCTGTGTTGTCCTTAGCTCTGATACTTCCTCGAAGAAAACAAGTAAGCAAACCAGTGGTTAATACTCCCGACGAGGTTTTTGTGCACACAGTAGAAGACCTAATAGACTTTGCAATCACCGAAATCGAAGATCCTCTTAATTTGATCCCTGAAATGCCATCCAGCGACGTCCTTGAACCAAACAATTTTTCAAAAGAGGAGGATTTTAATTCAGAATCTGAAGATATGGAGGACAACAACGACCATAATGAAGAAAGGGGAAACCCACCATTGAAAAATCAACCCTGGTTGGCCAAAGACACTTTGGCCCTCTCAGGACCAGTCCATAACCTTCCCCGACATCCAGAAAAGTTACTTCCTAAGTTCGACCCAGAAACCTCAGGATTGCCTGAAGATCATATCAAAAAATTTATAGTAGCGATCAGACTTATGAACGTCCAACATGAAGACGTAGTTTGCAGGTTGTTCCCCTACACTTTTGAGAACTCAGCCTCCACATGGTATTTTAACCTACCTGTAAGATCCATAATTAGTTGGAAAAAGTCTCAAAAGGATTTTTTAGATAAATTTGCTGAAGAAACCACTATAGGAGTTCTAATGGCTAAATTGTTCGCAGCCACCATGAGTTCAAAAGAAAAGTTAAAGATTTCAATCAAAGATTCACAACCATCTTAAACAAATTCCAACCCGAAGCCAAACCACCTCATGAGTTGCAAATCAAAGTTTATGCTAACACTCTCCTAGCTTCTATTTCCATGTTTGTGAAAAGGGCTGCCAAACGAACCCTGGCTAAGAATTTTGAAGAAGCCAAAATGATAGAATTCCAGATTAAAGGGTGTAAAGAAGGCCAGGTCTCTTTAGTTAAGAAAGAATTTCAACCCCCTCCCAGGAGAGGACTCCTTTTGACCAGACCGCCAGGGAAACAAGCAGAACAGATGCCCGACAAGGGTAATGGAGACATAGAAGATCTACAATGTATGGTTAATAAATTATCAAACAAGATCATAGACATGAAGATAAATGAAGGGGAAGGAAACCAAGGCCAAAGGCCCTATAAGCCTTTATTTCAAAGGAACCCACCGTTCAAAGCAATTGTACCTCCCCCAGCTAACTTAAATATCGATCTAGGGGATGTCACATCCAATTATTTTTGTACTTATCATTAGGAAAACCACTATGAAAGAGACTACCCTCAATGGGTGCATGCCATGAATTTGATGGCCAATCGATTTCTAGATGAAGTCTCCTTGACCAAACAATCAAGCAGTTCAATTATGAATGTTGTTGAACAGGAAGAGATTGATACACCAGAAGATACAACCATGCTAATATGGGATCCTAACCTAATTATGCCTTCCGACGACCTATTTTAGGTTCAAGAACCACCCACTGAGGTCTCGGTTGTGCAAACGAGAATTAAAGGTCCTCTTGTCTCGAAGGATCATACTACCACTCAAACTTCATGGGAAAGGTCAACTCTCAATCACCCGAAATCACCTTTTGTTCCCCGTAAGAACCCTATTAGCATCCATACCCGAGAATCGCCCAAACTGGAGTACAACGTAGTTGAAGATATGAAGAAGTTGAAGGCTAATATATCGGTTATGAACATATGTAGAATCCTTCAACAAAAAGACTTCCTGCTACAAGATTTGAAATCAGTAGAAAACCCTATGACAAGCAATGAACAACAAAGAAATCTAACTTCCACAGATCTAGTAAATAAACCAATTGTGAATACATGCTCGGAAGATAAGAAGGGAAAATCCTTTGTCCCACCGTTCCTTTTGACGTTTGAAGTTTTCAACAGGTACCTCCACAATTGTTTGGTCGATTCAAGAGCATCCTCTAACATTATGCCACTATCTATCAGTAAAAAACTAAATCAATTCCCTCTCAAGAGTGATAAACATGTGATACAACTAGACAGAACCCAGGTCAAAGTCACGGGGGAACTCAGAGATGTAATGATCATGATAGTGACACATCTTAAGTTTGTGCAAGTGATTGACATCATTGTAGTAGATATCCCAGAGGCCTATGGGTTATTACTAAGTCGAGATTGGTCTGAGAAGTTAAACGGGTACTTTATTATAGACTAGGCACACCTTCGGCTACCACTGAAGCGATACAAGAATATGATCAGAATCGACAGGGAGAGATCTCTGAAACATATGGTCATTGATCTAGAAACCCTAAATGAACCCTCATCGACATATTTCCCTGTGCTAGGAAATTATTCCTGCCATTCCTTTTTTGGGAACTTCTCCCCTCTTCCATCGAATTTCCCTCTCACTAATAACTCTGAAATGGTTTTTCAAGAGAAATCACCAATACCGACAAAGGAAACCCTCTTCTGTCAAGAACCTGTGCTAGAAATCACTACACAAATGATAGGAGGGCAAGAAAGTAATAAGAAGGAAGAAACAGTTAACTTTCGCTCACAGATCTGAACCATATATTTTGATGGGTCTAAATCACATGAAGGATCAGGGGTAGGGTGCATCCTCATTGATCCAAAAGGTAAACGTCATTTCCTGTCCTGTAGACTAGAATTTGAATGCACAAATAACACCACCATGTATGAAGCTCTAGTAGAAGGGTTAAAGAAATCCATAGACTTAAACGTCAAAGAATTGAAGGTTTTCGGAGACTCGGGGATTATCGTTAGACAAGTAAGGAATATTATACATTGCAATTCCCCACACCTAAAGAATTATCAACGGGAAGTGCATAGGTTAATATATCATTTTGAAGCTTTCAATAATAAAACAATCATGAGAGCAAAGAACATTCGTGTTGATTCCCTGGCCACAACTGCTTCAAGGCTGTCACCTCTAGAAGATTATGAAGCCTCCCAATTCATTGTGCAACTACTCTACAAACCATCAGTGCCCAACAATATTTCTGATTGGAAAGTCTTTGAAGGGGATGAACAGATCATAAACTTTCTGGCAAACCAAGATAATTTCAAAGACTTGGCTATTGACAATGAAGTATTCCAGGAACAATCAATAGGAATGAATTCTCAGACATGTCAACCTATTGACAAATCTAAGTCTCACACAATCCCGAAAGGGATAGCTAATTTGGAAAATCTTTTTGACCTGAAGGAACGATTTAAGGGTCCTAAAAATGTGAAGACCAGTAGCTCCTGTCCCCTGCATGAAACTATAAATCTCGGAACCCCGGAAAACCCAAAGAATGTGAATCCCAACAAGACTATATCTAAAGAGGAAAGGAAGGCTTATCTCAAACTGTTCAGACAATATCAAGATGTCTTTGCATGGTCCTACTGAGATCTAAAAACTTATGACACTCGTATCATTCAACGCACTATACCGTTAAAACCTGAAGATAAACCCTTCCAATAGAAGCTCTGAAAGTATCACTCATCCATGGAACCTATCATGTATCAAGAATTGAAGAAACTTTTAGATGCCAAAATCATCTTCTAGGTTTGGCATTCCGCGTGGGTAGCAAATATGGTTCCTGTGAGGAAAAAGTCTAGAGAAATCCGCTTATGTGTAGATTTTAGGAACCTCAACAGAGCTTCAGAAAAGGACAATTACCCAGTCCCGCCAATGGAGCAATTGCTGCAGACCGTGTCTGGCTCAGAGATCTTCTCTCTACTGGATGGTTTCTCAGGTTACAACCAAGTCCTGATTTCAGAGGAAGATCGTTTGAAAACTACCTTCCAAACCAAGTGGGGAACCTTCGCTTATCAACACATATCTTTTGGGTTAATCAACATAGGGGTGACCTTCGAAAGGGCCATGGACGTAGCATTTCGGGGACTAATCAACAAGTGTGTGGTATTGTATCTGGACGACGTTACTGTGTATTCAAAGAACAGAGAAGAGCACATCTAACACTTAACTCAGATTTTTGAAAGGTGTAGGAGATATAGTATATCCTTAAGTCCTATGAAAACTATTTTCAACGTCAAGGAAGGTAAGCTGCTAGGCCACATTATATCTCAAGCAGGTATTCGCATAGACCCATAAAGGATTAAGGCCATATCTCAACTCTCGTTGCCTCACAACAAGAAAGCTATGCAGTCTTTTTTCGGACAAATCAATTTCGTGGGGAAATTCACTCCCAATTTCGCAGAAACTATCAAACCCTTAAAAAATATGATTCGTAAAGATGTCGAATTTAAATGGGACGATGAACGAAAGGATGCTTTTAGCAACATCAAAAATGTTATATCTCAAGCCCCCGTGTTACGAAGTCACGAATTCAATAGAGATTTCTTCCTCTATACTTTCGCCTTCGACCAATTGTTAGCTGCGGTATTGACTCAAAAGGATGATGACAATAACGAGGCCCCGATGTTCTTTATGAGCACTAACCTCCAATGAGCCGAACTAAATTATCTTGCCATAGATAAACATACTTATGCAGTTTATCAAGTAGTAAAACACTTCAGGTCTTACATCCTCAAGAAACACACCAAAGTAATCGTCCCTCACCCTATGGTCCGATCCTTATTCACCCAACAGGAGATGGGGGAAAGAAGAGGGAACTGGATGGCAGTAGTTCGGGAATTTGATCTAGATATAAAAATGCCAAACTAGTGAAAGGGAAAGGGTTATGCAAACTCGCAGCTAAATCCCAAGACCAAGTAAATGAAGATTTCAGGTGGGAGAATGAAATGGCATTATGGTGTGGCGAAGTTTCATACATCTGCCCAGGAAAAGAGTCTTGGTATGGGAAGCTAACTTATCTCCTACACCATGGGACTTGTCCAGAAAATCTCAACCCTGAGGAAAGGAGAGCTCTCAGGTTAAAATCTGCACAATATCGCCTCATAAATTCGATACTCTTACGGGTTAATTATGATGGGGTACTATTAGGATGTCTCGGACGTGAAGATGCAGACAAAGTTCCTCCATGATGGCCCTTCCAGTGGAAATTTTGCAGGAAACACCACCGCTCATAAGATACTGAGAGATGGTTATTATTGGCCCACTTTGTTTAAAAATTCTCACACTTACGCTAGAAACTGCAAAACCAGTCAAGCAAGCGTTGGGAGAGAGAAGAGAGCAGCAGTTCCACTCCAACTGGTGACTGTTTCTAGGCCTTTTGAGCAATGGGGGTTAGATATCATAGAAGAGATTACACCAAGCTCTTCAAAACAACATAAGTATATACTTACTGCCACCGATTATTTCACGAAATGGGCAGAGGCCATCCCTCTGACCCATGTAAATGAAAAGGTGGTAATCCAATTCATAGAACAACAACTAATCACAAGGTTTGGTGTCCCTTCTATCCTAGTTTTTGATAATGCAGCTTACTTCTCTTCCACCCCGTTGACAGAGTTTGCTCTAGACAAAGGAATCATAATTAGATACTCTGCAAATTACTATCCACAGGAAAACGGAGTGGCAGAATCAACTAATAAGAACCTAGTAAGGATATTGAAGAAAACACTTGCAGAGAACCAAAGGAATTGGCATAATCTACTCCATAACGCTCTATGGGCCGATAGGGTCACACCCAAGGAAGCTATAGGAAATTCCCCGTACTTTCTGGTTTACGGGCAGAAAGTCATTCTCTCGAATGGGCTTTATCTTCCATCTCTTCAACTAACCCAAGATTCCAGATGAGAGCCTTTATCGGTCATACAACAAAGAATTGACACTCTACTTGTTATCACATAATCATGTATGAGGGGTGTTTTTCCTTTGAGAAAGGCACCAGGGTGAAAAGTGGCAAAGAGTGGGTTAAAAACCCACTTATCCTAAGTTTAGGGGCGCATGAGCGCTTCCTGTTATGCAACGCACAGATCTGGGTGGCCAAAACATGCGCACTTAGATCTACGGCCAGGGATAAATTCTGGATCCCCCCCCCCCTGTTAATATTATGGTAGTTGCGGGAGGTATTTACCTCCATGTGTAAACCTGACGAGAATAGAAGACTCCGGAAAACAAGAGAAACCCCTAATGAGTTGGCTAATAACCCTAGAAGTCTTGTCGACTCAACAAGATAATTAATATTAGGTTATCAGCCTCCAAGAGAAGAAGTCGGCCAGAAATAATAATAATATACTGAACAGACACATATCCAGAAGGAGAAGTTGACCCTAGCAAATCTGGCAGAACCACTATAAATACAGGGCACCAGTTCTCATTTGACACATCTCAGAATTGCAGAGAGCAACTAGTGCGCACGTGTGGAGGAGAGTTGCAGGTGCAACTGCTACAGCAACCAGTTTCAGCATTGGCTTGGACTATCTCTTGGTTAGGGTTTGGACTATCTGATCAGCTATTGTTGGTGCATTATCCTTGAAGGAAGATGTGCTACACCTTGTTTGGCTATCTAGCCTAGGGTTTGCTTCCGGAGTAATTCTCAGTCAAGGTTAAGGTGCTCGGAGGGTGGCTTCGGTCTATGGTTGGGTGACGAGGGTATCGTCAATGGTAAAATGAGCACACAATCTTCTGTAGTCTAACAGGTTATGGGCCCACACCTCCTTCATTCAGTCTAAACTCTGGAAGGAAACATAGCCGCTAGGATATTGATCTCGTTGAAGAACTGTTGCTAGGGTTACTAGCAGAAACAACTTCCAAGACACTGTCGCTAGGGTTACTAGAAGGAGCAGTTGCAGAAACCCTAAACCTCTTGTTGAGGCACCCTAAGTGAATGGATTGACCTAATCTCCGGATAGATCAGTGCGCTCTAGCCTAGCGCATCTCCTGACACTCTCAGCAAGCCAAGACGTGAAGTTTGAATTTCTGGTCAAATCTAGGGTTTGACCAAGTCAAGCAAACCATGACTAACTCTATAAAGTCTGAGAACAATTTAGATGGAGACTCTAACTTTAGAGCGTGGAAGACAAGGATTGACCTCATCCTTACCAAGAATAAAGTGTTGGATATCGTGAAAGGAAAGATCGTGAAGCCAGAGCTTGAAGAAGGAAAAGAGAAGGAACCGCAGAACGTTGCAGCTATGGAGAAGTTTAAAGATGTTGACATCAATGCCATGAGTATCATAGTGGATTCTATAAAAGACCACTTGATACCCTACATCTCCCATCTTGACTCATCGAAGAAGATGTACGATGCCCTAACAAATCTCTTCTCTGTCAGAAACATTGGACAAGTTATGAGTCTGAAGAATGAGCTCTGTGACATGAAGATGAATGACGATGACAGCATAACATCATACTTTGTAAGGATCTCCCAGCTAAGAGATCAACTACAAGCTATTGAAGAGATCACCTCAGAGAAGGAATTGGTGAACATAGTACTCACTGGTCTTCCCAAGATGTGGGATGCATTTGCCGCAAGCATGAACACAAGGAAGGAGTATCCAACATTTGAAGAACTTTGGACTTGTTGTGCTCAAGAAGAATCAAGGATCAATGCAAAAGAGAAACCCCAGAGGAAGTACGATGATCAATCCTTCACAGCAAGATTCAAGAACTTCAAGAACAAAAGGAAGTTTGGCTCAAGGAGGAAGCCAAATCAAGAGAAAGACATTTCAGAAGTACAATGCTTCAAGTGTCGAAAGTATGGTCACTAAGAGAATCATTGTCCCGAGCTAAAGAAAAGGAAGGAGAAACACGAAGCATCAATTGTCGAAGAAAATGAACCTACAAAGAAGACTAAGCAGGATGGAAGAGACTTCTTCTTCTAAAGGTAACAAAAACTCTTCTTATTTCTTGTATATATCTCGTTTGCATCGTCTCTGTACATATCTTGTATATCTATCTCTTGGAAGATAATGTGTTCCAAGAAGAACTATACCTATGAAAGAACAACAAGATAAGAATGGATATCATTAGATAATACACATGAAAGAATGAAATACAAATCATGTGGAAGCTATTGCAAGATTAAGTCGAATCAATCATGAAGAGACTTAGAAGAAGCAAAGACAAAAAGAAGTCAGCAATCGAGAGGAAATTGGAAAAAGACTTATGACGTTTTGTAGAAGACAACAAGACGGAAGCATGGACTCTATTAGACAAGAGAGCCAATTATATATTGCAGAAGACAATAAGGATGCATATGGAAGCGTGGACTCTATTAGACGGAGGGAGTCGATTATATGCACTCTTACATGAAGCAAGGGTTAGGAGGGAGCTAATCCTATGATACATTGAAGATGATGAAGTATATATATCCATGGTAGTAACCATGAAAAACAGTACGTGTTCAGTTCAACCGCAGAAGAAGACTTCTTCAAAGAGAAGCCTTAAATTATTCCTGGTTGTCCATCCAGATCCGTGATACTATGATGAAAGGAAGAAATGGAATCTATAAGAAACTCCATGGACCCAAGTGCTAAAGAAAAACATGAGGATTCCAAGAAAGAAAGAGAAACTAGAGCTTCTATCCAAGATGAAAGAGTTTGCGTACTCAAGCTAGAGCTCATGGAAACAACTTCCTTCTTATTGAAAAAAGAAGAAATGACTCTCCAAGTTAGGAGGGAGCACTGAAAACACTATTGAAGACATTCATCTTTAAATTTGAAAAATAGTCCATCTTGGACAGATGCTTTCCTGTTTGGAAAGTGGATTGAGACTTCTGACGAACAGTCACTTTCCATTGTGGTTAACATGGGAAGTAGTCTGATTGTTGATGTATCATAGACAACGACTTCCCATTATGGTTGGCATGGGGAGTGATCTAAGGTAATCTCTCTTCTTGAGGGTTACTCAAGGATACTGGCCCGCCTTGGCGGACAACAATTTCTCATTGTGGTTAACATGAGGAATGGTTTGTTTTGGAGGTTGATGCAGGAGTTTGTTTTTGAGCTTTTCTTATTTCTTGTTCACTTACTCACCCTTTACTACACTTACTGACTGAAGTTAGATTGAGACTTCACCTGCCCATGCTTTTCTTGGTCTAGGATTCTGAGTTAAAACGATATGGTTCTGAGTTTACTTCCATTCGGCCACCTTTTATAAAACCAACCCATGACATAAAATATTGATGGGTATCAAGCTTACTCCTACTGCAATCCAGGAGTGACATCTGGTGCTAACATTTATGGCATCGTTGTCGGGGACGAAGTTGAAGATTTTCCCCAAGATTAAACGACATTGAGCCTCTGATTCTGAAGGTGCATCAGGCATCAGAGCCTTCCAAGATTTCTATTGTGCAGCTGGCGACTCCACTGTGGCGACTTCATTGATGTGAACCCATAGGCGATTCCATTGTTTCAACTGTGACTTCTAGAGGCAGACATACAAGGTCTACTCCACAGCTGCCTTTAGCGACCCCTGAAACCGACCCAGAGAAGATCATCAAAAAGGGAAAGGCCTTTGGAAGAGGTACTTCTACCGCTAAACAAGGTATTTATGATGATTTTCATTGTTCCATAGGAGCGCCAACCCCTACATTTGATTTTGTTTTATTGCCTTCTGTTGGAGTTTCCCGAAGTCTGAAGTTTGAGAGTGTTCCTGCTGAGTTTTCTCCTCCCGGTCTTGGATTGGAAGGAGAAAACCTTGTCACTCCCCTTTCTCCTGAGGTTGTACCCTGGTTCAAACCTAGCACCTTAGAAGATTTTCCTACCCCGAGTTTTACCACCCCTCCTCCTATTACTACTACTATTGAAGAAAGGGAAACTTCTGTCCCTTTAAGCCCCGAAGCTCGTTCTCCAAATTCCCTGCAGTTTCCCTTTCCTCCTGTAAGCTCAGTTCCAGTTTCTTCTGGCCTAACCCATTCTCCTCCAGCTCTTGTCCCTATGGCAGGTGCTAATCCCCATGTAAACAGAATGGATGCCATAGTAGCTGCTAGGTATGCCCCCTTAATCCTACCTCAGCCCATGAACCCTCTTCCTACTAGAGATTACTTGAAGTATATGCCTAAATTCACTGGAGAGGAAGACATAACTGCTAAAGAGCATCTTATTGCCTTCTACAATTATGCAAACAACCTGAATATTGAAATTGAAGATGTTTGGATGAGAGTCTTTGTCCAGAGCCTTGATGGTGAAGTTAGGAAGAGGTTTAGAGGATTGACCCCCGGTTCCATTGCTGGGATTGAAGCTCTGGATAAGGCCTTCCTGAGACAGTGGGGAGATAAAAAAGATTTCATGTATTACATGACAGAGTTTGGGTCCTTCAAGAAAAAGGAAGGAGAGTTTGTCTCTGACTTCTCCAAAATATTCAATAAAATGTACAATAAGATCCCTGTTGAGATCAAGCCCACAGAAGCTTCTGCCAAAATCTCTTATGCTAATGCATTTGACCTTGACATTTGCCTCATGTTGAGAGAGAGAAGAGCTACTTCCCTATCTTATATGCAAGATGCGGCCGTAGAAGTAGAATCTAATGTGTTGGTAGTTGACAGGCTCATAAATAAGGCTGTTACAAACAGAGAAAAGGGACGATCAGAGGCCTCAACCTCTGATTCCTCTGTGCCTCACCCTCAAGTGGATGAATTGACAAAAATGGTGAAATATCTTTCTACAGAGATGGAGAAGATGAGATTTGAAGGGAAGAAGACATACATAAATCCTCAAAACGGTGATAATAGAGGCAACTTCAGGAGGCAGAATAACAATGTTCCCCAGATTATGCCAAGGGAACAAAGGAACAGAGATAGAGACGATAAGAGGATCCAGACTCTTCTTCAGAATAACCTGGTTGTTGGTGAGGAAGGAGAGGAAATAGATGAGCTTGATCCTGAAATCCATTATTTTGGAGACACTTCCTCTTTTCCCCATTTGAATCGATCAACATATGAGGAATCTCTCGTGGACAGTCATCTTAATGAGCTAAGAAAAGGAGACAAGGGTAGCAGTAGCCCAAATAAATACAACTTCAGATCCAAAAAGAAAGTCAGAACGCCTGATGTTCATGAGCATCCCACCAAAGCAGAGGAGACTGCTAAAGATATGGAAGACAACAACCAGGGTAAGAAACTCCCAGCCCCCTCTCCAGTAGTCCAAGCCCATCTTCCTGAAGTAAAAGAAATCCTAAAGCCACCCTCATCTTTTAATTTTGAGCATGAAATTTAGAAAATCAGGATCCCTGTACCCCTCTCTGAGTTGGTCAAACATGAAGATTTTAAAAAGAGCCTCTCCAAGTTATTGCAGTCTGAACCCTCATACCGTCCTACAGACTCAATCAATTTGCAAGATGAAAATCCTAGAGTAATCTTAGGTCCTATGGTAGAAGATAGAGATGATTCATCCCCCCCCGCCTTCTACACATCCTTGAACATTCAGGATAAGGTGTTGCACAACTGTTTGATGGATTCAGGGGCCTCTCATAATCTCATGCCCAAAACTGTCATGGAAGAACTTGGTCTGGAAGTCACTAAGGCCTACCATGACCTGTACTCTTTTGATTCAAGGAGAGTGCAATGTCTTGGAGTCATTAAAGATCTGGTGGTGTCCTTATTTCAGCTGCCCATGAAGAGTGTGGTCATGGACATTGTGGTAGTCGATGTTCCTCCCAAGTTTGGCATGCTACTGTCAAGATCTTGGATTAAAAAACTTGGAGGAACATTACATATGGACCTTACATATGCCACCATTCCAATCTTTGGAGGGGAGCACAGAAGACTGTACATAGAAGCTCAGCTGGCCTACATTGTCAGTGATGAAGCAAACCCCACAAATCATCCCATCTTTTCCCTTGATACTGATTTGGGATCCAGCTTGTTGCGGCTCACCAACATCTCATAAGCTTCTTTTCAAATCAGAAAGCAGCCAATTCTCCCCCATGAAGTCTCTCCCTCAATTACTTCCATTTGGAAAATGTTATTTGATGGGGATTCCTCTAAAGATGGTGCAGGTGTTGGGATAGTGTTTGTTTCCCGTGCTCAGGAAACTATCCCATTGTCATACAAATTAGAGTTTGAAGCTACCAATAATGTGGCAGAGTATGAAGCTCTCGTTTTGGGCTTAAGTGCTGCAAAGGACATGGGGATTAAAGAGATCACTATGTTTGGAGATGCTGAGTTGATTATCCAACAGATCGAAAATGTTTATCAGGTCAAACACCCTCAGCTTAGGAGCTACAAAAATGAAGCATGGGACCTCATTGACAGTTTTTTCCTGGCCTTCAATATATCATTCATTCCAAGAGGAGAAAACTTTGTGGCTGATTCCCTGGCTACTTCAGCTAGCAATTTCAAAATTCCTCTGCCACCTAAGCTCAGATACGATACAGAAATGAGATACAGGCCCTCCATACCTAACAATGTCAAGCATTGGAAGGTGTTTGAAGATGATCTTGAGATCAAGAGATTCCTAGAGACTGTTGAAGAATTTTCAGCACTGCACATTGATCAAGACTCTGCCTCTGAAGAAGACTCTCACGCCGATACTTTTCTCAACAAAATTGTTGATCATCACATTGTTCAATTGCCTAGCAATCACATCCCAAAGGGACTGGTTCCTTTGGAAAGATTGTTTGAGAGCAATGGTGTAGCAATAAAGGGACAAATCTCAAAACATAATGCTGATACAGTTGAGTGTAACATTGGCACAGAGAAGGAACCAAAGCTTGTCAAATTGTCAAGCAGCTTGACAAGAGAACAAAGCGCTGAATATGTTGGATTATTGAGGGAGTTTGATGATGTGTTCGCCTGGAGGTATGAATACCTCAAGACTTATGACACAACTATCACTGAACACAAGATCCCACCAAAAGAGGAGGCCAAGCCATTCAGGCAAAAGCTAAGACAGATTAATCCCATGTTGCTGCCTATCATGGAAAGACAAGTGAAGAAGTTGTTAGATGCTCAAATCATCATCTCTTTGAGATATTCTTAATGGGTGGCCAATTTGGTCCCATTAAGAAAGAAAAGTGGAGAGATCAGACTTTGTGTTGATTTCAGAAATCTAAACAGAAGCTCAAAGAAGGACAATTACCGCTTACCTAAGATGGAACATATATTGCAGAGGGTAACAGGTGCATCTAGGATATCCATGATTGATGGATTTTCTGGCTACAATCAGATATTAGTCCTGCTTGAGGACAGAGAAAAGAAAGCTTTCACCACTCATTGGGGCACATTCATGTATGCCAAAATGCCCTTTGGATTGATGAATGTAGGGGCAACTTTTCAGCGAGCCATGGACATAGCTTTCATTGGGGAGAGGGATCAGTTTGTGGTGATCTATCTGGATGACATAACAGTCTTTTCCAGATCTGATAAAGAACATTGTTGTCACCTCAGGAAGGTCTTCCTGAAGTGCAGAAGGTTTGGTCTTTCCTTAAATCCCCAAAAATCTATGTTTTCCATGAAAGAGGGAAAGTTGTTGGGGCATATAGTATCTGCTGAGGTAGTGAGGATTGATCCCAACAAAGTGGAGGCAATTCAAGCCTTATCATTCCCAAGGTCGAGGAAAGAAGTCCAGTCTTTCCTGGGAAAGATTAACTTTCTAAGAAGGTTTGTTTCAATTTTTGTTGAGTTGGTAAAGCATGTTACAACCATGCTCATAAAGGGGAATGAAGTAAAGTGGATTGCTAAACCCAGGGAAGCCTTTGACCAAATCAAAAAGGCATTGAATGAGGCACCTTCGCTTATCAATCCTGATTATTCCAAGAACTTCCTGATCTTTTCTTTTGCCTCCATTGATACAGTGGATGTTGTGCTACTATAGAAGAATGATGCAGGGCTGGAGCAGCCTATTTCCTTTTTCAGCAGAGCATTGAGGGACGTTGAGATAAGGTATGGCATGATGGAAAAGCAAGCCTACGCCCTAGTGAAAGCACTCAAAGCTTTCAGAGTCTATCTCTTTCACTCAAAAGTAATTGCATATGTTCCTTCAACCTCTGTGAAGGACATTCTTACACAACCGTACATAGATGGTAGAAGGAGTAAATGGATTGCTAAGATCCTTGATTTCGATTTGGAAACAAAACCCACCAAGTTAGTTAAAGGGCAAGGTTTGGCTAAGATGTTGGATGAATCCAATTGTAAAGTGTTGGGGGTTAACTTCATCAACCTTTGCTCAAAAGTTCAACAGGCAGAGTTGTCCGATGCAGTCCTCAGGGTCGTTTACCATTAGCAGAATGCACCTGGTATGCAGGCATTATATATTTTATGCAAGAATTAAAGCCTCTCGATGGAATAGGGAAGAGTAAGGCAAGAGATTTAAATCTCAAACCAGTCAGATATTGCCTTATTGACCAGGTATTGCATTAGAGGGACCCTCTGGGAGTGCTTCTGAGATGTTTAAACTCACGGGAGGCCCAAAGGGTTATGTTTGAGTTTCATGATAGCCTATGTGGGGGACACCATTTTTGGAAGACCACAGCCTACAAAATTCTCAGGGCTGGGTACTACTGGCCCACTTTATTCATTGATGTTTGCAGAAAAATTAGAGCTTGTATCAAAAGTCAAAAGATTTCAGGAAAGAAACAGCTCAAACCCCTGCCCCTGAAACCTGTAGTAGCATCCACACCCTTTTAGCAATGGGGATTGGACTTCATTGGGGAGATTCATCTTGCTTCAAGTGGTCAGCACAAGTGGATCCTAACTGCAACAGATTATTTCACCAAATGGATAGAAGTTATCCTCGCCAGGAGTGCTTCGCACAAGGTAATCATCAGCTTCCTGGACGATATTATAGCAAGGTTTGGTTGCCTGGACAGGATCATTACTAATAATACTGCTTCTTTCAAGTCTGAGCCTTTGATCAAGTTCTGTGAGCAGTTTGCGATTTCACTTATGCACTCCACTCCTTATTATCCCCAAGGCAATGGACTAGCGGAGTCTTCTAACAAGAGTCTGATCAAGCTCATTAAATGATTGTTGGAAGATAATAAGAAGGCCTGGTATTCAAAACTTAAATTCGCTCTATGGGTTGATTGAGTGACAACCAAGAGGTCCCTAGGCACCTCCCCTTTCCAACTTGTTTATGGAACAAAAGTTGTATTTCCCACTCAGCTCGGTCTACCTGTAGCTAAATTCTTTCAATATTATGAAGGGGAGCTAGACAATATGGTTAGAAGAATTCATCAACTGGTAGAGGTCCAGCAGGTCAGAGAGCAGGTGATGAACAGAACACTTGAGCATCAACAAAGGATTAAGTAGGCTTTTGACAAAAAGGTCAAAAAGGAGGTTTTCCAGCTAGGTGGGCTAGTACTAAAATGGGATGCTCCCAAACAGATCAAGGGAAAGCACAACAAGTTTGAATCCCTGTGGATCGGGCCCTTCAAAATCTCTGGAGTATTTTCAAATAATACCTACAGGTTGCAAGATTTGGAGGGTGAGGAAGTTTTCAATGGCCCTGTGAACGAGCGTTTTTTGAAGAAGTTTCTCTTTTGAGCCATACGTGGCTCCTCTATGCTTGTAAATATTGTTCTTATGTTTTGTTTTTCAGTTTTAATGAATGACTCCATATCCCAACAACAAGGCACTGGAACTACAGATGAGTTCTTGGCATCTCACAGGGAGCAATCCATCCCCCATGGAACCTAGAAAAATAATCGGATGAAGGAATTTCGTCTCTAGAAATAGGTTCGAGATCACTAACATATAGAGCTCCCTCTTGGGGGTTTCCATAGGTAGACTGCAATGGGTTCAAAGAAGTAATAGGGCTTCCAAGCTTTGTCGATACCGTTCCTCCTATTTTTTCGGGAAAATTCTCAGGGATTTCTGGAGATGTTTCCAACTCCTTTCCTTTCCCTGACTCTGAGTTCTCGATTTGTAGAACTTATGTTCTTAGTGAAGGCATTTCAGTCTCCTTCAAACTTTCCTTTGTATTTTCTGTATCCTGTGAATTTGATTCAAAACTTGGGGGAGGTCCTTCCTGCTCTGGAGGGGGAATCGTGTATTGACCTTGCAATATCTTCGGTAAACAACTTCGCCTATGGCTTTGGAAGGTCATAAAACTAGTCTATAAGTCGGGTGGTAATGCCCGTACTCTATTTAATACTTCCTCATAAGTTTTGACCTCTTTGAACATATCATCATAAGCAGACCTTTTGTGTTCATAAGCTTTCATACCACAGTGTATCAGGTGTTTGTTCACTAGTTGATAAGGGTCATGCCTTTTGTGCTCAGTATTTACCATTTTGATTTCTTCGAGCTCTTCTGCTTCCACCTTGGAATGGCCCAAGTTTAGTAATGAAAATTTTCCGATATGCACAAGGAAGATTGGCTAGGATTTCTTTCAGGCCGCCTTTAGCTCTATTCCGATACCGCCTTTCACTATTTGGTGTGCTACCTCTCTCAATACCAATATGTCTGGGAGAAATTTTGGAAGTGCATGAGGAGGGACTGAGCACCCATAAACCCTGATGTAGCAAAAACTTTCTTCGATGAACTAGTCGGCTATTGCCCTGAGGTTTTCTGAGACTGTCTCAGAGATGCGAGGAGGATCACAGCCATAAAGCATTTTATGCATTGGTATTATTACGAAATGACAAATTTCGTAACATGAATTTATTGTGTTTTCTTCCCACAGCTCTGAATGATACTCGTAATGGATTGGGGGTAGGTTATGTTCCAATTCCAATTCATCAGAGGGAACGGAGTCAAAAAACAAATGGCGTCCATTATGTATGCCGACATGTAAAAGGCCACTGGTTGACCTTGGGCTTTTGCGGCTTTGTAATTTGAAATCTCTTTGGCCAAGTTATCGGATAAAATCTTGCTCCAGTTGAAACTATATCCTTCCGATGCCTCCTCTAAAAAGGGTACCCAATCTGCGGGAAAATGATAGGGATTCTTTTTGCTAAAGATTCTGCACAACATCATGGCTACATAAACCATGTATTCATTCAAAGATGCGGTGGCATAATTTCCGTGAGTGTCGGCCCTAAATTTTGATGGACATCTCCACCATCCTTTGATTAAATTGGGATAAGTTAGGTCTGCCTCAGTACACTCCTTCCTTTGAAATTCAGCTATAAACTCAGCATTGTGAATATATTTAGGATTGGGTGAGAGTTTGAACATTACTTGGATATGTTCAGGTCTGAATGAGCTGATAACGATCGACTGATCATTTAGAATACTTCTCGTCGAAATATCAACCTTCTCTAGAGCCCAACTGATCATGTCATTGTACGCCACGAGTCGTGGGCGTGCTGCAATCTTGTGAAGCTTGGATTCGGCTATGTCTCGAAGGTGACTCTCGGATTCATGTGGGGAATTTTTTATTTCATAGATTTGTCTCCAGGATTTGATCGAGTCGATAGCATGTGGTGTTGTGTCAGATATGATATCTGCCTCTAGATTGCAAATCTCAGTTGTATCTTCACTCTTCTTAGGCTCTTTCTTTGGTGCCATGACTTTCGTATCAGAATGAAAACCTATCACAGAAGAGAGGTGTATGTTAGTTGAATGCGTCTTACACCTGATAGCATGAACTAGGATAAGTTGCGAAACACAGACCTTTAATTCTCTTTTAACTCATTTAATGGTGAAGGTACTGACGCAGCTGACAAGAACTTAATACCTTAAATGCAATGAATGTTTCTGAGATACGCATTAGTGTCACATAAATCATCAATTATCCGTTATTAATGTGGCCGTATTCTGGCAATCCCAGATTCAAAATTTGTAAGATTTCATTCAACGGTACCGAAAATGAGAAAATACCTAAGAAGTTTAACTACCATTAATCGTGTTTTTAAAACAGAGTTAGTTTAGTTTAAACATTGATTATGGTTCGCGACTTCGCGTTTCGGGGTTTCGAGGATCGTGGATACATGAGGTATGTCATCGCTAAACCCTTATTCCCGAAATTGCAAAATCATGATGAGATTAGGTTAGGCCTTAACTTTCGTATTAGTAAATTAATTAATCAGGATTAAAAACTAACTTCCATTCTTTCGGGAAATCGGGGATCGGGATTTCGTGATTCAGTATGTATGGAAAACATATGGTTTTGAGTAGACCCAAATCCCGAAAGGTTTAAATATTGTTAATCAAGTCCTCTAGGGTTTAAATTACCATGATTAAAAATAACTTTACAAAATGCGCGTCAGGACTTTTAAAACACTTTTGGTTTTTTGCCGTTGATATTTAAAGAATAAAGCTTGTCGGGATTTCGGTACCGGGCTTTTGGAAATGATAGCGAGGGTTATGCTTTATGAAAAGACGAAACCCGAAAAAGGAAAGTTTTAGTCTTAGAGATAAAAACTTTAAAAACTGTTTCAACATAGGCTCCAATTGAGGACCTCGTCTCCTTGTGGGACAAGGAGAACGAGTAGACTTAGTGCCTTTATTGGGTAAATGGAGTCAAAGGCTTCTTTCTGCGGAACTTGCTTAGGAAGGGGATACAAAGGGAAAAAGAGATTTCGTCTTTACTTCTAAAAAGCTTTTCCAAACTCCCAACATTGTAAATTCAGCTGCAGCCCCATTCATGATCTTCCCCTTCTCGCTACTGAATTTAGGTCTGCTTTAAGATGATCAAAACAATCCTAGGAAATCCAACAAATCTTGCGGATTTTGGCTTGCATCAAACGAAGTAAATATCATGATTTTAATCGGCGAGCCCTGTCTGAACTTGGGAGGTAGATCTGGTTTCGAAAAGGCTGGTAACCAGAGTAGAGTGAAATTTACGTATGAAATCCTTACAGATACCTCAGATATTGCTTCACTGCCATCGAGCCTGTTCAGTACCCCGATGAAGTTATCTGTCCCTTTTTACTGAATTTCCTTTCACCACTTTGAATCATAATTATGCATTTAAATGATGGGATGAGGGCAATCATTTATGAATTTCCTTTCATCGTCTTATTGGACTAGATGGGGGCAATCAAATATGAATTTCCTTTCACCATTTGTCTTATATTTTACTTTTTGAACACGAAGGTGGGGCAATCAGTTGTACCAAGTATACCAGGGATGATATCTGTGTAAAATTTGCAGTGGAGATCTATCAACTTGCTTTGATTACCCCGGACCAACCTTCTCTTAACTTTCAAAGTACCTTAGCCCACAGGGAAAATGGGAAAAATTACTTCCAGGGGCCTTCCTTCAAGCAAGACTCAATCCTTAGAAAACTGTTAAGAAACCTAGGAGAGTCAGGATCAGCCTATGCATAACTTTGTTTAGTCGGAGAGTGAGGAGTTATGAGGATTGGCTTACCTTTTAAGATCTATTTTCGAGCTTCCAAAGCTAAGACATAATCTCTTCTCCCTCTGTGGGAAACCCAGAAAGATGCTTGGTTTTTTAAGAAGGCAAAACTAAGGGTAGAAAGGGGTGACGAAGAAAGACTTGGAAATTGAAAAACAGGGGTCATGGATTAAACCCAACTCTTGGAACCCTTTCTCGGAGACGTTTTACTCTCTCTGCTTATTTTAATTACCTCTTATCTTTATCTAGGTGAAACTCTTAGGACCCAGAGTAAGAACTCGTTCTTTTAGTGACATATCACACTTACGAGACCATCACCTCACTTTAGAGACCTTCGTTTGAAAAATAGACTACTTTGGAATTTGCACCTTTGCCTTACCATTTTCGTTCTCTTTTGAAATAACAGAAAATCCTTTCTATCACCTGTTTTCGGTGAATTTATCTTCCGATATATGGCCGTCTGTTTGCTCCTTTAGCTTGTTTGGGATGCAAGTCGGGATCCTGTAAGGGAACAATACGAAGAGTATCAGGGCTTTAAAAGAATTGAATGCATTGAAAATTTTGTATCCCTACTTCTAGAAAAACATTGACCTATTTTATTTTTGACGAAAGTAGACTTACCAAAGAAAATTATGAAATAAAAAAGAAAACACAAACCAGTATATATAGGTCAATGTTGAGGATTTTACCGTCCAAATTCTCTAACAGAAACGAATTTTTTCCTTCAGGGGCGTTGAGGATTTTACCATCCAAATTCTCTAATAGAAACGATTTTCTTCCTTCAGGAGCAGTCTTGAACGGTGTGTACCAGATCTGATCAAATTTACCATGTTTTGTCGAGTCTTCCTTCCTAGCATCCCATTTTAAAACCAAATCTCCGAGGAAAAAATCTTTGTCTTTAGCTTTACGATCGAAAAGAGCTTTCATGTTGTCCTGGTATTTCTGCAACCTTTCGTCCACTTCGGCCCTGTGCTGTTGGACTTCAATCAGCTGGTTTATTCTTCTTGTGACATGATTTGGTTCTTCTTTCTCATCTTGCCAAAGTTTCATTACGGGAAGTGCTAGATTTATAGGTAATACTACGTCGGTCCCGTACACCATTTGGAAAGGAGAAGTGCCGATAGACTTTTTCGTGCCTATCCGATTTGCCCACAAAGCGTATTTCAAATACACATGCCAAGATTTCTTGTTTTCACTCAACACTTTCTTAATTATATTGATTAGACTCTTGTTTGAAGACTTGACCAACCCATTTCCCTAGGGGTAATATGTCGTGGAATGACCAAGCACGATATTGTACTTTTGGAAAAAACTTACCATAGCCATAGATTTAAAGGCCTGGGTGTTATCTGTGACTATCTTTCGGGGGTAGCCAAATCTAGACAAAATGTTCTCTTCTAAGAAATATATTACCACCAAATCCATAGCCCTTCTAGTTGGAATAGCCTCCACCCATTTGGTGAAGTAATCTGTAGCAGTCAGGATCCATTTATGTTGAGCACTAGAATGAGGATTAATTTTGCCCATGAAATCTAATCCCCATTGTTGAAAAGGGGCTTCCGTTTTGACCGAAACCAACGACATCGTTGGGAGTTTATGCTTGCCTGCGAACAATTGGCAAGGGTTGTAGGCTCGGACCTTGGCGTTGACGTCTGAGAAAATTTTGGGCCAATAATATCCTGCCCTCGGGATCTTATAAGCCATTGCCCTCCAGGCATGATGTCCTCCACACACTCCTTCGTGAAATTGGCTTATGACCTTCTCTGTTTCTGATTCAACCAAACAAACCAACAGGAAGCCAAGTGGGTCCTTCCAATACAATTGTCTTTTGGATATACAGTACTTGACCGCATGTAGCTTCAACGTTCTGGCTTTAGATTGGGGTAAGTCACTCGGGCACTTCAAGGTCAACAGGTAGGACACTATGTCTTTGTACCAATCTGATGAAGCAAACTTCTCTTCGATTCTGATTTTAGTTATTTGTTCATCGAGCTCATTCATGTCCACACACTCTTCACCTCCTTGTAGGCCATTTATTCCAAGAGCTCTTAAATTTGATTCAGCTAAGAGTTTAGCCAAACCTTGTCCCTTTACTAGTCTCGTTGGTTTTATCTCCAGGTCGAATTATTGAATTTTGGCAAGCCACCGTCCTCTTTTGCCATCACTGTCAGACTGAACCAAAATGTCTTTTACAAAGCTGGTGGGTACGTACGCAATTACCTTGGAATGCAACACATAGGTTCTGAAAGCCTTTAACGCCTTCACCATAGAATATGCTTGTTTTTCCATTATATCATATCYGAGTTCAGCGTCTCTAAGACTTTTGCTAAAAAAGGTTATCGGTTGCTCGAAACCTTCTTCATTTTTCTGGAGGAGTACTGCGGCAAGTGTGTGTTCGGAGGCGAATGAGAAAATAAGAAAATCCTTTAGATAATCAGGGCTTTCCAGTACGGGTGCCTCGCTTATAACCTTCTTGATGTGTGCAGATGATGCTTTGGCTTCTACTGTCCATTCCACTTCGTTGTTTTTCTTTAGCATATATGTGATCAACTTCACGATTTCAACAAAGTTTGGGATAAATCTCCTCAAAAAAATTATTTTTCCTAAGCATGACTTAATCTCTTTTACATTCCTAGGGATATTTATTGTGTCTATAGCTTCAACTCTTTTAGGATCAATTTTAATTCCATCTCGAGACAAAATATGGCCCAAGAGTTTACCTTCTTGCATCTAAAATTGAGACTTTTTGGGGTTTAAAGACAAAACAAACCTGCGACATTTCTCAAACGTCTACTTGAGATGTATCAGATGATCTTCATCAGATTTAGAAAAAACGGTTAGATCATCAAGATAGATAACCACAAATTTGTCCCTTTCGCCAATGAAAGCGATATCCATAACACGTTGGAAAGTAGCACCTGCATTCATTAAACCAAAATTCATCTTGTCATACATAAATGTACCCCAAGGTGTGGTGAAGGCTGTTTTTTCTTTATCGTGTTCATTGACGGCAATTTGATTGTACCCAGAAAACCCATCGATCATTGACATCCTATTTGCCCCAACTACTTTTTCTAAAATGTGATCCATTTTGGGTAGGGGGTAATTGTCTTTGAGGGAGGACTTATTTAGATTTCTAAAATCAACACACAGTCTAATTTCCCCGCTTTTCTTTCTAACCGAAACCAAGTTTGCTACCTAATCGGAGTATCTCAGTGGTACAATTATTTTTGCAGCTAGGAGCTTTTTGACTTCCCTTTCGACCACAAGCAATAAAATAGGATTGATTTGTCTGAGTTTTTGTCTAAAGGGTTTGACACCAGGCTTCAGGGGTATCTTATGTTCAATCACAGTGGTGTCATAGGTTCTCAGCTCTTCATATGACCAAGCGAAAACATCCTTGTACTTTCTAAGAAACTCCGTGTATTTACTTTTGGTTTATGGGGACAGATATTTCGATAGTTTCACCAACGGAGGGTTTTCTTTAGTACCTATGTCACAGTCCTCAACCTCTTTAGGTTGAGGCTATAGAGTGGATCTTAAAGGGGTATCATCTTGATTGAATAATCTTTCCAAGGGAATCAGGCCCTTGGGGATCTGGTTATTTTTAAGAATGAGCATTCGATGATTCGTGATTTTATCATGGAAATCTTGAGGATCCTCCCCTTTCTACATGATCCAAATAGGATCATTTTGGTTTTCTTGGTCAGCGTGTGTTTCGGCAAACTCGTCTATTGATTCTAAAAATTTGTGAAGCTGTTCATCGTCCTCAAATACTTGCCAATGTTGTATGTTATTTGGTATAGAAGTTAGGTGCCTCATTTGTATGTGGTGCTTTAGTTTAAACGCAGTGGGAGGTGTGAATATTGAGGCTGCTTTGGCTAACGCATCAGCCTGTTGGTTTTAAGTTCTTGGAATGAAATGAACCTTGACAGAGGAGAAGAAATTGTCGATCAGATCCTAGACGCAATTCCTGTAGGACCTCAACCTAGGATGTTTGGCTTGGTACTGTCGGTTTACCTATTTTACGATTAGCTCGGCGTCACCAAAGACTTCGAGGTTTTTTATTTTCATTCTCCTAGCGGCTTCTAACCCTAACACTAAGGCTTCATACTCACATACATTATTAGTGTGGTCCTCATTCCACTGTAGTCTGTAGGAAAAGGGAATTACGAATTGATTATCGAGAGCCACAAGGAGTGCCCCAACTCCAGCTCCAAAGTAGTATGAAGCACCGTCAAAAACATCTTCCACACACCAGAGCTATATACATTTTTTTTAATTTTTTATTTTTCTGTTTTTTCTTCTGTACAACTTTCGTCTATACCTACCTCAATATCATCATCAATGGATAAAATACAATTACCTAAATCTTGATCAGCAATATATACAGGGTGGTTATTTGGGTTATGTGGATCACCTACCGTGAATGCCAACCTAGTTTCTCTGTATAGACGCGTGTATTGTCCTCCAAAAACTGGAATCGTAGCATATGTCATGTCAAGCTGGAGAGATCCTCCAAGCTTGGCACCCTATGACCTATATAACAACATACAATATTTCGGAGGGATATCGGCGACCACTACGTCCATAAGAATGTTTTTTGCGGGTATTTGTGCCAGATTTACCACCAAGTCTTTAATCATGCCTATGCATTTGACTTTCCTTGAATCAAATGAATATAAATCTCCATAAGGCCTAGTGATTTCGAGACCTAATTTATCCATAATGGCTTTAGGCATCACATTGTGGGATGCTCCAGAATCTAGCATGCAGTTATGGAGTAGGTGGTCGAACAAGGTTAGCGTGACATAGAAGGGGGCAACAGTATCTTTCGCACCTTCAAAATGTGGACCAAAAACTATGTTCGGCTTGTCATCTTCTAAGTTGATGACATCAACTTGGCTTTCGTCTTTTGAAAAGCTAATCATCTTGGCAATTTGTTTTCTGTATATGGGATTTTTAGCCAGTTCAACAAGTGGGATAGGGATTTTGATTTTGTTTATTTCATTTTCCAGACTAAAATTTCCCAGGGCCTTGTCGCTCTCTATGTTTGGGGCCTCCATTCCTTTCTTTTCAGCTTTTTTTTGTGGTGTGGATTTGGTTTCACTCAAAGGAACCTGTGTTTTCACGGCGAGTGTTCCTACTAACTTTGACTTGACAGGTTGTGTGTCAGCGATGTGGGGTTTTACAGTTTGTTTCTCAGCAGCCTTTGGAGCCGCTTCATCAGTTTCGCCCCTAGGCAAGATCTTTTTTGTTGGGGCGGTTGGAAGACTCTTGTTCTTAGGCCTTAAATTGTATTTCTCGTGTAGTTCGGCTATAATATCATCTGCGATACCCTAATAGGTCAAATCTTCAGAAGTACCGTTGCTAACATCATCTTCTGATCTAATTTCTTTATTTAAGGATTTTTCGTAATCTTGTCTTGATAAATAGGGTGATTTATTGTCGTCGCCAAGATTATTTATATCCTCATCTAATTCTTCAAAATCTTCTAGGTATTCCTCTCCAATGAAGTTTTCACGTTTGAAGGGGGTTGGGATTTTTTGATACTCATTCCTAATTGTTTTCTGTGGGGCCTGAGGATCAGGATTCCTTCTAAAATCCTTCCTAGGAAAATTATCCCTTTTTTATTTATCTAGTTCCATTTTTGAGATCTTATTTGACAGTTCTCTAATTACCTTAGCCATCTCGTCTATTTTATCTCTCAAGGATTTCCCCAATCCTGAGGATCCACCTTGTTCTTTGAATTTCCTACTTTCTTTGTTCCCGGTTTCTATTTTTGCTTTTAATTTCCCTGATGCCATCATGTTCAATTTGATTTCTAGGGCATCATCTTGCATTTTCGTGAGATCTGTTGATCTCCTTTCTCTCAATAATAGAGCGAAATCAGGATCAAAGGCTCCAGCGAAAGTCACCTTTGCTGCGGGTTGAGAAGGTTTGACCTCAACCGAGATTTTATTATACAACTTGTTAAACATTTGCGTGAACTCGAGAATTGATTCTGAGTTTTTCTTTCTAAGGGCTCCAAATTCAGTTAGGTAATAGAGGTGGTCTCTCCTTTCCCCCCATTGTCCGATAAAAGTGTTTTCAAGTTCTTCATAAGATCTTAGAGATCCTGTTGCTAAGGCTCGGAACCAGGTCCTCACCTGTCCTTCGAAAGTCTGATCGAGGAGTTTAGAATAGACATCTTTGTGTTCGATTCCAAGGATGTCGACAAATTGGTCAAAGAAAATTATGTGTTCTTGAGCGGTTAAATCTCCTTCCCCTGTAAATTTGGGAAGGATTTTCATATAATTTTCGGGAAGGTCGTGTAGAGGAATTGGGAGGACAAGGGGGGCATATCTGGCAACTACCTTAGCAAAGATTCCAGGAAGCGGTGCTTGGCCGCCTGCTGGTCCTCCTGGGGCACTGCCCCTAGGTCCTGCACCTCCGTGTGCAGCCATTGATGGATTTGAGGCTGAAGCTTGGAGTGTGTGAGGAGAAGGCTCACGGAAGTTTGGGGTATACTTCAAGAAAAGAGAACGTATTGTTTGAAGGGTTTAGGGAGACAGATCTCTCAAGTGTTTCCTTAACTTTCAACTGTGTAAAATCAGGCTAACAAATAGTATGTAAGGGTGAAATGATTTGTCTAAGGGATCTTTGTGATTTTAAAATCTTTTCCAGATCAGAGACTGGCGAGGTCTACTTGTCGTCTGGGTTCTTTCTGGTGTTCTTTCAGCTAAAACCCAGTTTACTTATCATGGAGTTCCCAAGTGAAAAATGAAGGTAGACTTAGAAGGTTTTTCTATCTTTGTTCACTATCAAAGAAAGAAAGTGTCAATGTCGTTCTTCCCAGGGAAAAGTTTCGTTTCTTCGGTCCCCGACAACGATGCCAAAAAGATGTTGTTCCTAAGTTTATGCTTTAAGGCTCTAAAGTATACCGTCAAGGCATCCGAAAAGATAAAGAGAATTAAGGGGTAAGAATCAATTGTGAAGGGTAAATCAGAGTTGGTTTCTCAACTGTCTCTGTCTAGCTTCCCATTGCTCTTGGATGCTGATGTCTCTCTTGATAACTGCCCATGAGCGTTCTAATTCGACCTGGGTAGTTGTTGTTTACAGGATAGTATTAAATAAGTTCAAAGCAATGCTAGTTTGATCTTGAAGGCCAGGTTCTATGTTAGGCTGTCTATTATTTGGGATAGTCATGGGGGGTAAAATTTTATTAAATTATAAAATGTTTAAAGATTTGTTGCTTTAGTTTTGAGGGATGAAATAGAAAAGGAGTTTTGGAACTCAAAATAATAACACAATAACAGTAGAGGTTGTTTCTTGTACTTGAAATAATTTGAGAATAGTAAAATAATAACAAAAGTAACGTTGTCGAAAAATATGAGGCTTTGATCATGAAAGAATCTCGTATCGTAATAGAAGAAGGAGAGAAAAACGAGATTTCTAATGAAATATAAAATATAACCATCCAAATGACCTACAGGTCTTGAAACTGTTGATAGCAATCACAGAGGAAAAACTGTAAATGATTAGATAATTAAATAAATTCAAACTACAATAGAAGTTTGAGTTAAACTATAGTTGATCATTCATTAGAAAGACATGAAAAGAAAGATGTTGAAAGATATTGAAAACAGAGTAAAGGAACACATAGCTTCAAGTTGACAAAATTCAGAATCTCTTATGCATTATCTATATCACTGTAAATCGGAAAACCTTTAATACAATTGACTTCCCAAAAAACTAAAAGCCTTTTCTGAGTCTTGTGAAATTATATTTATACATGATCACCAAACCTTTTTTCTATTGGTGATTAACTAACTTCCGAAGACTAACGGTTACATGAATGTGAAATACTGAACCGTTTCTATTTCTATCTTTATCTTCTTTGATTAATTTCGATGATGAAATTTTCAAAATAATATTTTACTTCTTTGTTGATGAAACTCCTTCTTCTTTTTTGAGACAATCAATACATTTTCCCAAGAGCTGCTCCAACACCCTAGGAGTCTCTGGAATATCTTTCGCCTCAAATAGGAAGAATTTTCTCTGTAGTCCTAGTAGAGGGTCGTCAACTATCTTTCCTATAAACTCAATAGTTTGTAACTTTAAATTCAGCTTCACCATCCACCTGTTAATCTGTGTAATATCAATTACCTTTATCTGTGAGATTTCTGTTTGAATTTCATCCAGATTCTCCTTGAAATTTAATTGATGCCTTCCAATGTTGATTTGTCCCAATAACCCAAGACAATTGTCTCTTCCAATGTTCAACGAAGCCTTATCTAGAAGATCGAAAATTGCTTGGCAATCATCGTTAACCTCTTTGGTTATTCTCTTGTTTTCGGCAAGGCTTGCCTCCCAAACCTTGAGTATTATATCCCCTTTGATCTGCTCTAAAATAGATAACTTATGAGTCTTTTCGATCTCCTCTTTTGCTGAAAGAGTCACTGCCTTTTGAAAAGTGGTTCTGGCTACTTTTGCTTCCCTCTCCTTTAAGAAGATACTGTCGAAGGATTTGCTTGTCTCCTGAAAGTAAGTCTGAATAATTTCTAGCTTAGAGATCAATCCCTGTTGCTCTTTTTCTATTTTTTCATGTATTTCCAATGCCTGGGCTTGGAAGTTTCCATCTCTACCACTTGATTTTGGATTAAACTCATCTTGTTCTGTAATTGTTTATTCATTTCTTCCTGATTGAGGACTTGTGCTTGACTGGCCTGTATCTTCATGTTCGCTTCATTTAAGCTTGTTCTTAGTATTTGAATCTTCTGTATGTCACTGGTTCTGGCTCGTTCTAGCCCTTTGCTTATTTCCAGACTGATACTTCTTTTAGTCTCCCTTAATTAACTTTGTAGTTGGGCTATCATTTGGTCTTTCTGTTGTAACCTAATCCTCAAATTGCTTACAGAGTGTAAATTTGCTGATGCGAAGGCTCCCATTGTGCCTGCTATTTCTGTAGCAAATTCCCCTTCTTCAAGATTTTTTCCATCTACGATGATCTTATGTTTTTTTATCATCGTGTCTCCTCTTAGATGAATTTCCTGTTTCAAGATAGCCTTTCTCTTTTTACTGAAAAAAAATAATCGGATGAAGGAATTTCATCTCTAGAAATAGGTTCGAGATCACTAACATATAGAGCTCTCTCTTGGGGGTTTGCATAGGTAGACTGCGATGGGGTCAAAAAAATTAATAGGGCTTCCAAGCTTTGTCGATACCATTACTCCTATTTTTTCGAGAAAATTCTCAGGGATTTCTGGAGATGCTTCCAACTCCTTTCCTTTCCCTGACTCTGAGTTCTCAATTTGTAGAACTTCTGTTCTTAGTGAAGGCATTTCAGTCTCCTTCAAACTCTCCTTTGTATTTGCTTTATCCTATGAATTTGATTCAAAACCTGGGGGAGGTCCTTCCTGCTCTGGAGGGGGAATCGTGTATTGACCTTACAATATATTTGGTAAACAACTTCGCCTATGGATTTGGAAGGTCATAAAACCAGTCTGTAAGTCGGGTGGTAGTGCCTGTACTCTATTTAATACTTCCTCATAAGTTTTGACCTCTTTGAACATATCATCATAAGCGGAACTTTCGTGTTCATAAGCTTTCATACCGCAGTGTATGCGGTGTTTGTTCACTAGTTGATAAGGGTCATGCCTTTTGTGCTCAATATTTACCATTTTGATTTCTTCGAGCGCTTCTGCTTCCACCTTGGAATGGCCCAAGTTTAGTAATGAAAATTTCTCGATATGCATAGGGAAGATTGGCCTAGATTTCTTTTGGGCCGCCTTTAGCTCTATTCCGATACCGCCTTTCACTATTTGGTGTGCTACCTCTCTCAATACCAGTCTGTCTGGGAGAAATTTTGGAAGTGCATGAGGAGGGACTGAGCACCCATAAACCCTGATGTATGAGAAACTTTCTTCGATGAACCAGTCGACTATTGCCCTGAGGTTTTCTTAGACTGTCTCAAAGATGCGAGGAGGATCACAGCCATAAAGCATTTTATGCATTGGTACTATTACGAAATGACAAATTTCGTAAAATGAATTTATTGCATTTTCTTCCCACAGCTCTGAATGATACTTGTGAATGGGTTGGGGGCAGGTTATGTTCCAATTCCAATTCATCCAAGGGAACGGAGTCAAAAAACAAATGGCGTCCATTATGTATGCCGACATGTAAAAGGCCACTGGTTGACCTTGGGCTTTTGCGGCTTTGTAATTTGAAACCTCTTTGGCCAAGTTATTGGATAAAATCTGGCTCCAGTTGAAACTATATCCTTCTGATGCCTCCTTTAAAAAGGGTACCCAATCTGCGGGAAAATCACAGGGATTATTTTTGCCAAAGAGTCTGCACAACATCATGGCTACATAAACCATGTATTCATTCAAAGATATGGTGGCATAATTTTCGTGAGTGTCGGCCCTAAATTTTGATGGACATCTCCACCATCCTTTGATTAAATCAGGATAAGTTAGGTCTGCCTCAGTACACTCCTTCCTTTGAAATTCAACTATAAACTCGGCATTGTAAATATATTTAGGATTGGGTGAGAGTTTGTACATTACTGGGATATGTTCAGGTCTGAATGAGCCGATAATGACCGACTGATTGTTTAGAATACTTCTCGTCGGAATATCAACCTTCTCTAGAGCCCAACTGATCATGTCATTGTACGCCATGAGTCGTGGGCGTGCTGCAATCGTGTGAAGCTCGGATTCGGCTATGTCCCGAAGGTGACTCTCGGAATCATTTGGGGAATTTTTTATTTCATAGATTTGTCTCCAGGATTTGATCGAGTCGATAGCATGTGGTGTTGTGTCGGATATGATATCTGCCTCTAGACTGCAAATCTCAATTATATCTTCACTCTTCTTAGGCGCTTTCTTTGGTGCCATGACTTTCGTATCAGAATGAAAACCTATTACAGAAGAGATGTGTATGAGTTTAGCTGAATGCATCTTACACCTGATAGCATGAACTAGGATAAGTTGTGAAACACAGACCTTTAATTCTCTTTTAACTCATTTAATGGTGAAGGTACTGACGCAACTGAAAGGAACTTAATACCTTAAATGCAGTGAATATTTCTGAGATATGCATTAGTGTCACATAAATCATCAGTTATCCATTATTAATGTGGTCGTATTCCGGCAATCCCAGATTCAAAATTCATAAGATTTCATTCAACGGTACCGAAAATGAGAAAATACCTAAGAAGTTTAACTACCGTTAATCGTGTTGCTCGGGCATGAGGATATAGTTGAGTTGTCATTACAACATTGTGATGAAGGTTTGATCACCTCGTTGTTATAGCTGTGACTTTTTTGAGTCATGTCCTGGTGTCTGAAGCCCTGGTTCGAGTTGAGCTTGCACTTGGAGCTTTTCTTATTGCTTGTTCACTTACTCACCCTTTACTACACTTACTGACTAAAGTTAGATTGAGACCTCACCTGCCCATGCTTTTCTTGGTCCAAGATTCTGAGTTAAAACGATATGGTTCTGAGTTTACTTCCATTCGGTCACCTTTTATAAAACCAACCTGTGACATAAAATATTGATGGGTATCAGGCTTACTCCTATTGCAATCCAGGAGTGACATCTGGTGCTAACACTGCTCATGCTAGAAGAATAAAGGGAAAAGGCTAAGTCAAAATTCATAGCCCACCAACAGATAGTAAAAATATGGTTTGATAAGCATAAGGTTAAAGAGAAGAATTTTGAAGTAGGAGACTTAGTTCTAAAATGGGACAGAGCAAACGAGCCAAAAGGGAAGCATTCTAAGTTTCAGAATCTGTGGCTTGGACCTTTCCAGGTGGCTGAGAAGATTGGGGCAAGTAGTTATCGGTTGCAGAATCTAAGCGGGGGGACCTGATGCACTCCTAGTAAATGGCCAAGCCCTAAAACAATATTTCCATTAAAATAAAATAAAAATAAAAATAAATTGAGTTTTTATGTTTTGTGCGCGTATTTCATGAGTTGTTTCAGCTAGGTTAACTGCGAATTACTTTTATTTTTTATTTTATTTCGCTGTTTTGATTTCTGCACTTTTGAAGGTTGTGTTTACCAAGAGAATGGTTGACCTCAAATCATGTGACATAGCGAACTCTGCTCCTAAATCATTGCCCACATACAACATAAGAAGCATTGAAGAACCTACGGTTGCTTTGAAGAGTCCTCTATCTAACCCACACAGATAAACAACTCTGGAGAAATGCATAAAGGTCTACCCGGTGGTCTAGTGAAACCTTATGGGAAAGTTGGAAAGCTAAAAAGGACTACACGAACCCCGAAGATAAAGCTAGCAAAGGATTCACCTTAAACCATCTCACTTTGCAAATTAAACAGACGTCATCCTCTCCCACTCGCTTAGGGCATTCTGTCGAAATCAAAGTTAACTATACCAAATGAGTGAAGAGTGGGAGAGGGTATGCAGATATCTCCACCGGGGCTATGGATGCTCGCTGGCAGTGGACCAAGGTTTGTGATGTCAGGGTGACTCCGTCGGGGCTATGGACGCTCGCCAGCAGCGGAGCAACACCGTAGCAAGTGATTAAAGGTAATTAAAGGTTTCATGCCAATGAATACTTTACTAGATTTTTTCAAAGGGGCATGAGTCAGGGTTACAGAAAACGAAGGAGAAATAAAGGTGGAAAACTCCACAGGTAGACCCGGAAGCATCAACTGGAGAATTTCAAATGCAAGGGTAAATGAAGCTCTGATTTAAAGCTAGTAAGGTTCTCCACCAGCTTTCGTATCAGTCGAACATGAAGGAGGAACATAGATTCTTCTTTCGCCCAGTCAATCGCGATTTGTTGAGCACTCAACACACCCTAAAAAGCCTATGTCAAATTTTACTTTTTGGGTACCACTTGATTGTTTTGCACTATCTAATTCGACTTCATTATGAAAATGTTGCCTTTGCTTATCATTTATGTTTCTCATTTAAGTCTTTCAAAGTTTGCTTGAGCATGCGAAAACCCATAACTTAAAAGACTAACATTTAATTAAAGAATCGACAATCAAGAGTTTTCTCTGACGCGTGTAAGAAATTCGGCATCAGAAAGAATTAGAGATAAGAGAAAGTCGTTCAAGAGAACCAAGGTCATCGAGCGTCAATCTTCGTCGGCATCGACAAACAAAAGTTATTCTTACGCGACAAGCGTCACTCAAGGATATCACCAACGACCAATCCCTTTCATCGTCGGTAAAAGGTGAAAAGAGTAAGCATTGAACAAAACATGAAATAATATCGCCGATCGCCGACTTCCGAAACGATTTTAGTATCGGGGCATTTCGAGGATGATAATCCACAAGGAAACTACGCGTTAGGTTTATTTCCGAAGGTCGATCCCCGGGACATTTTTTTTGCATCGACAGTCCCAAGTTAACCATAGAGCTCTCGACTTGAACAAAGTCCTGAGTCCGACCATCACCCGCGAGCTGAGTTCCCAGTCTTCAGTACCATGTATCCCGAGTCAGTGGTGCCACGTCAACGTCGTACGATGAAGTCGATCGACGTCAGAGGTTTTGCAGAAAGATATCAATAAAAATACAAAAACAACTCAGAGCAACACTAAGCACAAAATCATGGCTAACTTACAAGAAATTTAGACAAAGAACACAATAGATTCGGATGCGAAGATAAAAAAAAAGATGGATTCAACTGCTATGACCAGAATCCTTTCATCAAAATTTCGAGACTTCATATATTAGATTCCCATCACAAAGGTTACATAGAGTAGACATTGTCTACACCTACAGGCCAACCAACCCAGTTACATTGAGAACATGAAAATTTTCACAAGAAAAAGGGAAAACTATCAAAATTCGGCGTCGCGTCTGAGAATACAAAACAGAGTTCGCCCATCATGCCTCTTTTGCGCACAGAATTTCTCCCCGGCTACTTCGCGCTCCCTGAGGTGTTTTCCTTGTTTGTTCTTCCGACACCCTGTCATCGTAATTCTCTATTTTCCTAGTAAAATTCAGCTATAGCAAGTTGTGCCTTCTCCACCTGTGGATTAGGTCCTTGGACATTAGAACCCGATGCTTCTTCCCTTCTCATTCGGCTCCCACTTCCTCAACTTGTGGTTTCGACAGGCTCTAGCCGGATAGCGCACATTAGGAACTCTTCGGTGACTGATCGTGCACACGACTCAATCAGGACTTGGCTTTCCCCCCTGACTTCCTTATTTTTCCTATGCTTGCCTCTCCTCCGCGATATATGTTGTTGAGGAAGCGTGGCTTCCAACTTGTGCCCTTCTGACATAACTTCTTCCACTTCAGCCTCCACACGATGTGATACTATCTTTTCCACACGAAGGTAGGAATCTCCCTTTGAAGCCTCACGAACACTCGTTGCAAACAAGAACGAGTCCCAGTCATTTTGTGGCTCAAGCCTGGCACTTCGGCTGCCTCACAGGCCCTGTCCCGTCTTGAGTTTTGAGGAGTTCCCATGGTGCGACAACGTATCTGCCTTATGCGTGGGTGACTTGACAAATGCCCAAAGCAAAGAATGTGATCGAGCTGGACTCACGAGACGAGTCAGTGCATAAGCTCGACTAGTAAGAAGAACATCTAGAATTTATAACGGAGCAGGCAGTGAGTCAAAACGTGCCAGGGAACACTGAATGCCTTGCAATGGGATGTTTTAAAGAATTTATGTATCACATCCGCGCGATGGGCATGATCCGAGGCGTGTGAGATGCAGCCAATAGGAGTTGTAGAGGATATGTAGTACGATCGCATCGATTCTTTTTTAATTCCCCAGCCTCCATAATGAGTTGATGATGGTTGATGCACTTGCTGATGCGACTCATGTTTGAGCAACTTGCCTCGACCTGAAGCGTTTAATGACTTCCCTTATGAAAATATCTGACTCTTTTGGAACTCACTCATACTTTCAGTACCTGTTCATCTCTGACATCCTTTCTTGACCGCAAGGGCCAACTGGCCACTAGCGTGACTTTGACTCTCATGTTTTCCCTACTTGATCTTTCATGCTATAGCGCGCGGATGTAACCCACCTTGAACTAAAGGAAAATGACGGCACTAACAGAGATGGTGCAAATAATTCGAAGGGTTGTAGAGATCACGTCAGTATCAAACAACTAGGCTTAGCGAGCTTTAAAGGTATGCACCAGTCTGGATTCTTCACGCTTACGTTTTTACATATATTTTGTCGAGTATTGTGTTGTAAGAAATTTCTAAATGATTTTAATTTCAATTGCAGGAAAGATCCCTGCAACTAGCAAAGGTGACCGACACAACGCTAGGACAAGTACAACAATTTCTGGAACATCCGATCAACGCTCAGGCTGTGCTTCAACAGTTAAGTACTAGTCTGGTCAAATATCGGGCACATGCGGTGGAGATCAGAGAAGTTTTCGCACTCCCGATGGAGCATCACAGATTTCCATATGCCCAAACCTGCGAGGAGTTGTTTATCAGTTGGTCGGAGTATGAGAAAAGTCACATTTTCAAGTGATATCTTGAGTTGACTGTTAGAAAAATTGTTAGAAGAGAACGCCACATGGCAAATTTTGTTTACTTATCTACACTTAGCCATTATTTTCAGTTGAATTTTATATTATAAATAAGAGCATCGACCAATTAGTTAGAGGTTGATGGTTGCTGTAAGAAATTATTTTTTTTCGTTTTGTTAAGAACTATTTCCGAGCTACCTTTAATAGAGAAGTCCTTCTAGATGAGAGACTAGTTATATTTTCATCAAATCCATGTGTGATTGGACGTGGAGAAGAACTATTTCCTATCTCATCTCATGAATGGATGTTGTAATGAGTAAGAGCTATTGAATCTATTGTTAAGTTATCTGATGCAATCTTTTACAGTTCTTTTCTTTAATGATGAAGATGAATCATTGTGTTATCATGTGATGGATGATTAGTGTAGGTAAATTATTTTGATTGCCATTATCTCATCGCATATGTGTTTTCTTTTTGATAATTAGTATCTCAGACAGTAATTGGATGCTCACACGGTTAACGTATTAGTACTAGGCATGTGGTATAGAATTGTCATCTGCATGCTTAAGTAGCGGGTTATCCCAAGCTCAGCCTCTTCTCCAGTATTTTAGAACCTTTTCTCGTTTTGTTACCAAGTTGGTTTATACTGGCTTACAATCTTATATCGGTCCCACCTAAGAGAAAATACAAAAAGAGAAAGTCCAAACTGAAGGAGACACCTTCACAAGAAAACATAAAGCCCATCGATTAATTGGCTGCATCGCAAGATCTGGAGAACCATTCCACCATTAAACGTTGCAGAGTCTAATTAGGCCTCGGTGGCGTGTTTGGTTCCTGCTATTGAATTAAAGGGATTTAGGACCCATCAACACCAGGTAATGGGATATCTATTACAAATTTCAATATATTATTGAAAATGAGTTCGACCGACCGTTTCCCTATTCCATACTTAGCCACTTTTTCGATTGCGAGTTCCTAGACAGGTGGGCTCAAGATTGTGCTTCCATTGTTCCGTGACCTGCAAACAACACCCGAAATTCCGTGATATACAAACTGACCGCTGGACTGTCCCATCATGCCCTCTTCCGTTTTATGCGTTTTGCACTCAAAATTTCTGAGACATACAATTTGACCCTCGGGCCCTCACCTCTCCCGAGTATCCCTTGCAACCCTATTTTGAAGCTCGTCCGACTGCTTTTCATACTTGACCATTCCTTACTTGCTCTTACCCGTCCCCACCACCTTCGCACTTGTTTATAATAAAAAATTGTTTATAAAAACATTATATATACAATGTTTTTATAAACAATTTTTTATTATAAATAAGAATTTGTTATATATATAAAGACATACAATTTGACAGTCGGGCCCTCACCTCTCCTGAGTATCCCTTGTAACTCTACTTTGAAGCCCGTCCGACTGCTTTTTATACTTGCCCATTCCTTAATTGCTCTTCCCCGTCCTCGCCACCTTTGCACTGGTTTATAATAAAATAATTGTTTATAAAAATATTGTTATATATATA
>JASDQU010102838.1:315534-339603 GCA_032191745.1 Picea mariana
AGGGCTTTCACCATAAGGGGACCACTTTGGATTTCATCCATTTCTACTTAATATCAACCATGACAAGACAATAATGAGTCATATTTACATCAAACAATATTGGGTCCATTACCCAACCTTTGTGCTAAGGGGCTTTCTTCAAGGGTTGACATCAATGACAACCAACCTTAATCATTCTTCATTAATATTTATGAAGAGAAATTTTTTTTTTAGGAAAACTAGGAAAATTTTATTTATAAACAATGCAAGAGGACTTGCAGAAAAAGTTCTTACATAACCAAAATTCATCCATTTCAAAAACTGCAAAAACAAGCTGAGAACTAATTATGTTATCTTGAATATCAAAGGCTAGCTTAAGCAAGGACAAAATTCCAAAAGGTATCTCATAATTAATTTTGTAAAGCACTCCTAGGATCAGAATACAAAAACACAGCATCTAGGAGTTACTAGATTGAAGGATCTTTATTTCTTGAGACAACATCTTCTGGATCAAGTGGTGAATTCAGGTTTGAGATATTCTGGTGAGGACCAGGAGACAAGGAATCCTCAGAATTGGTTGTGACTATTCGAGCAAGAATCGTGGAGCTTAAGGCCATACACTTGTTCTGAAGTTGTTGTTGACCCTGTCTGTGATCTATGAAGAGCAACTTTTTACCATAAATGCATAGAGTTGATTCTCGAATGCTCAATTTCTACAAACAAAAAAATAAAAATAAAAATATTGAAAGGTCCATGTCAATACATTGTTTCAAGCTAAGCTACAAACCTTGAGGTACATTAAACTTTGTTTTCCTCTCCATTGTGTTATAACATATATCAATGGGACGTAGGGACCCACAAACATAATGAAGTCTATATTTTTTCTCAAAGCAACGAAACAAACAATGACCATGATCATCATCATCATCAAGGAATGACTACACAACACCTCCATATACATCGTAATAATATGCATTAGATCATATAAGATCAATCAGGGTATGAACAACAACTATAAGGTTTGAGACAAAGTGGAAGACCCAAGTTGTTTAGTTGGTGGGTATAACATCAACAATTGTAGGTGGAAAATTAATTATGTATAATAGAGAAGTAGGCCAAGTGGACACAACACTTTCTCCACGTTCATATTTTTATAATAAAGAAGGCCAAGTGGATTCAACATGTTATGCAAGTTCATTTGTGTTTCTCTACCCTGGGACAAGGCATGGGTAATTATCTTGGAATTCAAGTTAGCATAATAAACTTTAGAAATATGGTGAAATTCATTCTAAACTTGCAAGTGGTGAGATATATATGTACATATCATATGCCATTCCATGTCGCCTGGATGGCAGTTAAGGGTGGTTTAAGTGGCTAGTGGGGTGATTATAAAAGGGCCATTGCTTTTCATACACCTAATGCTACCACCACCACATTAATATTTTCACTTTTTTCTCTCTCCTCATTCACATTGTGATTAGCCTTAGTATTAAGTTTGTGTATGCTTGGCTTCTTGAATTTCCCCTTTCCTCTTTAATGCTACAAATGGATGTTTGAGTGGACTACCATAGATTTATTCAACAAATGCATGTTTTCTTCAAGGAGATACTAAGAAGAAACGTTGCATTGGCTACACTACATTATGGAGAATACATGAACTATGGCCCTTACTACGATTCTAGTGAAATGGCATGGTTATCATGGCTTTACATCTCTTTCAAAAGATTACATCCATGTCTTGAATCCATCCTTTCAGCGATGTATCCACCTTTAATTCCCTTCGACATTCCTTTCCCCAATTTTGTAATGGGAAAATATTTGCATTTTATTTTGGTAATGAACTTTTTGACAACATGTTGCTCAACTTGAAGGCATCCACCACCAACTAATGCTTTGCACAAATGCCTCTTCTTCTACTACCATCTCACAAATGGTGATCCTAGATACTTGTAATCCAAATGCCTCAATACCTCACACAACGTTTCCTTGTTTCTTTCCAAGACATAATGGAATAACTAGGCTTATTTTATTCTTTTCATTGTCTCGTCCTCTTTTCCTTCCTTTGTTATTTTGTTGTTGGTGGTGATTGTTGCATTGACCCTACAAGTTTTATCCCTACATCCTCATTGTTATCACTAAAACATCGTCTTCAACATTGCACACAAATGGTTACAGAAACACAACAATGCCAACAAAAATTAGTTCACATGCAACACTGAAATGCATTCAAAAGGAAAAAAACTATACAATTGGGTCAAAAATTGACATGCGCAAATTCACCAAAGGAAGCGTGTGCACACTGCGCACTGTGCATGGGCCAACAAATCCCTCGGAGCGTACAATGCGCCAAGTGCGTGACTATGTATGAGAAAATCCGCACACTTCTATGAACAATGCATTTATGGTTCTTGTCGGCCCCTTAACCACTTATGGACTAGCTCCCAACATGATTTGACCTTCATATCTGAAGGAAATCCGAATGGGGACAGGTCAAGGACTAGAGGGTGCCCTAAAAGGCCCTTTGTTCACACCAAGAACCAATTACATTTTTCCTTGAAGAAATGCTATAAATAAGAGCCATGGGTGCACTAAGAAACCAAGATCTTCATGGTATTGTTATGTTGCTAGAATTCTCCCTTGAGAATCCTTTTTTCTCTTAGGAGCCTTCAAGCATCATTGCAATAGGCCATTCCACTCACCTCTTGAGGGAATAGGAATTGCTCTTCTTCACCATTTGTCATTTTTATTCCATTGTAAGAAGAGCTCTCCATTAGGGAACTCAAGAGCCCTCCCAAGGAGGAAGAGGGGACTCATAAGTCCTCATTTTTCTCTACAGTGTTTTGCCTACTAATCTATTGATCCATTGGTAGCATTATGTTGGTCATTGGTTGATTTTTATGTTTCTAAGTTTCTCATGCTTTCTAACTTTTATTTCTTAGTTGTTTTAGTTTATTTCTTTATTTATACATGTGTTTGGCTTGTTTAACCCACTCACAAACTTTTGTCTTGTCTAGCAGGCTCATCTAGACATGCAAGTGTTGTTGTTTTGCTCACCCAAGTGACAAAACCAACACAACAGATTGGCAACCATACTGGGGATAGGTATCAAATTCCACCCTATTTGAGCTTAGAGAGCACTTATTTTTAATCAATTTGTCTTGCAGGTACCAAAACTGGCATATCCCAACCTACCCAAGGAAAAATCCAGAGCTGGAGGAGGAGTATTTCACTCAAACATTTCTCCCCCGACGCGTAACAGGAAGTGTGAATATTTTCCTGCCCACAGACGTGCACTGTGCGCGCCACAGACTTATTTACACTGCGAATTTTGCACCTACTACGCATCTGTCAAAGTTGTAACCTGCACACATCTCTAGATTTTCAAAATTGTAAGGGTTTTTATGATGATTTAAGGGCCCCTAGCCCTCAGATTTTTTCTTTCATGCACTTTGTAAGGCACCTGCACTCCACTTAGAGTCCTTTCCTATATGAAAGGTTATCTAAACATAGGCACTTAGGGGCTAAAAAAGAACCATACATTTTCCTCTTTTCCTTTGGTTACCACATGGATGGTTTGTTTGGATTGTAAAATTTTAAGTTGAGATTGTTTCTATCATACATAAATCACTTACATTGGGACTATAAGGTAACTTTGACCCTTGAGTATGATCTTCTCTCGCACCCTAGTGTGATATTGAGAATCAGAAAGGTGGTTAAAGGGACATTTCATCTCCCTTAACAAAATATTTAGGAGAGGACAAAGCCCCCCTAGGGTTCCTCTTAGTTTTTTTGAAATCATCTTAAAGTTGTAAGGGCCCATACATGCCCACATGTTGTAAACTTACGATAGTTTCTTGAAATTGCTTTCTTAGTTTACATCACAACCTAGGGAAGTTTAAAGATCAAAGTAACATGCACATACATGCCCACATGCTTACAATCTAGGACAGTTTCAATATTTCTTAGTGTAAACAACATTTAGGGAGTTTAAAGGATTTGTAAGGACCCATATGTCCACATGCTAGTTCTTTAGAGCTTTTAAAATACCACAAGGTTGTACCAATGACACTTAGTAAACTAGGTAACAAAGATTTGTAAGGACCACAGGAAGTCCACATGTTGCAATCTCACACCTAACTTATTAAAAACTTGGCACACTTTTTTGACTTGCTCACACACAAAGTCACTCCTCACTCACATAATTTATATTTTGAATAGTGGAAGTTGAAGTAGGTTTTCTCCAAAGGAATTCTGAAATGTCCCACTACTTCTTTGGAAATTATCCACACCCACTAAATTCAATCGAGATTGGTTCACACCCCCAATCTCTCAACCCACCACATCTAAATTTTTTCTAAAAACTCACTAATTTTTCCTCCATGGGAGGTGCCAAAAGAACTTTTTTAGTCTAGGTAGGATCTCGAGGGTAGGCATCCAAATAACCCCCTGTTATCTGGTTCTCACATTTTCAAACATTAGAAGTTGACAAATAGGGAACTTTTAAATCCCCCAAGTCAAGTGTTCCTACACCATAAGGCAAGGATATACCCATGAAGGGTTGAAGGCCAAGGTCTGGTTGTTCTGCGCATCCCCCCTTGAGTCACCCAAATCTTGGAAGGGATCCAACCCATGACCCATTTTTGAGGCCAAAAATCTAAATGTCACACTTTGACCGAGGTACCTAGTGGCCAAAATTTAGGACATCTACCCAGGTGGCGATTGTGGACTGCAGTTGCACCTTGATCAAATTTTGTGTGGCTATTGGGAAATATCACCAGCTATTCCGGGATATGCACCCTCTACCCCTCATTATAACTGATTGTTTCAACCTTCACTAGTTCCTCTTTTGGTGGCTTCAGACCCCACTATTTTGTTCTCTTGGAAGGCCCAATGCTATTTGAGAGGAAGGATGATATGTCTTTTAGGACACAAGCATTTTTTTTTACTTTTTCCCCCACGCAGACAAAATCCACCTACCCACATGTTTGCTTATTTACAATTGATTTATGTATGATGCTCATTTGATTACATGAAAATGTGAGTTGTACTATCTTGTGAAGGTCCAAATTATACAAAGCTCTTTTTCATTTATTTCTCTTATCACCATTTGCACACATTTACTTTGCTAGTCAGAAACCATAGGGGACCCACAAAATCTTCATCGTTCCAGACTCTTTCAAAATATTCCTCCTATTCTAGGAGGAGTCCCTAGTCTTTCCAACCCACCAACTCAACCATCTCACACCCCCGTGAGTGCTACTATTTTGGGATCAACTTTAATTGGTTCCACCTTTCTTGGGTCCAATTCCCAATGCCATCCATCCACTAGTTCTCCTTCACAAGAAGGCGGGGGGGAAACTTCTTCTCGAGGGAGAAGTACAACCCCACCAAATCCCTCTCAAGGAACATGTCCACCACCTGCTCATGCGATGGCTGGAACTAATCCTCCACCAAATCTCCCTATGTTATACTTGGAATCCCTTAACATTCTTAATTTAACCAAACTCACAAATGATCCCATTTTGCATGATCCCATTTGGCCCAATATGCCTACCAAACTATCTTCAGATATTCCAAAGTTTGAAGGAAAATAAGGGGATGATCCCACCAACCATTTTATGACCTTCCACTTATGGTGCTCTTCAAACAACATCATGAATGATTATGTCCGCTTAAGGTTGTTTCAACGCACTCTCACTAGTTCATCGGCCAAATGGTATGTGGACGAAAAATCAGGGTCCCATGCGACCTTTGATCATTGGCCAAGGATTTTTTGTCCTTTTTCCAACTACCAGTTTGTCATGATATTGGCTTAGAACTCCTCTCAAATTTAAAACAAACTACTGCTATCCATACAGCCAATCACATCCATGAACGGGGTCAGCGTCGTAGTTTGTGTAAAGCGGAAACCACCAAAGAAAAACGTCTTGATTGGTTTCTCAAATCACTTGTCTCTATTATTACAAAGGATGTAGCATCCACCTTCCCTCGGACAGAGGAGGAGGTCATCAGCAAGGCTCAACAATTTGACCTCATCTATGCTCAATCAAGTTACTTATACACAGTGTTTCCTGATGCACTTAGACCCACACCATTTGGCCAGGACAAACCTGTGATGTCCCACGTTGCGGATGGGTTGATTGGTTCCATGACGCACCAACAACCTTACAACCAACCACCACCTATTTATGGTACACCTCCATATCCACAACGCTATGGAGGGATATCTTATTACCCTCTGCCCACTTACCAACAATCATATCTTGTTGCTCCCCCCCACCAATGAGTGGACCCTCACTGGTACCCATGATGCGTCCGACCTCTCAACCAAGTTCGGGTTTACCTTCTACCATAGCATATAACCTAGGAACTAGTGAAAGTGCTTCACCTTCCTATGCGCCCTATGGATCTTTGCCACAAAACAACCCATATTTTTCATTTCCTGGTCCTCCACAGCCAGTTGCTCCTCCACAAGGACACCCACATGTCTACATTAATTTTGTTGAGCCCTCTCCCGTCCAATAGCTTCAAACTTTTGAACAGTTGAATACGGAAAATTCGACCCATCAACCGAATAATTCCAAGAAGAAAGAAAAAAAATGAAACAATAATAACCCGGGACCAGGAGGAAATAACCCCCAACAAAACCATCCCATTGGGGGCAACCAGAACCCCCAAGGGGGAAATAATAACAAATGACAAGGGAATAACAACAACAATCTTTGAACTAACTTCCCTTGTGCTCTCTATGGTGAGTATGGACATTATACACACCATTTCCCCCAAATTGTCGACTTCAAATGAATGAAAGACTCTATGAACGTGCAACGCCCTCCAGCATCGCCTACCCCTCAGTAGGCCCCACAACAATACTTGCAACAGCCACCTCCGAGCATTTTGAAAAACCCTATTCCACACCAAGATGTGATGAATACCCAATAGGAGGTACTCCCTGCCCCACCACAATTAGGGAAGTATCAAAACCCAGGTCCCATTCAACCTGGAAATCTAGCCGATCGCAACATCCTTGTTACTAGCAAAGAAGAAATTCTTCTGCAAACATGTGGTCGCCAGTATGGTGTTCCCCTTGAATCTACCCCAACCACTTTGGAAGCGGCTCCAGCTAGAGTCGAACAACCCTTGATGATTCCACGCCCTAACATTGAACCAAATATTCGCATACCTCACATTCCATTACGACGGAATGTCAATAACCCTCATGACTGGGCAACCCATAACTACAATCTAGTCAACGACTTAGCTCAGTCTCCTGCAACAATGTTTGTATTGGAGGTCCTCCAAACCTGTCCAACTCAGCGGAAATCCTTTCTTTCCACCTTGGGGGCAGTCGACCCAACTGTTACTAGACTCATCACCTTTTATCTAGTTAGCGGAGAACCATGCCTCCCCACCCTGGTAGCTTTCCAGATACCAGTTAAGATCTGGAACATCACGGTACATAGATGAAGGTGCATCCACATGCATCATGTCCAAAGTAGTCTGGAAGAAACTCGGCTCCCCTGAGCTAGTACCATCTGCCATCACCCTACGAGCTTATGATGGTTGACCCTCATTCTCTGAAGGGCTCTTCCAAAATGTCCCCATCAAACTCGAGGGAAAAACCATCCTCATAGACATTGGATTTATTGATGCCCCACTTGATTACAATATCTTGTTCGGATGTAGCTACTTGTATGCTATGAAGGTGACAACCTCTTATGTGTTTCGAACGATTATGTTCCCCCACAACGGGAAAATCGTCACCATTGACCAAATCACACATTATGAGCCTAACCATTCTACCAACATTGATAACATTCTTCCCCTTGTTCGCACTAGCTCGGACGCTTATTCAATCATCGACATGGGTCCCAGAATTTTCAAACACCCATATTTGTTGGGGGCATATCATGGAGCGCCACCCCTCCTACACCCTTCAACGCAAGTGTGTTTAGTATCTTCTAATGGAACATATATCGTAGAAACCATTCCTCCCACCGAGGCCTCTCCTCACATCGATGTTCCACCAGTTGAAGACCTATTACCTCAGGAATTCCCTGAGAACCCCACTACACCACTTATCCCCTATTTTCCTTCCCTCCAAGGAAAAATCCCGGTTTGGGAGACTGTCCCTTAAGCCATTACCCAAATTCCCTTCTTCTACCCCCCACCTGGAGTCCAATAATTCCATGTAGTTTCCACCCTTACCCTTCCTAACATGGTGCTTGCCATCCCTATATGGTATCTACATCCACCTGCGATGGTTCCTCAACCATCTCTCCCTCCTTAGACAGAGGAAATACCGATGTAGATTCCAGTACCGGCTCCTGCCACGCCACCATCCCCCCCACTGTCGGCACCACTGTCATTGTTGGGGGAAGATGAAAGAAGAAATATCCCACAACTCCACTTCCTCCTCAAGTTCAACCTCCTTACACACTATGCGAAAGAGAAGGGAACCCCACTAATAGATGTCCTACTCTTCCCGAGTTACGCAATCTGATCCAACTCCCTAGAGAAACCACATTGCCCACCACTCCACCAAGTACATCCACTGCTACTCCGGAGTCCTCCACTGCAGGCAATAAAGGGTTTTGAACCAAATTCACTTGTTCCATCTGCTCAGAATATGGCCACTATACTCATCATTGCCCAGCTCTACCTCAATTTCGCCAAACCTTAGTCACAGTACGCCAAAGGTATCGGCCAGAGCCCGCTTGACCACCTTCTACTGAGGCTCACATTATGGATATTCGATACATGTTGTTGTCAGTACCCATGAGAACGAGGCACTCTGCACAGTATTGATACATTCACTTTATGCCCAGCGGTCCCTCGCACCCTGTACACGATATCTCGTCTGCGTCCTCAAAACAAGATGGCAACCACACATTGACAGTTCCCCCTGTCACCTCCTAGGATCCCTTATATTCTCTCATTTTTCACTGGACAAAGATATCCTGGAAGAACTCACTACCCCCGATTTCCCATGGAATGCGCTCCATCATCGAGAACTTTTTATTTCACAAGAGGCCTTTCATCCTCCTACCCAAACCTCCATATGCGCAATCGAAACCAAGGATTTTATTCCTTCGGGGCATACAGACTGGTTCAATAATCCTATCCCTGCCCCAGATTCTTTTGAAGAAGGAAACATGGCCAACATTTCCCCCACCGTCAAAATTGACATCTCTGTTAAACCAGGGATCGTAGAAGAAATCACTATTTGCACCGCATGCTCTCCTGAAGAACTCACGGCTTACAAAGCTCTCTTTCAGGAATACCGGGACATTTTTTCCTAGTCATATATGGAGATGCTCGGCCTTGATCCATCTATCATCGAACATCACATTGACACTTGGCCAGATATCACCCCAGCTCATCAAAAGCAATGACCCCTTCACCCATCCAAAGTTGTGGCTATCAAAGCCGAAATTGACAAGTTACACTCTGTCAGGTTCATTTACCCCATTGCGTACACCTCGTGGGTATCCAACCCCATCCCCGTTAACAAGAAGCAAGGCATTATTCGCGTCTGCACAGACTTTCATGATCTCAACCATGCTTGTCCCAAAGACAACTTTCCAACCCCCTTCATTGACCAAATTATCGATGACTGTGTCGGCCATGAAGCCTTGTCCTTTATGGATGGGTTCTTTGGCTATAATCAAATCCAAATACATGCATCAGATCAATATAAAACCACTTTTACTACCCCTTGGGGTACCTTTTCTTATCGTGTCATGCCTTTTGGACTCAAGAACACAGGTGTTACATTTCAACGGGCCATGACCTATGTTTTCCATGATCTTGCTCACATCCTTGCTTATTTGTACGACCTCACTGCTCGATCCAAAAATCGAACTCATCATTTAGACGACTTACGCATCATTTTCCAACAATGTCGCCAGTACAATATCCGCTTGAACTCCCTCAAGTGCATATTTTACATCACTGTCAGATGCCTCCTTGGGTTCATTGTTTCCCAACATGGCATCATGGTGGACCCCCTCAAGGTCCAAGCTATCACGAAAGTTCTTCCACCTAGGAATTTACGCCAACTGCAGAGCTTGGAAGGAAAAGCCAACTTTTTGTGACGCTTTGTCCCAGACTACGCCACTCGCATGCATGGTTTCCTCCGCCTACTACGTCATGATATCTCATTTGAAAGTTTCCCTATCCAACGCCCCTTTGATTAGTCCTCCGGACTACAATCGTGATTACATCCTCTACTTATCAGCCTCAGTCGTCTCAGTAGCAAGAGTCCTCATCCAATTAGGGTATGATGGGCGTGAATATGTCATTTACTACATCAGTAAAAATATTTCAGGACCACCCCTAAAATACAATCATGATGAGAAACGCGCCCTATTAGTTGTCCTCGTAGTCCAAAATTTTCTTCATTATATCCTGCTTCGAACTAATAAGGTCGTAGCAAATTCCAACGCCATGTAGTACTTGCTTAATCGCCGACAGATTAATGGAAAATTTTCCTGATGGATCGTTATCCTCCAGGAATACGACCGAGAGTTCTCAAATCCAAAAGCAAGAAAGCGCTTGTCCTCTCCGAACTCATTACGACTTTTCCCTCAGACACTAAAGCATCCCCGTCAATACGAATATCCCCGACGAACACCTCTTCTTTATCCCCTCTGATGACCCCTGGTACGGAGACCTTCTCATCTACCTTTAGACACAGAAGTTTGGGTCTCACGTCTCTCGAGATGATCGTCGATGCATTCACCATCAGGCCCCTCAATATCTTCTCATCGGATACGTTCTCTATCGACGTGGGGTCGACACCATCCTTCATCGATGTTTGACCATTGACGAAGCTGACAAAGTCTTGAACGATTGCCATAGCGGCACTTGCGGTGGTCACCTCTCGGGTATGTCCACCGCCCAAAAACTCATATGAGCAAGGTACTTCTGGCCCACATTGTTTCATGACTGCATTAACGCTATCAAGCAATGAGACAAATGCTAGCTCTATGCAAACAAAGCACAAGCGCCACCAACTCTTCTACATCCAATCATCACCACCGAACCTTTCTGCAAATGGGGCATAGACTTCATGACTTTCCATCCTCCATCCAGTAATGGACATAAGTACATTCTTGTGGAAGTAGATTACTTTCCCAATGGGTCGAAGCCATGCCCACTTTAAACAATACCACTGACACAACAACACGTTTTTTCTTCAACCATGTGATTACCCGATTCAGAGTCCCACTATAGTTAATGTTTGATCACAGTAAACACTTTGAGAATGAGATATTCACGGAACTCTTCTCAAAATTAGGCTTCTCCCATTAGTTTGCCTCCCCATACTACCCTCAGTCCAATGGACAGGTCGAGGATGTAAAGAAAGTCCTCAAAACCATGCTAAAATGTATCGTCAACAACCATAAGACCAACTGGCATCATATGTTGTTCTCTGCGTTATGGGCTTATCGCACGGTAGTCAAAACTGCCACCGATTTTACACCGTTCCACCTCGTCCATGGGATCAAATCCACCCTCCCTATCGAGTGTGAAATCCCCACGTTACGCATTGCCATCAAGCTATTACCCGACACTGCTTCGATGGAGCAGTGCCTGCTGACTTTAGAGTCGTTGGATGAAGATCGTCGATCTTCATTACAGAACAACGAGGCAGCTAAAAAATCGTCCAAATCCACCTTTGACCGCCATGTCAACCTTCACTCATTCAGCGAAAGAGATCTCGTCTTAGCCTATGATATCATTCATGATACCCTCGGCCATGGAAAATTCGAGTCACTATGGCATGGACCCTACATCGTCCAACACTGCCTCACTAAGGGGGCACACATCCTAGCCTCTCTAGAAGGTTACCCTCTCAAATAAGTCATCAACGGGTTGTACCTAAAGAATTTTTACACCTAAGCGTAGCCATTCTACCTTAGGTTTTTCTTTGTACACATTTGTAGAGTTTTTAGTCTTTTTTTCTGCCACCATTCCACATGTCTGATCTATCATCCATGTTATTGACAAATGAATCATCCATCATCCTATCACATCGGTTACGCTGACGGTGCCAGCCGCTGGAACCAGAACCTCAATTCGGTCGCTTGGGCTCTCTATACCCCCTCACATGTGTTGCTCCACTTCAGTGGCATATGTTTGGGCTCAGCCACCAACAACCAAGCAGAATACACTGTCATCATCGGTCTCCTCGTCAAGGCTAGTCACCACCACATTCGTCACCTTAGCATTCTATTAGATTCACAACTTGTCGTCCTGCAACTTAACAATGTATATCACATCCGTGATCCTGGCCTCTTTTGCAAGTACCTACAAGTTAGACTATTATCTCGCAACTTTGATTCAATCACATTTACACATATTCCAAGACAATTTAATCAAATAGCAGATAATATGGCTAACCTAGTATTATATTGGAATTCATCACATATATATAAACATCATACACCTGTCATAGCATATATAAAAGACATCATAAATCATAAAAAACATCAAGCACATAAAGACATGAATGATCCCAAAATATATTTCCATATATATATATCACCAAATAGTATCATCAGTGCTTACAAAAATACAAAGTACATCGCGCGTAGGCCAGTGAGTCCCCTCACCGCTATAGGTACAAAATAGGTACCCCCTACCCTATACAAAATGGATATCAACTACCCTGTACAAAATGGGCTCTCAATCCTATAAATACACAACCTCGGCACTCACGGTGCCCCTAGATCTCCCCCCCCCAANGCTGGAGGCACCCCACCAGCTGGGGGCCCTCCAGGTCCAGGGGGAAGCCGACCAGTCATCATTGCCCCCGCTACAGCCGCCCAACGGATCAAAGTCCACCACTCCGTAGGTATGCCCACGCACTGCTCAAGGACCTCCTCGTCTTGGATGTGGGCCCACATCACATCGGGTACACCCTGCAAAAACTTGCTCAAAGCGGCGACGCAGGTCCCCTACCAACGCCCCGACCTCTGCCTGCAGTGCATGTGTTGTTCCAGCACCAACATCCTCCCGTCTACGTCTCTACCCCACCCTCAGCTCTACTGGCGGTGGTTGTACTGGTCCTCGACGGGCCGTCTCCCCGACCATCTCAGCCTCGGGGCCCCACATTTGAAAAAAAACACCAAAGGTAGAGTCATCATCCATATATACATATATAATCATATGCTACGCTATCAAAAATCAAGAAACACAAAAACAAAGATATACCTCGAACATCCCAGTCCTCCCTAGGAGGAAGCATCATTTCGGGGTCATGTCGATAATCCATACCAGTGTATGGGTACCATAGTATCACCTGTGGAATATTTCTCCACACGCATGCCACTATGGTCGTAAAATAATGGCCACCCTCTCCTCCCCCATGTCGATCCAGCACATGGTCCCACCACATCAGTCGTGACTCTCGTGGCACCGTAGGCTCCAGCAGAATCTTAGGGTGCAATAGGGGCACCCTCTCCAGAAACCAAGCCACCAGATTAGAGGCAAATGTGAAGTCACCAGAGTCGGATGTCTGACACCGATGAATTTTCCCTATCATCCTGGAGTGCAGCATAATCCCCCAAGAAAAATGGTCCCCATCAAGGATCCTCTCTACAATCCTCAGCTGACCTGCTATGATTTTTTGAGTCCCCAAGGATCCATAGATCCTCACCACCATAGCGGTGATGCACTCCATCATGAGGTCCTCATTCACCTCGATCCTGATGACTGAACTGGACATCGGGTGTGGCCCTGTGCAGTGGCGACGTGCCAAGTCACCCACTCTCTCATCCCCCGACAATTGGGGGTCAACAGGAAGGGCCATCGCATGGAATGGGAGCCCCGTCAGAAAACATAAATCCTCAAAAACCGAGAATGCAAGTTGTTGCCCCCTGACGATGAAATATTGCAGATCAGTGCTCCACATGGAAATCATATATTGGAGCAAGAAATCTTGCGACCGTATCAATGGGAACTCGAAGAACTTGAGCAACCCGTAGGCTTCTAAGTGCCTCCAAACTCCTGGTTGTTGTCTCACCGCCTCCTGGAGATGGTCCTAGTATCGCTCTCTCCAATGCACTAGCATCGTGCTCTCCGTACTATGTTGATCTCCTGCAACCACACAAAAACACTTGGTCAACCTTCATCATCCATAAAAAACATCAAAAAATTCAAAATTTCAACACCTTTAGCCTTACCTCCAGTCCACGGATTTTACCCATACATGTGCGCACATGTGCATGCCTATTTGTTGCACAGTTGCGCAGTTGTCTACAAAACAGTTGCACATCCCATGTGCAACTGTCACCCAAACAGGTGCACACTTTTTCTTTGGACAATTGTGCACAGTGAACAAATGTCAGCTTAATAGGCGCGCATCTCATGCACGCATGTACTTCCCTCCCCTACGCCCACATGCGTTGTTGTGTCAAACACAGCCACACACTATGTGTGGGAAAAGTAATTATACCCGCGCATATGCGCGTGAGTATTCTTTCTTCTCCCACCCACAGGTGGCCCCCCTACCCAAAACTACCCTTGTACGACCATCCGTACACCCCCTAACTCAATTCTACAAATTTTAAATTATGCGTGAGGATGGGACCACTAACCTGGCTCTTGCAGCTCTCAGATCAGTCAAATCGAGCTCCCGTAATCTCCAAATCTCCTCAGGATTCTCTCATCAAATCAGCAACAGCGATGGGTACAAATGAGGTGGCATTGTGGCCCCCCCAGCCATATATCGTCCCTTTTTCCAACCATCTACACTCAGTTACAGGAGCTCAGAGCCTCTATTTTCTGATCCGTTCTCAGCCACAAGATCCCAATCCCGCCATCTACACATTCACATTCCCCAGGTCATCATCTGAACTTGGCCCCAGAGGAGCATTTTTCTCACGTCACGTTTAGGTACGCATGCTCATGTTCAAAATTATCAGATAGTTGCTATATGTTCTTTATCATCAGATATTGTTCACGTCGGGTATTTGGTTTTCATGTGTGCAGGTACTTGGTCATCAAAGTGATGCAGCCCCTTCAGATATACATTTGATGTTGGCATGTAATTATTCCCTTTGTAAATCAATTGCATCTCCCAGTCACGCCCTCTGAGTATGTTTACCTTTAGGGTCCTTACATCTGGCTCTACAGTATCGTCACCTCTGTTGCATTTTGGTACTGTCACCCGGTAGCACTCTCACCCACATGAATTGTCCCATTCATAGTTCCCCTCGGAAACTTGACACTCATGCTGATTTCACCCCCTAGGGATGGGAGTCTCAATAGTCTTATGCACTTCCGAGAATGAGCCCCATACTTCTTCTCATCATATTTCTAGCTTTCCAAATTGACTCCCATGTCATATCATCTCGGTTCTATTGACTGCACTTCCGCAGTATCATTAGCCCTCCATCTCATCCACCATCAGTTTTCCCATCTGCATATTGTTCTCCATTCATTTACCTCATACAAAAACCCACCCATGGGGCCCCCACCCTCCACCCGTTCTCTTTCACAACTTGCGCCCTCATAGGCCAAGCCATCTTTCACTAGGGCACCCGTTTCTGTATCTATACACTCAACCCAAATTATTCTTTATTTATTTGGTAATTATAAAAAGCCTTTGTTTCCATCATTTACTTAGTTTTTTTGTCATCACCCCCGATGACCTTATTTTTCCCGGCAAAGCAACCCATGTCTCCCTTGGTTGAGGCATCCACTCTTTTTTCATTCTAACATCATTCACGAACCCCGAGTATCCCAAGTCCATGTACCCATGATCTCTGATTTTGTCCACTTTGTTAGCCTCTGGCACAGTTTAACCCCATATCTAGTCATCCCCTTGACACTAGATACAGTTTTATGGTTTCTGCCAATCATCCTTCAAAATTCCCCAACCAAGGGCAGTCTTGAGTCTCACCACATCTTGACTTCATTCATGTTACCTGTCAGTACCTGATCTCATCTCAGTGGATTTCACGAAGCCCTTTGCTTCTTGGAATCGTGTCTCCCTTTCTATCGACATCAGCGCAGTTTCTAGAAGGGAGACAATATCTTGACTCTCATTACTTTTACAATAAGGAGTCTCAGATGACACATAGAGAATCATCATTTCTCTCTGATTCCGTTGACCCCCATAACATTTGAATTCAGCAAACTCTCATATTACGGTGGGTCTTACTATGCGACTATTGAAGTTGTTTCATACCAGTCGAAGACCTCGTTAGGCCATCAATGCCTACGATTCATTGACACTTCTTACAGACGTCCTTGCCTCATTTCAGAGTATGTTCACCATTCAGAATGGTCATCTATCGTTATCAACCGTCCCTGAGGGCGCTACAGTTATCTACATCAACTTACATTTTCAATTATAGTCTCACATTTTTGTTATATGACATGAGTATGGGGCATGCTCGCCTTGTTTGTACACATATTTTCTTTTTTCTCCCTAGAGAAAGGTTTGGGTCCCACAATTTTCTCTCTCCCTCCATGGATCCCTCTTGCAGTTCCTCTCAACACTCTTCATTACAGTGGTACTCTCAGTAAAAGAAACATTGATGTATTTCAACTACACGTATGCTCCTAACCTCACACATCAGGGGGCATATGTTATCACCGAAATATCATCCACAACATTGCACTCAAATGGTTACAAAAACATAGCAATGCCAACAACAATTAGTTTAGTTGCAGCACTAAAATGCATTCAAAAGGAAAAAAACTATACAATTGGGTAAAAAATCGACATATGCAAATTCACCAAAGGAAGTGCATGCACACTGTGCACTGTGCACGAGCCAACAAAGACCTCAGAGCGCACAATGTGCCAAGTGTGCGACTGTGTATGAAAAAAATTGCGCACTTCTATGAACGACACATTTATGGTTCTTGTCGGCTCCTCAACCACTTATGGATCAGCATCCAACACGATTTGACCTTCATATCTGAAGGAAATTTGAATGGGGGCCTGGTCAAGGACTAGAGGGTGCCCTAAAACGCCCCTTGTTCACACCAAGAACCAATTACATCTTGCCTTGAAGAAATGCTATAAATAAGAGCCATGGGTGCACTAAGAAACCAAGATCTTCATAGTATTGTTATGCTACTAGAATTCTCCCTTGAAAATCCTCTTTTCTCTTAGGAGCCTTCAAGCATCATTGCAATAGGCCATTCCACTCACCTCTTGAAGGAATAGAAATTGTTGTTATTCACCATTTTCCATTTTTATTCCATTGTAAGAAGAGCTCTCCATTAGGGAACTCAAGAGCCCTCCCAAGGAGGAAGAGGGGACTCATAAGTCCTCATTTTTCTCTACGGTGTTTTTCCTACTAATATATTGATCCATTGGTAGCATTATGTTGGTCATTGGTTGATTTTTATGTTTCTAAGTTTCTCATGCTTTCTAACTTTTATTTCTTAGTTGTTTTAGTTTATTTCTTTGTTTATACATGTGTTTGGCTTGTTTAACCCACTCACAAACTTTTGTCTTTTCTAACAGACTCATCTAGACATGCAAGTGTTGTTTTTTTTCTCACTCAAGTGACAAAACCAACACAACACTCGTGGACAAGAATAAGTTGCAAGAGAGAGAAAAGAGAATCAAAAGTGGGAGACCCCTAAATATTAACAAAACATCTCAATAGTACCACCAATAGAGTTTAGTGGTCTAGCAAAGAGCATGTGAGCTTTGATTTACTCCTCAGTTCAACCGAGAGTTGAAGCTACACATCAATGTCCCAAAATTACACTTGGAATTAGGTAAATTGGGATTAACATAGAATATCTAGTTAAAAAAACAAGCAAAACCATATTTGAAAATGCACATATATCTCTTATCTCCAATCCCTGCTATTTATGAATTGTTGGACGATTGTCTTACATGCATTCCTTGAAAATTATGTTTGGATAGAGATATTTATAGGTTGACAATGGTGTTATCGAGTTTCAATAGGATCATAGATCTAGACACATTTTTTTTCCCTTTCAACACGAGGTAAATGACGGGCAAGTGACACGTGTTGAATTAAGTAAAGGTTAAACTTTATGAAATTTTTTGGTTCCTTTAGGTTCGCCTGTGGTTTTTGATAGATTGGTAGTTCAAATTATTGTAGCAAGATGCATCAGGATAAATATATGGTGAATCTACATTCCCTTCTCCATAAACATAGTCGAACATTTTTGGAATCTTAATGAAATTAACCTTGGAATTAGTTATGCACCATGTCATAAATTGAGTTCAAGTTCCGGTTAAAGGTGGTTGTGTGAGAGAGAGTCGACTTCGATCTAAATAGGTAGAGCAGAGCCCAACTATCTAGGCAGCTCAACAATGATGGATTACATAATAAGAATAAATAAAATCACCAATCAATAGAATCATTAATAAGGGAGTTTGTGTCTCCATCAAATGTGCTCTCAAACAAATTATGAATATGTATTATCTTTATTTTCACACACAAAACAAAATTATGAATATGTATTTTCTTTCTTTTCACACACAAAAAATGTAAGTCATTATATGATAACGAGGTGTTGCTGTAGTTCTCTTGCATATTCATCATTGTTGTGGATTCCTTCTTTATTGTGTTTCAAGTGTTTCAAGCTTGAGCTTGATCCAGGTGTATATTGGTGGCCACCCACCTATTCCAACTGGCTCCTCTTGTCAGTTTTTAGTTCAACACGTTCTTTTTTACTTCTTTGTAATTGTGGGTTCTACAGTTCTGAGATTGTCTAAATCCATACACATCTTCCAGGTGGATACTTGTGGCCGCCCACCTAATCCAACTAGCTTATTTTGGAAGTTTTCATGTCAGCACATCTTTCTGTACTTCCAGGGCAGTTTTGGGTCCCTAAACAGTGTTTTTTTTTGCATGTCACAGCCAAAATGTAGACGGAGTCATAGTTTGACGACATAATGAGTATTTCTCGAAAATACCTTTCCAACAAGCTATCACGTGCCTAAAACAACAATTTTATGCAAAAGTTACAACCCCGAGAAGTTAATGTATTAACTTACTCAAATGGGGCCCACATGAATTTTGGTGTTTCATCTCCTAGGGTTATGTTTTTGGATGTCTAGGGTTTTGGCATTCATGTTTATCATAAAAAGGCCTTTAGAGCCTCATTGTAATCATCTTCTTGCGAATGAGAGTAGCTGTCACATCTCTTCTCAGAGATAAAGCTGTCACCATTCTAGCGAGTCTTGCACTCTGTATTTTTACAATCTCTTTACAATTCTTTCATTTATAGAAATAAAGTATTGTTGTATTTCTTTGTTTATGGCAATTTTCATGAGTATTTTATTTTAATATCTATGCTTTCATTTCGTTCCAAAAATAATTTGGATCAGTGGTATCAGAGCAGACTTCTCTTGATCATTTTTCAGTGCATATCCCCGACGAGGTTCGAGTATAGCCAGTTGGGTCTCGAGCTTGTATCTCTTGAGGAAAATCACTCTCGCATGCCCAAGAAACCCTCGATGGTGGCAGAAAGGAAAAATGGCATAACAAAAGATTCTATTAAATTTTTTCTTGAGCAAGATCTCACGCGACAGAGGGACGAAATGATGGATAATTTTTCACACATCCTTCAATGCCTGGCGATAGAAACAGGCGCATCTTCATCAACCGACCATTTTGGAGGAACCTCTCCCTTCAAGGTACAAGTTAATTTTGATATTCCCATATTTGAAGGTCAGATAGATGTGGAGCCCTAGAAAAATGGTTAAATCTATTAGAAGGTTATTTCTCTATTCACAATTTTTTCGACAAGGAAAAGATCACCTTCACACACCTCAAGGCTCTCCCCCATGTCAAACATTGGTGGGAAAATTACTGGGAGCAAAGTTCCACATAGGAATCTAGAATATATGGGGTTGAGCCCACTTGGGATTTTTTTGTGGATGTGGTCAAGGAACAGTACTACCCTATTAATAACTATGAATACCATTACATGAGATGGACCACACTGTGGCAAGAGAAGAGCCAAACAGTGCCAGAGCTCACAAATATTTTCCATACCTTGTGCACCAAGCTAGGTATCAAAGACTCTGAGCAGAATATGGTTCTGAAATACCATGGGGTTTTCCATAGTTCATCCAAACCGAAATGGATTTCCTAAACATCTCATCATTGGGAGATTCCTATCGATATGTTGTCAATATTGAGAAGAAATTTAGGCACCATAACAAATGGGAATTCAGATCTGCAAATCTGCAACAACCAAAGCATGGTAAAGATAGCCCTAACCAATAGCCTCTAGGAAACCAGTCCAAGACACAGGACAAGAAGGGTAAAGGAAATATGAAGAATCACACTGGGAAGGAGTGTGACTTCCACAAAATCCCATGGCACAACACCGATGAATGTCGCTCGAAATAGTCATTGGTGGCCGAGGTCAAAGACACGAAGCCGAACCCTGATTCAAAATCTGATCCAGAAAATATTGAAAACAGACAAATCATCGACACAGACCCCACTGCTATTATCGCGACCACAACAATTCAACCAGTAGAACCAGTAGATCCTAAAGAGGGGGAGTGCCTCTTCCATTCAAAGATGTCGGTGACGGGGACCCCGTTGAATTTCATTATTGATAACGACAGACAGAAAAATGTCATCTCAGCTAAGGTCATCAAACAGTTGGGGTTGTAAACAACACCACACCCACAACCATACAACATGGGGTGGCTTCACCAGGGACGAGATCTTCATGTCAGCCAATAGTGTCACCTTTCCTATGGTATCCAACCATTCAAGGATGGGGTAGTGTGTGATGTTGCCCCTATTGATGTGTGTGATGTTGTTTTGGGCCAACCATATATGTTGAAACGTCATGATTTCTATGATTCTATACCTCGTAGTGTCATTATTACTCTGGGAGGTCATACCTATAGTATACTAGAGGTAGTTCTGACTATTGTTCCACAAAAACAATGCCGCAAGGTAATCTCTCATACTACAAAATTCATCTTCTTCACAGTCTGTTCAAAGGATGCACAGAAGACCACCACAACCATTGTAGCCTCAACACCTTCTATCCAACAAAACCAAATTGTTGAAGAGAAATAAGATATTGTTTCTTCACCTACAATGGTTCCTACACTAGGCCCCGTCAAACCTAGAGACAGCAATTTGGTGGAACAGATTCAACCCCGCCAGCAACAAGTTTGTGACATTCTTCCATAGACCAAGCAACACAACTTCTCCAATAAGGCACGCAACTCACCATGATTCAAATTTAGAAAATGTTTTCCCCTCTTTCCTGGGCACTCAACGCAATGGAGACCAATGCTTCCTAAGGGGGGAGGACTGATCCAGGTGGATATTGGTGGCCACCCACCTATTCCAAATGGCTCCTCTTGTTAGTTTTTAGTTCAACACGTTCTTCTATACTTCTTTGTAATTGTGGGTTCTACACTTCTAGGGTTGCCTTAAGCCCTACACATATTCCAAGTGGAGATTCGTGGGTTCCCACCAAATCCAACTTGCTTATTTTGGAAATTTTCATGTCAGCACATCTTTTTGTAATTCCAGGGTCATTTTGGGGCCCTAAATATTTCTTTTTGGAGTGCCATAGCAAAACTGTAAACAGAGTTAGAGTTTGACATCATAATGTGTATTTCTCGAAAATACCTTTCCAATGGGCTATCATGCACCTTAAACGAAGATCGTATGCAAAAGTTATGACCCTGGGAAGTTAATGTACTAACTTACCCAAACGGGGCCCACGTGACTTTTGGCATTTCATCTCCTAGGGTTATGTTTTTGGAAGTCTAGGGTTCTGGCATTCAAATCACTGGTGAAAATCATTGATGCAAAGTGTTGATCTAGATGGTTGTGGGAAAATAACACATCTACAGTTAATTACAATGTTTTCTAGTAGCTATTAGGGTTTATTTGCAACTATTTCAATATTTCAGGTAGTTCAACCAAATTTATATTTCTAGTGGAAGAATTTTATTTCCAGGAAGTAGAGAGGGTAGAGTTTTTCTTTTCATTTTAGTCAGAGATCTATGATAATGAAAAGTTGCAAAAAACTAGGTCACACAGCCCATGCCCTTGTAGTTGTGAAAAGGGGTGTAGCCATCACTGACGATCCCTTAGATGCTAACAATGGTGAAGAATCTATTGAAGAAAAGGGATTTTACGCATTTTAGGAAGCTTGTACTTTGAAGACGGGAAGGGATCATCCAACATCTCAAAATCGATTGTTGCCACGTTAATTTAGGATTTGTGGATCTTGTTGATCTACATTCATGATCAATTGTTTCTTTCATTTAACTATCCATAAGATTCTTCCCTTGTTTTTCTTTATCTTTTCTTCCTTATACTTTTTCTCCTTTGTCATTTTTTTCCCAACACTTGGCCAAATTCAAGTAATGTGGGGCGAGGGTAGAACAAGTCTTGGGCTCGCAGGTCCAAAGTCCACAGTCACGCGTCCTCCAAAATGCACCTCTTATTTTTTCATTCCCCAAATCACACCTTTTTCATTTTCCAACACTTAAACATTTTTCATGAAATGTGGATGTGGGGCCACATACCATCCGCTAACTTTTTCTTGAGTCTCTAGGTCAGCATACCCACCAAACTGCAATCATGTATTCTTCAAAATGCACCCTCTACCTCCACGAACCTCAAAACAATTGTTCCCCATACTTAGTCACATTTCTTGTTTTGGTGCGGACCTCCTTACCTTTCTCCATATCCTCAAGTCCGCAAGTCCACAAGTCTATAGTCCCGCATTATGCATTTTCACTTTCCAACCCTCATATTACACTCTCATACTTATTACTTTTCATCTACCACGACATCACATCACATCACCACTTCCCATCACATTTATTTTCACCGCCACATCAATTGCCACTTGTGTAAGCATAATACCGTTACTAAATTCACGAAACACCCATAAACCTTGCAATAAATTCAAATCTCCGCATGCAAGCCGACAACATTAAGACAAGATTTACATTGATTGAACTATCAGGAAAATACATGGTGAAATTAAAGTAAAAACTGATGTCCCAAGTTGTAAATATTGACAGTAGCGCCACCTATTTCCAACGTTGAAAGCAGAGAAAATAATGTCAAGTAAGTAAAAGGAGTTGTATTATGAAGACACTCTAAACACACTTGGGCGTGAGGATCAAGAGTTTCAGTGGTGAAGGGCGTAAAATTACTACAAGGCTCTTTCTCCATCCAAGAAAAAGACGAACCTAATTTGGACTTCGGGCATAGCATTAGCTTTTTGCGTTCCGAAAGTAACATATTTCAAAGAACTTGTTCAATGGTGTGTAGATAAGTTCAACTTTGAGAAAAGAATAATTCAACTTCAAGGACATCAACCCATTTCTTTATCTCCTTCAATACTCTCAGAAATGATACGACTTCCTACATTTACCTTGCAGTTTAAAAAGAAAAAGGAAAATGAATTTTTGAAACAACATAGAGGAGGAGAAAAGTTTCTAGGCGATTACTTGGTTGACCCAAGCAGTAACCCCAGAATTTCAAGGATTGAGGTAACTTCACTAAAATACCCATACAGAGAGTTTGCATGGTTGTTTTTATATATTATTGGTCTGGAATCTACTGCATCTGTACCAATAAATGGTATATATGTCATGCATTCTTCTTTGCTTGAGAAAACCATTATAGACTAGGGCTACCTTATCTTGAGTGAAGTTTCTTTTCAACTGGGAAATTTGAAAAAGACTCTAAAATTATATATGACTTCTTACCTCATCTTTTTCATTGCTTATGGTCATGTATTTGAAGACTTGTTGTGGGAAAGGAACATTGATTTTAAGATGGAACCATTTTATGCATGGTATTCGGTCATGTGTAGACACAAATCTCAATATAACTTGTATCTGGTTCACAATAATTTCATTTCAAAGTTCAAAAAGTTGATTTTTGGCCCTTGTACATCAAGATTATCTCTTAAATCTGCCACCTTTCTTTCCGAGAAAGGTGTTTTTGAGAGTTCTGAGGAATTTACTATTATCAGGTTGTTAGGGTGTGAAGAAAAGAATTTTCTTCTCCCACTTTTATATCAGACAAACTTTTTGTTGAGGAAATGTGAAGATAGTATAAAACC
>JASDQU010102838.1:339965-396149 GCA_032191745.1 Picea mariana
CTCAGGCTACAACCTGAGGGAAGCTCCAACTCCCCAATTCTCTGGCTACAACCAGAAGGAGGCTACAACCCCCTATGTTCTCCGGATACAACCAGAAGGTGGCTACAACCACATGTCCTTGCCCCATCCAACCACCCTGAAGTAGAAGTAGAATGATGGAACCACTGTCACACTATCACTGTGAGATATACCGTCGTAAACCTGTACCAAACAACCTGAACCATGCATCAACCATCAAATTGTACCTCAACCTGTAATCAACCTGCACCATAAAAAAGTGCATCAACCATGCACCAACCTATACCAACCAACCTATAATCAACCTGTACCATAGACAAGTGCATAAACCATGCACCAACCTATACCATGAACAAGTGCATCAACCATGCACCAAACCTATACAAATAACCTGTCACAACAACCCGTCACAAAAACTTGTCCAAACAACCTATCACAACAACCTGTCTCATCAATTTTATCAACCAAATCAGATCTACTCACCAATATCAATCACCAAGACAACTCTCAAATATGTGCATCAACCAAGTATAACACAACAACTCATAATCATCATCAAGATCAATATGTGCTTCTGATAATACAAGTATGCTACATCATCCATAAACCATGTGTCAACAATACTACTAACAAGTGTCTCCAACCATGTACCAAGTATATACCAATCATGTATCAACTACTCATCAACTATGACTCATCAATATTTACCAACATCATCAACTATACACCTCATGTATGTGTCAACTCATCAACTACTTGTCTCAACCATATACCTGACATGTACCTCAACCAAAAGCCCTCATAAATTTCATCATCCAAATATGATTTTTAACTCTGTAATAGACTCGGTGTATATGATCACATACCTGCAAACCTTCCTTAACTTTAACAACAAGAGACTAGAATTTTCATCAAACGTTTCCTTAGTCTCACAAGACTACTTTTGGATTAGTCAACAACCCTAACTTGAAATAATCATAAATTTGTACATGTAATGAATAAAGATCTGAAACTGATACACAATGTTCTTCAGTGTGTTTAATGCAATTCCTCAAGGTGTCACTACTTGGAACCTCTCAGAAAAGGAGTTATGGAAAAAATGGCACACCTTGTTGAATTCTGGATTATTCTAGAGAGCAACCTTGTAGAGCGTGCCCTGCACGAAATATTTGTTGAATTGATCTGAAACTGTTACACAGAATACTAAAGATTTTACTCTAACCAATACATTTGTTCTTACTGAATTTGGATCTGTTATGGAGAAGTTATGACGTTGTTACCCGAAACACTTGTTTTTTACTAGTTTCAAGACTAGCCACAAACCCTATTTTCCACGGAGTGCAACTCCAAAAATACAACGACCCACAAGCTGAATTTTTTACCACAGATACTTGGATATGCTTCCTCAATGGAATAGAAATTTCGCGTTCTAAATGATTTTATAAAAAAATTTATTGCGAAAATGGTGAGATGATCTGGAAAAAAACATACCTTAGAAAGCATCATCAAAAGAATTTATCCTTCCTTGAATTCCGGCCTTTTTTTCTTCACTTTCCTCAGAAATTCGGCTTAGATATTCTTTGGTTAACTCAAACACCTATAGGTATTCAATATGTTCAAGTGTGTCTTAAATGAGAGAGTCTTGCCTCTTATTTATACTCTCCAAGTAGCTTCCTTAAAAACATCTTCTAGGTCACTTTGCCCACTTTCCTTATTTCGGGGTTAACCCACTTCTAATTTCTCCATTAAATTTATTATTGAATTAATTTATTTTGTACTCACTTTGAATTATAGTACACTCATCACTTCACTTTATTATTTACCTTTTAAAATCTCTTAAACCACTTTGACTACTTTGACCTTTTCGGGCTTCTAGATGACATATGAGGGTCCTCCAACTTCGTAAGGCCATAACTCTCAAACCGTGAGGAGTTATGTGATGTTTCCCATACCACCAGAAATGGAATGACATGTAATATCCATATAGAATAGTATTACCTAAAAATATATCAAAACTCATACCATTATCCATCAAACAAACTTGGGTCCATTACCCAAACCTGGGTTCTCCAACTTCTCATGGCCATAACTCTCTAACCGTGAGGAGTTATGTGACATTCCACATACCACCGGAAATGGCATGAAAATCACTATCGGATAGTTTCACTGACAAATTCACTGGCATTCATCTCATTATTCCACAAATAAGCATGGGTTCTCTAACCATACTTCTAGGATAACTCAATCTGCAAAGCGTCTTCCCGTGAGGGATTTCACCATAAGGGGGCCACTTTGGATTTCATCCTTTTCTACTTGATATCAACCATGACAAGACAATAATGAGTCATATTTACATCAAACAATATTGGGTCCATTACCCAACCTTTGTGCTAAGGGGCTTTCTTCAAGGGTTGACATCAATGACAACCAACCTTAATCATTCGTCATTAATATTTATGAAGAGAAACTTTTTTTTTAGGAAAACTAGGAAAATTTTATTTATAAATAATGCAAGAGGACTTGCAAAAAAAGTTATTACATAACCAAAATTCATCCATTTCAAAAACTGCAAAAACAAGCTGAGAACTAATTATGCTATCTTGAAGATCAAAGGCTAGCTTAAGCAAGGACGGAATTCCAAAAGGTATCTCATAATTAATTCTGTAAAGCACTCCTAGGATCAAAATACAAAAACACAGCATCTAGGAGTTACTGGATTGAAGGATCTTTATTTCCCGAGACAACATCTTCTGGATCGGGTGGCGAATTCAAGTTTGAGATATTCCGGTGAGGACCAGGAGACAAGGAATCCTCAGAATTGGTTGTGACTATTCGAGCAAGAATCGTGGAGCTTAAGGCCATACACTTTTCCTGAAGTTGTTGTTGGCCCTGTCTGTGATTTATGAAGAGCAACTTTTTACCATAAAAGCATAGAGTTGATTCTCGAGTGCTCAATTTCTACAAACAAAAAAATAAAAATAAAAATATTGAAAGGTCCATGTCAAAACATTGTTTCAAGCTAAGCTACAAACCTTGAGGTACATTAAACTTTTTTTCCTTCTCCATCGTGTTATAACATATCTCAATGGGACGTAGGGACCCACAAACATAATGAAGTCTATATTTTTTCTCAAAGCAACGAAACAAACAATGACCATGATAATCATCATCATTAAGGAATGAATACACAACACCTCCATATACATCATAATAATATGCATTAGATCATATAAGATCAATCAGGGTATGAACAACAACTATAAGGTTTGAGACAAAGTGGAAGACCCAAGTTGTTTAGTTGGTGGGTATAACATCAACAATTGTAGGTGGAAAATTAATTATGTATAATAGATAAGTAGGCCAAGTGGACACAACACTTTCTCCACGTTCATATTTTTATAATAAAGAAGGCCAAGTGGATTCAACACGTTATGCAAGTTCATTTGTGTTTCTCTACCCTAGGACAAGGCATGGGTAATTATCTTGGAATTCAAGTTAGCATAATAAACTTTCAAAATATGGTGAAATTAATTCTAAACTTGCAAGTGGTGAGATATATATGTACATATCATATGCCATTCCATGTCGCCTGGATGGCAGTTAAGGGTGGTTTAAGTGGCTAGTGGGGTGATTATAAAAGGGCCATTGCTTTTCATACACCTAATTCTACCACCATCACATTAATATTTTCACTTTTTTCTCTCTCCTCATTCACATTGTGATTAGCCTTAGTATTAAGTTTGTGTATGCTTGGCTTCTCGAATTTCCCCTTTCCTCTTTAATGCTACAAATGGATGTTTGAGTGGACTACCATAGATTTATTCAACAAATGCATGTTTTCTTCAAGGATATACTAAGAAGAAACGTTGCATTGGCTACACTACATTATGGAGAATACATGAACTATGGCCCTTACTGCAATTCTAGTGAAATGGCATGGTTATCATGGCATTACATCTCTTGCAAAAGATTACATCCATGTCTTGAATCCATCCTTTCAACGATGTATCCACCTTTAATTCCCTTCGACATTACTTTCCCCAATTTTGTAATGGGAAAATATTTGGATTTTATTTTGGTAATGAACTTTTTGATAACATGTTGCTCAACTTGAAGGCATCCACCACCAACTAATGCTTTGCACAAATGCATTTTATTCTACTACCATCTCACAAATGGTGATCCTAGATACTTGGAATCCAAATGCCTCAATACCTCACACAACGTTTCCTTGTCGCTTTCCAAGACATAATGGAATAACTAGGCTTATTTTATTCTTCTCATTGTCTCATCCTCTTTTCCTTCCTTTGTTATTTTGTTGGTGGTGGTGATTGTTGCATTGACCCTACAAGTTTTATCCCTACATCCTCATTGTTATCACTAAAACATCGTCTGAAAAATTGAACACAAATGGTTACAGAAACACAGCAATGCCAACAACAATTAGTTCACATGCAACACTGAAATGCATTCAAAAGGAAAAAAACTATACAATTGGGTCAAAAATTGACATGCGCAAATTCACCAAAGGAAGCGCGCGCACACTGCGCACTGTGCGCGAGCCAACAAAGCCCTCAGAGCGTACAATGCACCAAGTGCGCGACTATGTATGAGAAAATCCTCACACTTCTATGAACAACGCATTTATGGTTCTTGTCGGCCCTCAACCACTTATGGACCAGCTCCCAACACGATTTGACCTTCATATCTGAAGGAAATCTGAATGGGGGCTTGGTCAAGGACTAGAGGGTGCCCTAATAGGTCCTTTGTTCACACCAAGAACCAATTACATTTTGCTTTGAAGAAATGCTATAAATAAGAGCCATGGGTGCACTAAGAAACCAAGATCTTCATAGTATTGTTATGTTGCTAGAATTCTCCCTTGAGAATCCTCTTTCCTCTTAGGAGCCTTCAAGAATCATTGCAATAGGCCATTCCACTCACCTCTTGAGGGAATAGGAATTGTTGTTCTTCACCATTTGTCATTTTTATTCCATTGTAAGAAGAGCTCTCCATTAGGGAACTCAAGATCCCTCCCAAGGAGGAAGAGGGGACTCATAAGTCCTCATTTTTCTCTACAGTGTTTTGCCTACTAATCTATTGATCCATTGGTAGCATTATGTTGGTCATTTGTTGATTTTTATGTTTCTAAGTTTCTCATGCTTTCTAACTTTTATTTCTTAGTTGTTTTAGTTTATTTCTTCATTTATACATGTGTTTGGCTTGTTTAACCCACTCACAAACTTCTGTCTTGTCTAGCAGGCTCATCTAGACATGCAAGTGTTGTTGTTTTGCTCACCCAAGTGACAAAACCAACACAACAGATTGGCGACCATACTGGGGATAGGTATCAAATTCCACCCTATTTGAGCTTAGAGAGCACTTCTTTTTAATCAATTTGTCTTGCAGATACCAAAACCGGCATATCCCAACCTACCCAAGGAAAAATCCAGAGCTGGAGGAGGAGTATTTCACTCAAACATTTCTCCCCTGACGCGTAACAGGAAGTGTGAAGATTTTCCTTCCCACAGACGCGCACTGTGCACGCCGCAGACTTATTTGTACTGTGCATTTTGCGCCTACTGCACATCTGTCAAAGTTGTAACCTGCACACATCTCCAGATTTTCAAAATTGTAAGGGTTTTAATGATGATTTAAGGGCCCCTAGCCCTCAGATTTTTGCTTTCATGCACTTTGTAAGGCACTTGCACTCCACTTAGAGTCCTTTCCCATATGAAAGGTTATCTAAACATAGGCACTTAGGGGGTTAAAAAGAACCATATATTTTCCTCTTTTCCTTTGGTTACCACATGGATGGTTTGTTTGGCTTGTAAAATTTTAAGTTGAGATTGTTTCTATCATACATAAATCACTTACATTGGGACTATAAGGTAACTTTGACCCTTGAGTATGATCTTCTCTCGCACCCTAGTGTGATATTGAGAATCAGAAAGGTGGTTAAAGGGACATTTCATCTCCCTTAACAAAATATTTAGGAGAAGACAAAGCCCCCCTAGGGTTCCTCTTAGTTTTTTTGAAATCATCTTAAAGTTGTAAGGGCCCATACATTCCCACATGTTGAAAACTTAGGATAGTTTCTTGAAATCACTTTCTTAGTTTACATCACAACCTAGGGAAGTTTAAAGATCAAAGTAACATGCCCATACATGCCCACATGCTTACAATCTAGGACAGTTTCAATATTTCTTAGTGTAAACAACATTTAGGGAGTTTAAAGGATTTGTAAGGACCCATATGTCCACATGCTAGTTCTTTAGGACTTTTAAAATACCAAAAGGTTGTACCAATGACACGTAGTAAGCTAGGTAACAAAGATTTGTAAGGACCACAGGAAGTCCACATGTTGCAATCTCACACCTAACTTATTAAAAACTTGGCACACTTTTTGACTTTCTCACACACAAAGTCACTCCTCACTCACATAATTTCTATTTTGAATAGTGGATATTGAAGTAGGTTTTTTCCAAAGGAATTATGAAACGTCCCACTACTTCCTTGGAAATTATCCACACCCACTAAATTCAAACGAGATTGGTTCACACCCCCAATCTCTCAACCCACCACATCTAAATTTTTTCTAAAGACTCACTAATTTTTCCTCCACGGGAGGTGCCAAAAGAACTTTTTTAGTCTAGGTAGGATCTCGAGGGTAGGCATCCAAATAACCCCCCGTTATCTGGTTCTCACATTTTCAAACATTAGAAGTTGACAAATAGGGAACTTTTAAATCCCCCAAGTCAAGTGTTCCTACACCATAAGGCAGGGATATACCCGTGAAGAGTTGAAGGCTGAGGTCCGGTTGTTCTGCGCATCCCCCCTTAAATCACCCAAATCTTGGAAGGGATCCAACCCATGACCCATTTTTGAGGCCAAAAATCTAAATGTCACACTTTGACCGAGGTACCTAGTGGCCAAAATTTAGGACATCTACCCAAGTGGCAATTGTGGGCTGCAATTGCACCTTGATCAAATTTTGTATGGCTATTGGGAAATATTGCCAGCTATTCCGGGATATGCACCCTCTACCCCTCATTATAACTTATTGTTTCAACCTTCACTAGTTCCTCTTGTGGTGGCTTCAGACCCCACTATTTTGTTCTCTTGGAAGGCCCAATGCTATTTGAGAGGAAGGACAATATGTCTTTTAGGACACGGGCATTTTTTTTTACTTGTTCCCCCACACGGACAAAATCCACCTACCCACATGTTTGCTTATTTACAATTGATTTATGTATGATGCTCATTTGATTACATAAAATTATGAGTTGTACTCTCTTGTGAAGGTCCAAATTATACAAAGCTCTTTTTGATTTATTTCTCTTATCACCATTTGCACACATTCACTTTGCTAGTCAGAAACCATAGGGGACCCACAAAATCTTCATCGTTCTAGACTCTTGCAAAATCTTCCTCCTATTCTAGGAGGATTCCCTAGTCTTTCCAACCCACCGGCTCAACCATCTCACACCCCTGTGAGTGCTACTATTTTGGGATTAACTTTACTTGGTTCCACCTTGCTTGGGTCCAATTCCCAATGCCATCCATCCACTAGTTCTCCTTCACAAGGAGGCGAGGGGAAAACTTCTTCTCAAGGGAGAAGTACAACCCCACCAAATCCCTCTCAAGGGACAGGTCCACCACCTGCTCACACGATGGATAGAACTAATCCTCCACCAAATTTCCCTATGTCATACTTGGCATACCTTAACATTCTTGATTTAACCAAACTCACTATTGATCCCATTTTGCATGATCCCACTTGGCCCAATATGCCTATCAAACTACCTTCAGATATTCCAAAGTTTGAAGGAAAACAAGGGGATGATCCCGCCAACCATAGTATGACCTTCCACTTATGGTGCTCTTCAAACAACATTATGGATGATTCTATCCGCTTAAGGTTGTTTCAATGCACTCTCACTGGTTCATCGGGAAAATGGTATGTGGACGAAAAATCAGGGTCCCATGCGACCTTTGATCATTGGCCAAGTCCTTTTTGTCCTTTTTCCAACTACCATTTCGTCATGATATTGGCTTAGAAATCCTCTCAGATTTAAAACAAACTACTGTTATCCAAATCACATCCATGAACGGCGTCGGCACCGTAGTTTGTGTAAAGCGGAAACCACCAAAGAAAAACGTCTTGATTGGTTTCTCAAATCACTTGTCTCTGTTATTGCCAAGGATGTAGCATCCACCTTCCCTCAGACAGAGGAGGAGGTCATCAGAAAGGCTCAACAATTTGACTTCATCTATGCTCAATCAAGTTACTTATACACAGTGTTTCCTGATGCACCTAAACCCACACCATTTGGCTAGGAAAAACCTGTGATGTCCCACGCTACGGATCGGTTGATTGGTTCCATGACGCACCAACAACCTTACAACCAACCACCACATATTTATGGTACACATCCATATCCGCAACCCTATGGAGGGATATCTTATTACCCTCCGCCCACATACCAACAACCATATCTTGTTGCTCCCCCCCACCAATGAGTGGACCCTCACCGGTACCCATGATGCGTCCGACCTCTCAACCAAGTTCGGGTTTACCTTCTACCGCAGCATATAACCTAGGAACTAGTGAAAGTGCTTCACCTTCCTATGCGCCCTATGGATCTTTTCCACAAAAAAACCCATATTTTTCATTTCCTGGTCCTCCATAGCTAGTTGCTCCTCCACAAGGACACCCACATGCCGACGTTAATTTTGTTGAGCCCTCTCCCGTCCAATAGCTTCAAACTTTTGAACAGTTGAATAGGGAAAATCCGGCCCATCAACCGAATAATTCCAAGAACAAAGCGAAAAACCAAAACAATAATAACCCAGGACCAGGAGGAAATAACCCCCAACAAAACCATCCCGTTGGGGGCAACCAGAACCCCCAAGGGGACAATAATAACAAATGACAAGGGAAGAACAAAAAAAATCTTCGAACTAACTTCCCTTGCGCTCTCTGTGGTGAGTATGGACATTATACACACCATTGCCCCCAAATTGTTGACTTCAAACGAATGAAAGACTCTATGAATGTGCAACGCCCTCCAGCGTCGCCTACCCCTCAGCAGGCCCCACAACAGTACTTGCAACAACCACCTACGACCATTTTGAAAAACCCTATTCCACACCAAGGTGTAATGAATACCCAATAGGAGGTACACCCTGCCCCACCACAATTAGGGCAGTATCAAAACCCAAGTCCCATTCAACCTAGAAATCTAGCCGATCACAACATCCTCCTTACCAGTGAAGAAGAAATTCTTCTGCAAACATGTAGTCGCCAATATGGTGTTCCCCTTGAATCTACCCCAACCACTTTGGAAGCAGCTCCAGCTAGAGTCAGACAACCCTTGATGATTCCATGCCCTAACATTGAACCAAATATTTGCATACCTCGCATTCCATTACGACGGAATGTCAATAACCCTCATGATAGGGAAACCCATAACTACAATCTGGTCAATGACTTAGCTCAGTCTCCTACAACAATGTTTGTATTGGAGGTCCTCCAAACCTTTCCAACTCAATGGAAATCCTTTCTTTCTGCCTTGGGGGCAGTCGACCCAACTGATACTAGACTCATCACCTTTTATCTAGATAGCGGAGAACCACGCCTCCCCGCCCTGGTAGCTTTCCAGATACCAGTTAAGATCTGGAACATCACGGTACATAGATGAAGGTGCATCCACATGCATCATGTCCAAAGTAGTCTGGCAGAAACTCGGCTCCCCTGAGCTAGTACCATCTTCCATCACCCTACGAGCTTATGATGGTCGACCCTCATCCTCTGAAGGGCTCTTCGAAAATGTCCCCATCAAACTCGAGGGAAAAACCATCCTCATCGACATTGAAGTTATCGACGCCCCACTTGATTACAATATCTTGTTCGGATGTAGCTACTTGTATACTATGAAGGTGATAGGCTCTTATGTGTTTCGAATGATGATGTTCCCCTACAACGGGAAAATCGTCACCATTGACCAAATCACACATTATGAGCCTAACCATTCTACCAACATTGATAACATTCTTCCCCTTGTTCGCACTAGCTCGGATGCTTATTCAATCATCGACATGGGTCCCATAATTTTCAAACACACATATTTTTTGGGGGCATATCATGGAGTGCCACCCCTCCTACACCCTTCATCGCAAGTGTGTTTAGTATCTTCTAATGGAACATATATCATAGAAACCATTCCTCCCACCGAGGCCTCTCCTCACATCGACGTTCCACCAGTTGAAGACCTATTACCTCAGGAATTCCCTAAGAACCCCACTGCACCACTTATCCCCTATTTTCCTTCCCTCTAGGGGCAAATCCCAGTTTGGGAGACTGTCCCCCAAGCCATTACCCAAATTCCCTTCTTCTACCCCCCACCTGGAGTCCAAGGATTCCATGTAGTTTCCACCCTTACCCTTCCTAACATGGTGCTTGCCATCCATATATGGTATCTACATTCACTTGCAATGGTTCCTCAACCATCTCTCCCTCCTCAGACAGAGGGAATACCGATGTAGATTCCAGTACCGGCTCCTGCCATGCCACCATCCCCCCCACTGTCGGCACCACTGTCGTTGTTGGGGGAACATGAAAGAAGAAATATCCCACAACTCCATTTCCTCCTCAAGTTCAACCTCCTTGCGCACTATGCGAAAGAGAAGGGAACCCCACTAATAGATGTCCTACTCTTCTCGAGTTACGCAATCTGATCCAACTCCCTAGAGAAACCACATTGCTCACCACTCCACCAAGTACGTCCACTGCTACTCTAAAGTCCTCCACTGCAGGCAATAAAGGGTTGTGAACCAAATTCACTTGTTCCATCTGCTCAGAATATGGCCACTATACTCATCATTGCCCAGCTCTACCTCAATTTCGCCAAACCTTAGTCGCAGTATGCCAAACGTCTCGACCAGAGCTCGCTTGACCACCTTCTACTGAGGCTCACATTATGGATATTCAATACATGTCATCGTCAGTACCCATGCGAACGAGGCACTCTCCACAGTATCAGTACATTCACTTTATGTCCAGCGGTCCCTCGCACCTTGTACATGATATCCTGTCTGCGTCCTCGAAACAGGATGGCAACAACACATTGACAGTTCCCCCTGTCATCTCCCAGGATCCCTTATATTCTCTCATTTTTCATTGGACAAAGATATCCTGGAAGAGCTCACTACCCCCGATTGCACTTTTTATTTCACAAGAGGCCTTTCATCCTCCTACCAAAACCTCCATATGCGCAATTGAAACCAAGGATTTTATTCCTTCGGTGCATACAGACTGGTTCAATAATCCTATCCCTGCCCCAGATGCTTTTGAAGAAGGCAACATGGCCAACATTTCCCCCACCGCCAAAATTGACATCCCTTTTAAACCAGGAATCGTAGAAGAAATCACTATTTGCACCGCATGCTCTCCTGAAGAACTCACGGCTTACAAAGCTCTCTTTCAGGAATACGGGACATTTTTGCCTGGTCATATATGGAGATGCTCAGCCTTGATCCATCTATCGTCGAACATCGCATTGACACTTGGCCAGATATCACCCCATCTCATCAAAAGTAGTGACCCCTTCACCCATCCAAAGTTGTGGCTATCAAAGCCGAAATTGACAAGTTACACTCTGTCGGGTTCATTTACCCCATTGCATACACCTCGTGGGTATCCAACCCCGTCCTTGTTAACAAGAAGCAAGGAATTATTCGTGTCTGCACAGACTTTCACGATCTCAACCATGCTTGTTCCAAAGACAACTTTCCAACCCCCTTCATCGACCAAATTATCGATGACTGTGTCGGCCATGAAGCCTTGTCCTTTATGGATGGGTTCTTCAGCTACAATCAAATCCAAATACATCCATAAGATCAGTATAAAACCGCTTTTACTACCCCTTGGGGTACCTTTTCTTATCGTTTCATGCCTTTTGGACCCAAGAACACAGGTGTTACATTTCAACGGGCCATGACCTATGTTTTCCATGATCTTGCTCGCATCCTTGCTTATTTGTACGACCTCACTACTCGATCCAAAAATCGAACTCATCATTTAGACGACTTACGCATCGTTTTCCAACGATGTCGCCAGTACAATATCTGCTTGAACCCCCTCAAGTGCATATTTTACATTACTGTCAGATGCCTCCTTGGGTTCATTGTTTCCCAACATGGCATCATGGTGGACCCCCTCAAGGTCTAAGTTATCACAGAAATTCCTCCACCTAGGAATTTACGCCAACTGTAGAGCTTGCAAGGAAAAGCCAACTTTTTGCGATGCTTTGTCCTAGACTACGCCACTCTCATGCATGGTTTTCTCCACCTACTACGTCATGATATCCCATTCTAATGGGATGAACATGCTCAAACAACTTTTGATGATTTGAAAGTTTCCCTATCTAACGCCCCTTTGATTAGTCCTCCAGACTACAATCGTGATTACATCCTCTACTTATCATCCTCAGCCATCTCAGTAGCAGGAGTCCTCATCCAATTAGGATATGATGGGCGTGAACATGTCATTTACTACATCAGTAAAAATATTTCAGGACCACCCCTAAAATACAATCATGATGAGAAACTCGCCCTATTAGTTGTCCTCATAGTTCAAAAGTTGTTTCATTATATCCTGCTTCGAACTAATAAGGTCGTAGTGAATTCCAACACCATGCAGTACTTGCTTAGTCGCCGACAGATTAATGGAAAATTTGCCTGATGGATCATTATCCTCCAGGAATACGACCAAGAGTTCTCAACTCCCAAAAGCAAGAAAGCACTTGTCCTCGCCAAACTCATTACGACTTTTCCCTCGGACACTAAAGCATCCCCCGTCAATACGGATTTCCCTGACTAACACCTCTTTTTTATCCCCTCCGATGACCCCTGGTACGGCGACCTTCTCGTCTACCTTCAGACATAGAAGTTTGGGTCTCACGTCTCTCGAGACGATCATCGATGCACTCACCATCAGGCCCCTCGATATCTTCTCATCAGAGACGTTCTCTATCGACGTGGGGTCAACACCATCCTTCGTCGATGTTTGACCATTGACAAAGCTGACAAAGTCTTGAACAATTGCCATAGTGGCACTTGCGGTGGTCACCTCTCAGGTATGTCCACCGCCCAAAAACTCATACGAGAAGGGTACTTCTGGACCACATTGTTTCATGACTGCAGTCACGCTATCAAGCGATGAGACAAATGCCAACTCTATGCAAACAAAGCACGAGCGCCACCAACTCTTCTACATCCAGTCATCACCACCGACCCTTTCTGCAAATGGGGCATAGACTTCATGACTTTCCATCCTCCATCCAATAATGGACACAAGTACATTCTCGTGGAAGTAGATTACTTTCCTAATGGGTCGAAGCCATGCCCACTTTAAACAATACCGCTGACACAACAACACGTTTTTTCTTCAACCATGTCATTACCTGATTCAGAGTCCCACTACAGTTAGTGTCTGATCACAGTAAACACTTTGAGAATGAGATCTTTGTGGAACTCTCCTCAAAATTAGGCTTCTCCCATGAGTTTGCCTCCCCATACTACCCTCAGTCCAATGGACAGGTCGAGGCTGTAAAGAAAGTCCTCAAAACCATGCTAAAATGTATCGTCAACAAACATAAGACCAACTGGAATCATATGTTGTTTTTCGTGTTAGGGGCTTATCGCACGACAGTCAAAACTGCCACCAGTTTTACAATGTTCCACCTCGTCCATGGGATCAAATCCACCCTCCCTATAGAGTGTGAAATCCCCACATTACGCATTGCCATCAAGCTATTATTCGACACTGCTCTAATGGAGCAACACCTACTGACTTTAGGGTCATTGGATGAAGATCGTCGATCTTCATTACAGAACAACGAGGCAGCTAAAAAATGGTCCAAATCCACCTTTGACTGCCATGTCAACCTTCACTCATTTAGTGAAAGAGATCTCGTCTTAGCCTATGATATTGTCCACTATACCCTCGACCATGGAAAATTCGAGTCACTATGGCATGGACCCTACATCATCACACACTGCCTCACTAAGGGGGCATACATCCTAGCCTCTCGAGAAGGTTACCCTCTCAAAGAACTCGTCAACAGGTTGTACCTAAAGAAGTTTTACGCCTAAGCGTAGCCATTCTACCTTAGGTTTTTCTTTGTACACATTTGTAGAGTTTTTAGTCTTTTTTTCCGCCACCATTCCACATGTCTGATCTATCATCCATGTTATTGACAAATGCATCATCCATCATCCTATCACATCGGTTACGCTAATGGTGCCATTCGTTGGAACCAGAACCTCAATTCGGTCGCGTGGGCCCTCTATACCCCCTCACATGTGTTGCTCCACTTCATTGGCATATGTTTGGGCTCGACCACCAACAACCAAGAAGAATACATTGTCGTCATCGGTCTCCTCGTCAAGGCTAGTCACCGCCACATTCGTCACCTTAGCATTCTATTATATTCACAGCTTGTCGTCCTGCAACTCAACAATGTATATCACATCCGTGATCCTTGCCTCTTTTGCAAATACCTACAAGTTAGACTATTATCTTGCAACTTTGATTCAATCACATTTACACATATTCCAAGACAATTTAATCAAATAGCAGATGATATGGCTAACCTAGTATTATATTGGAATTCATCACATCAAAACATCATCACATATATATAAACATCATACACCTATCATAGCATATATAAAAGACATCATAAATCATAAAAAAACATCAAGCACATAAAGACATGAATGATCCCAAAATATATGTCCATATATATATCACCAAATAGTATCACCAGTGCTTACAAAAATACAAAGTACATCGCCCTTAGGCCAGTGAGTCCCCTCACCCCTATAGGTACAAAATGGGTACCCCCTACCCTATACAATATGGATATCAACTACCCTATACAAAATGGTCTCTCAAGCCTATAAATACACAACCCCGACACTCATGGTGCCCATAGAGCTCCCCCCCCAGGTCCTCTGTCAGTTGGAGGCACCCCACCAGCTGGGGGCCCTCCTGGTCCAAAGGGAAGCTGACCAGTCATCGTTTCCCCCACTACAGCCGCCCGACGGATCAAATTCCACCACTCCGCAGGTACGCCCACGCATTGCTCCAGGACCTCCTTGTCTTTGATGTGGGCCAACATCGCATCGGGTACACCCTGCAAAAACTCACTCGAAGCGGTGGCGCAAGTCCCCTACCAACGCCCTGGCCTCTACCTGCGGCACATCTGTTGTTCCAGCACTAACATCCTCCCGTCTACGTCTCTGCCCCACCCTCGTCTCTACTAGTGGTGGTCTTACTGGTCCTCGACGGGCCGTCTCCCTGACCATCTCGGCCTCGGGGCCCCACATCTGAAAAAAAACACCAAAGGTAGAGTCATCATCCATATATACATATATAATCATATGCTACGCTATCGAAAATCATGAAACATAAAATCAAAGATATAACTCGAACATCCCAGTCCTCCCGGGGAGGAAGCATCATTTCAGGGTCATGTCGGTAATCCATACCAGTCTATGGGTACCATAGTATCACCTGTGGAATATTTCGCCACACGAGTGCCATTGTGGTCGTAAAATAATGGCCACCCTCTCCTCCCCCATGTCGAGCCATCACATGGGCCCACCGCATCAGTCGTGACTCTTGTGGCCCCGCAGGCTCCAGCAGAATCTTAGGGCTTAATAGGGGAACCCTCTCCAGAAACCAAGCCACCAGAATAGAGGAAAATGTGAAGTCACCAGAGTCGGATGTCCAACACCGATGAATTTTCCCTATCATCCCGGAATGCAGCATAATCCCCCGGGAAAAATGGTCCCCATCAAGGACCCTCTCCACAATCCTCAGTTGACCTGCTATGATCTGTTGAGTCTCCAATGATCCATAGATCCTCACCACCATAACGACGATGCTCTCCATCATGAGGTCCTCATTCGCCTCGATCCTGATGACCGACCTGGACATCGGGTGTGGCCCTATGCAGTGGCAACGTGCCAAGTCACCCACTCTCTCATCCCCCGACAATTGAGGGTCAGTAGGAAGGGCCATCGCATGGAATGTGAGCCCCGTCAGAAAATAGAAATCCTCAAAAAACAAGAATGTAAGTTGCTTCCCCTTGACGATGAAACATTGCAGATCAGTGCTCCACATGGAAATCATATACTGGAGCAAGAAATCTTGCGACCGTATCAACGGGAACTCGAAGAAATTGAGCAACCCGTAGGCTTCCAAGTGCCTCCGAACTCCTGGTTGTTGTCTCACTGCCTCCTGGAGATGGTCCCAGTATCGCTCTCTCTAATGCACTAGCATCATGCTCTCTGGACTATGTTGATCTCCTGCAACCACAAAAAAACACTTGGTCAACCTTCATCATCCATAAAACACATCAAAAAATTCAAAATTTCAACACCTTTAGCCTTACCTCCAGTGCACGGATTTTACCCATACATGTGCATGCCTATTCATTGCACAATTGTGCATTTGTCTGAAAAACTGTTGCACATCCCATGTCCAACTGTCGCCCAAACAGGTGCGCACTTTTTCTTTGGACAGTTGTGCACAGTGAGCAACTGTCAACTTAATAGGTGCGCATCTCATGCACGCATGTACTTCCCTCCACTACACCCACATGCACGGTTGTGCCAAACACATCCGCACACTATGCATGGGAAAAGGAATTATACCTGTGCATATGCACGTGAGTATTCTTTCTTCTCCCGCGCACAGGTGGCCCCCTTACCCAAAACTACCCTTGTACAGCCATCTGTACACCCCCTAACTCAATTCTACAAATTTTAAATTATGTGTGAGGATGGGACCACTAACTTGGCTCTTGCAGCTCTCGGATCGGTCAAATCGAGCTCCCGTAATCTCCAAATCTCCTCAGGATTCTCTCATCAAATCAGCTACAGCGATGGGTACAAATGAGGTGGCATTGTGGCCCCCCCATCCATATATCGTCCCTTTTTCCAAACTTCTACACTCAGTTACCAGAGCCCAGAGCCTCTATTTTCTGATCTGTTCTTAGCCACAGGATCCTAGTCCTGCCATATACACATTCACATTCCCCAGGTCATCATCTAAACTTGGTCCCAGAGGAGCATTTTTCTCACGTCACGTTCAGGTACACATGCCCATGTTCAAAATTATCAGATAGTTGCTATATGTTCTTTATCATCAAATATTGTTCACGTCAGGTATTTGGTTTTCATGTGTACAGGTACCTGGTCATCAAAGTGACATAGCCCCTTCAGATATATGTTTGACGCTGGCATGTAGTTATTCCCTCTGTAAATCAATTGCATCTCCCAGTCACACCCTCTGAGTATGTTTACCTTTAGGGTCCTTACATCCGTCTCTACAGTACCGTCACCTCTGCTGCATTTTGGTACTGTCACCCGTTAGCACTCTCACCCACATGAATTGTCCCATTCATAGTTCCCCTCGGCAACTTGACACTCATGTTGATTTCACCCCCTAGGGATGGGAGTCTCAATAGTCTTATGCACTTCCAAGAATGAGCCCCATACTTCTTCTCATCATATTTCTAGCTTTCCAAATTGACTCCCATGTCATATCATCTCGGTTCTATTCACTGCACCTCCACAATATCATTAGCCCTCCATCTCATCCACCATCAGTTTTCCCATCTGCATATTGTTCTCCATTCATTTACCTCATACAGAAACCCACCCTCCACCCGTTCTCTTTCACAACTTGCGCCCTCATAGGCCAAGCCATCTTTCACTAGGGCACCCGTTTCTGTATCTATACACTCAACCCAGATTATTCTTTATTTATTTGGTAATTATAAAAAGCCTTTGTTTCCATCATTTACTTAGTTTTTTTGTCATCACCCCTGATGACCTTTTTTTTCCCAGCAAAGCAACCCATGTCGCTCTTGGTTGAGGCATCCACTCTTCTTTCATTCTGACATCGTTCACAAACCCCGAGTATCCCAAGTCCATGTACCCATGATCTCCGAGTTTTTCCACTTTGTTAGCCTCTGACATAGTTTAACCCCATATCTAGTCGTCCCCTTGACACTAGATACAGTTTTATTGTTGTTGCCAATCATCCTTCAAAATTCCCCAACCAAGGGAAGTCTTGAGTCTCACCACATCTTGACTTCGTTCATGTTACCTGTCAGTACCTGATCTCATCTCAGTGGATTTCACGAAGCCCTTTGCTTCTTGGAATCTTGTCTCCCTTTCTATCGACATCAGCGCAGTTTCTAGAAGGGAGACAATATCTTGACTCTCATTACTTTTACAATGAGGAGTCTCAGATGACACAAAGAGATTCATCATTTCTCTCTGATTCTGTTGACCCCCATAACATTCGAATTTAGCAAACTCTCATATTACAGTGGGTCTTACTATGCGACTATTGAAGTTGTTTCATACCAGTCGAAGACCTCTGAATTCGTTGGCCATCAATGCCTACGATTCATTGACACTTCTTACAGATGTCCTTGCCTCATTTCAGAGTATGTTCACCATTCAGAATGGTCATATGTCATTATCAACCGTCCCTGAGGGCGGTGCAGTTATCTACATCAACTTACATTTTCAATTATAGTCTCACATTTTTGTTATATGACATGAGCATGGGGCATGCCCGCCTTGTTTGTACACAGATTTTATTTTTTCTCCCTAGAGAAAGATTTGGGTCCCACAATTTTTCCTCTCCCTCCGTGGATCCCTCTTGTAGTTCCTCTCAACACTCTTCATTACAGTAGTACTCTCAGTAAAAGAAACATTGATGTAGTTCAGCTACACATATGCTCCTAACCTCACACATCAGGGGGCATATGTTATCACTGAAATGTCATCCACAACATTGCACTCAAATGGTTACAGAAACATAGCAATGCCCACAACAATTAGTTCAGTTGCATCACTAAAATGCATTCAAAAGGAAAAAAACTATACAGTTGGGTAAAAAATTGACATACGCAAATTCACCAAAGGAAGCACATGCACACCGCACACTGTGCATGAGCCAACAAAGACCTCAAAGCACACAATGCACCAAGTGTGTGACTGTGTATGAAAAAAATTGCGCACTTCTATGAACGACGCATTTATGGTTCTTGTTGGCTCCTCAACCACTTACGAACCAGCTTTCAACACGATTTGACCTTTATATCTGAAGGAAATTCGAATGGGGGCCTGATCAAGGACTAGAGGGTGCCCTAAAATGCCTCTTGTTCACACCAAGAACCAATTACATCTTGCCTTGAAGAAATGCTATAAATAAGAGCCATGGGTGCCCTAAGAAACCAAGATCTTCATAGTATTGTTATGCTGCTAGAATTCTCCCTTGAAAATCCTCTTTTCTCTTAGGAGCCTTCAAGCATCATTGCAATAGGCCATTCCACTCACCTCTTGAAGGAATAGGAATTGTTTTTATTCACCATTTGCCATTTTTATTCCATTGTAAGAAGAGCTATCCATTAGGGAACTCAAGAGCCCTCCCAAGGAGGAAGAGGGGACTCATAAGTCCTCATTTTTCTCTACGGTGTTTTTCCTACTAATCTATTGATCCATTGGTAGCATTATGTTGGTCATTGGTTGATTTTTATGTTTCTAAGTTTCTCATGCTTTCTAACTTTTATTTCTTAGTTGTTTTAGTTTATTTCTTTGTTTATACATGTGTTTGGCTTGTTTAACCCACTCACAAACTTATGTCTTTTCTAACAGGCTCATATAGACATGCAAGTATTGTTTTTTTTCTCACCCAAGTGACAAAACCAACACAACACTTGTGGACAAGAATAAGTTGCAAGAGGGAGAAAAGAGAATCAAAAGTGGGATATCCCTAAATACTAACAAAACATCTCAATAGTACCACCAATAGAGTTTAGTGGTCTAGCAAAGAGCATGTGAGATTTGATTTGCCCCTCATTTCAACCGAGAGTTGAAGCTACACATCAATGTCCCAAAATTACACTTGGAATTAGGTAAATTGGAATTAACATAGAATATCTAGTTAAAAAAACAAGCAAAACCATGTTTGAAAATGCACATATATCTCTTATCTCCAATCCCTGCTATTTATGAATTGTTGGACGATTGTCTTACATGCATTCCTCGACAATTATGTTTGGATAGAGATATTTATAGGTTGAAAATGGTGTTATCGAGTTTCAATAGGATCATAGATCTAGACACATTTTTTTTTCTCTTTCAACACGAGGCAAACGACTGGCAAGCGACACGTGTTGAATTAAGTAAAGGTTAAACTTTATGAAATTTTTTGGTTCCTTTAGGTTCGCCTGTGGTTTTTGATAGATTGGTAGTTCAAATTATTGTAGTAAGATGCATCAGGATAAATATATGGCGAATCTACATTCCCTTCTCCATAAACATAGTCAAACATTTTTGGAAGCTTAATGAAATTAACCTTGGAATTAGTTATGCACCATGTCATAAATCGAGTTCGAGTTCCGGTTAAAGGTGGTTGTGTGAGAGAGAGTCAGCTTCGATATAAATAGGTAGAGCAGAGCCCAACTATCTAGGCAGCTCAAGAATGATGGATTACATAATAAGAATAAAGAAAATCACCAATCAATAGAATCATTAATAAGGGAGTTTGTGTCTCCATCAAATGTGCTCTCAAACAAATTATGAATATGTATTATCTTTATTTTCACACACAAAACAAAATTATGAATATGTATTTTCTTTCTTTTCACACACAAAAAATGTAAGTCATTATATGATAATGAGGTGTTGGTGTAGTTCTCTTGCATATTCATCATTGTTGTGGATTCCTTCTTTATTGTGTTTCAAGTGTTTCAAGCTTGAGCTTGATCCAGGAGTATATTGGTGGCCACCCACCTATTCCAACTGGCTCCTCTTGTCAGTTTTTAGTTCAACACGTTCTTTTTTACTTCTTTGTAATTGTGGGTTCTACAGTGCTGAGATTGTCTAAAGCCCTACACATCTTCTAGGTGGATACTGGTGGCCGCCCACCTAATCCAACTGGATTATTTTGGAAGTTTTCATGTCAGCACATCTTTCTATACTTCCAGGGCCGTTTTGGGTCCCTAAACAGGGTTTTTTTTTGCATGCCACAGTCAAAATGTAGACGGAGTCATAGTTTGACGGCATAATGAGTATTTCTCGAAAATACCTTTCCAACAAGCTATCACGCGCCTAAAACAACGATTGTATGCAAAAGTTACAACCCCGAGAAGTTAATGTACTAACTTACTCAAACGAGGCCCACATGAATTTTGGTGTTTCATCTCCTAGGGTTATGTTTTTGGATGTCTAGGGTTTTGGCATTCATGTTTATCATAAAAAGGCCTTTAGAGCCTCATTGTAATCATCTTCTTGCGAATGAGAGTAGCCGTCACATCTCTTCTCAAAGATAAAGCTACCACCATTCTAGCGAGTCTTGCACTCTGTATTTTTACAGTCTCTTTACAATTATTTCATTTATAGAAATAAAGTATTGTTGTATTTCTTTGTTTCTGGCAATTTTCATGAGTATTTCATTTTAATATGTATGATTTCATTTCGTTCCAAAAATAATTTGGATCAATGGTATCAAAGTAGGCTTCTCTTGATCATTTTTCAGTGCATGTCCCTGACGAGGTTCGAGTATAGCCAGTTGGGTCTCGAGCTTGTATCTCTTGAGGAAAATCATTCTCGCATGCCCAAGAAAACCTCGATGGTGGCAGAAAAGAAAAATGGCATAGCAAAAGATTCTATTAAATTTTTTCTTGAGCAAGCTCTCACACGACAAAGGGACGAAATGATGGATAATTTTTCACACATCCTTTCATGCCTGCCGATAGCAACAGGCGCATCTTCATCAACCGACCATTTTGGAGGAACCTCTCCCTTCAAGGTACAAGTTAACTTTGATATTCCCATATTTGAAGGTCAGATAGATGTGGAGCCCTAGAAAAATGGTTAAATCTATTAGAAGGTTATTTCTCTGTTCACAATTTTTTTGACAAGGAAATGATCACCTTCGCACACCTCAAGGCTCTCCCCCATGTCAAACATTGGTGGGAAAATTACTGGGAGCAAAGTTCCACATAGGAATCTAGAATATATGGGTTTGAGCCCACTTGGGATTTTTTTGTGGATGCGGTCAAGGAACAATACTACCCTATTGATAACTATGAATACCATTACATGAGATGGACCACACTATGGAAAGAGAAGAGCCAAACAGTGTCGGAGTTCACAAATACTTTCCATACCTTGTGCACCAAGCTGGGTATCAAAGACTCTAAGCGGAATATGGTTCTGAAATACCGTGGGGTTTTTCATAGGTCATCCAAACCAAAATGGATTTCCTAAACATCTCATCATTAGGAGCTTCCTATCGATATGTTGTCAATATTGAGAATAAATTTAGGCACCATAACAAATGGGAATTCAGGTCTGCAAATCTGCAACAACCAAAGCATGGTAAAGACATCCCTAACCAATAGCCTCTAGGAAACCAGTCCAAGACACAGGACAAGAAGGGTAAAGAAAAGATGAAGAATCACACTAGGAAGGAGTGTGACTTCCACAAAATCCCATGGCACAACATCGATGAATGTCACTCGAAATAGTCCTTGGTGGCTGAGGTCAAAGACACGGAGTCGAACCCTGATTCAGAATCTGATCCAGAAAATATTGAAAACAGACAGATCATCGACACAGACCCCACTGCTATTATCGCGACCACAACAATTCAACCAAAAGAACCAGTAGATCCTGAAGAGGGGGAGTGCCTCTTCCATTCATAGATGTCGGTGAAGGGAACCCCGTTGAATTTTATTGTTGATAACGACAGCCAGAAAAACCTCATCTCAACTAAGGTCATCAAATAGTTGGGGTTGTAAACAATACCACACACGCAACCATACAACATGGGGTGGCTTCACCAGGGATGAGATCTTCGTGTCAGCCAATAGTGTCACCTGTCCTATGGTATCCAACCATTCAAGGATGGGGTAGTGTGTGATGTTTCCCCTATTGATGTGTATGATGTTGTTTTGGGCCAACCATATATGTGGAAACGTCATGATTTCTATGATTCTAGACCTTGTAGTGTCAGTATTACTCTGGGAGGTCATACCTATAGTATACTAGAGGTAGTTTTGACTATTGTTCCACAAAAATAGTGCTTCAAGGTAATCTCTCATACTGCAAAATTCATCTTCTTCATAGTCTGTTCAAAGGATGCACAGAAGACCACCACAACCATTGTAGCCTCAACACCTTCTATCCAACAAAAACAGATTGTCGAAGAGAAATAAGATACTGTTTCTTCACCTACAATGGTTCCTACACCAGGCCCCGTCAAACCTAGAGACAACAATTTGGTGGAACATATTCAACCTCGCTAGCAACAGGTTTGTGACAGTCTTCCATAGACCAAGCAACACAACTTCTCCAATAAGGCACGCAACTCACCATGATTTAGATTTAGAAAACGCTTTCCCCTCTTCCCTAGGAACTCAACGCAATGGAGACCAATGCTTCCTAAGGGGGGAGGACTGATCCAGGTGGATATTGGTGGCCACCCACCTATTCCAACTGGCTCCTCTTGTCAGTTTTTAGTTCAACACGTTCTTCTATACTTCTTTGTAATTGTGGGTTCTACACTTCTAAGGTTGCCTGAATCCATACACATATTCCAAGTGGATATTGGTGGGCTCCCACCAAATCCAACTTGCTTATTTTGGAAATTTTCATGTCATCACATCTTTCTATTATTCCAGGGTCATTTTGGGGCCCTAAATAAATTTTTTTTGGAGTGCCACAGTAAAACTATAAACAGAGTTAGAGTTTGACATCATAATGTGTATTTCTCGAAAATACCTTTCCAACGGGCTATCACGCACCTTAAACGAAGATCGTATGCAAAAGTTACAACCCCAGGAAGTTAATGTACTAACTTACCCAAATGGGGCCCACATGACTTTTGGCATTTCATCTCCTAGGGTTATGTTTTTGGAAGTCTAGGGTTTTGGCATTCAAATAACTGGTGAAAATCGTTGATGCAAAGTGTTGATCTAGATGGTTTTGAAAATAACACATCTACAGTTAATTACAATGTTTTCTAGTAGCTATTAGGGTTTATTTGCAACTATTTTTAGTAGATTAAGGTCTTATCAATATTTCAGGTAGTTCAACCAAATTTATATTTCTAGCAGAAGAATTTTATTTCTAGGAAGTAGAGAGGGTAGAGTTTTTCTTTTCATTTTAGTCAGAGATATATGATAATGAAAAGTTGCAAAAAACTAGGTCACACATCCCATGCCCTTGTAGTTGTGAAAAGGGGTGTAGCCATCACTGACGATCCCTTGGATGCTGACAATGGTGAAGAATCTATTGAAGAAAAGGGATTTTACGCATTTTAGGAAGCTTGTACTTTGAAGATGGGAAGGGATCATCCAACATAAGGTATCATCCAACATCTCAAAATCGATTGTTGCCACGTTAATTTAGGATTTGTGGATCTTGTTGATCCACATTCATGATCAATCGTTTCTTTCATTTAACTATCCATAAGATTCTTCCCTTGCTTTTCTTTATCTTTTCTTCCTTATACTTTTTCTCCTTTGTCATTTTTTTCCCAACACTTGGCCAAATTCAAGTAATGTGGGGCAGGGGTAGAACAAGTCTTGGGCTCGCAGGTCCAAAGTCCACAATCACGCGTCCTCCAAAATGCACCTCTTATTTTTTCATTCCCCGAATCGCACCTTTTTCATTTTCCAACACTTAAACATTTTTCGTGAAATGCGGATGTGGGGACACATACCATCCACTAAATTTTTCTTGAGTCTCTAGGTCAGCATACCCACCAAACAGTAATCATGTATTCTTCAAAATGCACCCTCTACCTCCACGAACCTCAAAACGATTGTTCCCCATACTTAGTCACATTACTTGTTTCGGTGCGGACCTCCTTACCTTTCTCCATATCCTCAAGTCCGCAAGTCCACAAGTCTATAGTCCCGCATTATACATTTTTCACTTTCCAACCCTCATATTACACTCTCATACTTATTACTTTTCATCTGCCACGACATCACATTACCACTTCCCATCACATTTATTTTCCCCGCCACATCAATTGCCACTTGTGTAAGCATTATACTGTTATTAAATTCACGAAACACCCATAAACCTTGCAATAAATTCAAATCTCCACATGCAAGCCGACAACATTAAGACAAGATTTACATTGATTGAACTATCAGGAAAATACACGGTGAAATTAAAGTGAAAACTGATGTCCCAAGCTATAAATATCGACAGTAGCGCCACCTATTTCCAAAGTCGAAAGCAGAGAAAATAATGTCAAGTAAGTAAAAGGAGTTGTATTATGGAGACACTCAAAACACACTTGGGCATGAGGATCAAGAGTTTCAGTGGTCAAGGGCGTACAATTACTACAAGGCTCTTTCTCCATCCGAGAAAAAGATGAACCTAATTTGACTTCGGGCATAGCATTAGCTTTTTGCGTTCCGGAAGTAACATATTTCAAAGAACTTGTTCAATGGTGTGTAGATAAGTTCAACTTTGAGAAAAGAATAATTCAACTTCAAGGAAATCAACCCATTTCTTTATCTCCTTCAGTATTCTCCGAAATGATACAACTTCCTACATTTACCTTGCAATTTAAAAAGAAAAAGGAAAATGAATTTTTGAAACAACATAGAAAAGGAGAAAAGTTTCTAGGTGATTACTTGGTTGACCCAAGCAGTAACCCCAGAATTTCAAGGATTGAGGTAACTTCACTAAAATACCCATACAAAGAGTTTGCATGGTTGTTTTTATATATTATTTGTCTGGAATCTACTGCATCTGTACCAAGAAATGGTATATATGTCATGCATTCTTCTTTGCTTGAGAAAACCATTATAGACTGGGGCTACCTTATCTTGAGTGAAGTTTCTTTTCAACTGGGAAATTTGAAAAAGACTCTAAAATTCTATATGACTTCTTACCTCATCTTTTTCATTGCTTATGGTCATGTATTTGAAGACTTGTTGTGGGAAAGGAACATTGATTTTAAGATGGAACCATTTTATGCATGGTATTCGGCCATGTGTAGACACAAATCTCAATATAACTTTTATCTGGTTCACAACAATTTCATTTCAGAGTTCAAAAAGTTGATTTTTGGCCCTTGTACATCAAGATTATCTCTTAAATCTGCCACCTTTCTTTACGGGAAAGGTGTTTTTGAGAGTTCTGAGGAATTTACTATTATTAGGTTGTTAGGGTGTGAAGAAAAGAATTTTCTTCTCCCACTTTTATATCAGACAAACTTTTTGTTGAGGAAATGTGAAGATAGTATAAAACCCGGGCCCATTTCTTCAACGAGAGGAGAAAAAAACCAGTTCATACCTCTGCCATGGAAAATTTGAGAATTCATTGTAAAGCACATAACCCACCTCGACGAACTTGCAGGCCATTTTGACAAGCTTGGCTCTTTTATTGCACAAGTTATAGGTTGGGAAAATCCCGACCCAACCACCAATTGGCAACAACTAAAAGGGAACCTATCCATTGTCACCTTAGGCAGGTTTCCCCGTCACTTTAGAGGTGCTCGAGGTAGTCACCTCAAGGGGGGAATCCTGGTGATCCTAGGGGAAATGAGATGGAAAATGGTAAGTATGGATGGATGTCCCTAGATTTCAATTCAAAATGGTATGAAGATCTTGGGAAATAGTCTTTTGAAGGTTCAAGGGTTCCCAAATGAGTTTGAGTAACCCGCCAAGAGTGAATACATCCTTGAGACACAAAGAAAACCAAGGATCTTTGCAATATGTTAGTTGGACAAGCAATTTAAGCTTGTTGTCCCTAATTTTCTGCAAAAGTAAATAATATATATTAGCTCAATAAAGATAACAAAGTCTGCAATATAAGTGCTAAGTATATGATAAATAAACAAGAGATAAAGCTAGTGAAAGCTAGCTCAACTCACCAATGATTAAGCAATAAATTTAGCACAAAAAGCAAGGATGAAATAAAAGGTTGTTGCAGTGATATTATCAGCCTTATGGTTGTAGCAAACCAAGCTTGACAGCAGAAAAAACAGCCACTTAAAACCACTTCCACTTATAAAAATAAGTGCGCTAGGGTTAGTAGAGAGTTAGGACAAATTTATAGCTAAATCCTAGGGCTAGTTTAGGAGTTAGTAAGGGTTATACGGTTAGTTTTCTACAAGCCCTAATGGTTGTAGGTTATTTTTGTAACAATAGAAAGAAATAATGGTTGAAAGGGGATTCCTCAATGAGGCAAGGGAGCCAAAGGCTCAAAGAATACTTTCCCAAAGAGACAATCTTAAAACTTGAAAATTTCACGTTTACCAAGGTAGCAATTTATTTCTCCAATGCAACAAGTAAATGAATAGTGCCTTAAAAAAAGGGTTAATGGAGTCAAGCAAAGAAAGAGCTAGAGATACTACCTCCTTAGGGTTTTAAATCCTCTTACTCCCCAAAGCAAGTATCTCTAGCTAGGGTTTAAGCTAAGAGTGTGTATGCCCTTATACTTCTCTTAGAAAACGCTTGTTAAACCAATAACATATAGCATACAATTATGGAGACTATGGTGGGGATGTATGACCTTATACTTCCCACCTAGATCTAGCAAATTAACCTTGACTTGAGCAACAAATGATAGTACAATGTAGAAAAAGCTTATCAATTCAAGGAAAAACCTAAGACAAACCACCATAACAGTTAGAGAAAATCCTTCCAAGGCTAGCACATCACTTCCATCAACCAATAATCCAAGATATATCCATACACAAGAGCACAAGAGAGAGAACTAGCCAAAGAGAGAGAAAATTTTAGTCCAATACTTCTCCAAATGGGAGAGTTATATGTTAAAATGAGATCTTATGATATTTATCTATACAAAATGTCTCCAAAATAGTTTGTCCACATATTTTTAGGGTAATTCACAAAAATAGGGGTCAACAACCCTAATCTTGCCCCTTAACACAAATAATATTAAACAATTCACTTAAAATTTACTTTTACACAAAAAGAAATCCTAACTAAAGGTGGTGTCACCCCTTTAGGGGCCGTTTTGACACTAGGAGCATGTCGTTGGTGTTGGAGAAGTGTAGATAAGCTTCCCAAAGCCACCTGTCAATCATACAAAGTCATTTATTCATGGTCAATGCCTCATTCTCCTCAAAACGTCCTTGTGTCAATGAATAAAAACCTCACCACCAAACCCTATCCCTCCTAGATGATGTCATGCCTCCAAAGGTGAAGTTTTGCCTCTCCTAGGAAAAACGTTTGGCATTTGAGGGCTAGGTTATGTCATCCACAATGTATTATAGGCCTTCGAAGTTTCACCTCTCTCATCTAGCATGTAGGCCTTTGGCATCCAACTTGTGTGCTTCAAGACCCATGGGATCCCAAGCTAGGCTTGTTCCTCCAAAATTGTCCACCAACTAGGTCCTGAAAAGACAAATAAGCATGCCCTCCAAAGATATCAAGTCAAAATATCATGATGAGTAAATGAAATCAATAAACAAGCCACCTAAGCATGTGCATAAAATATTACCATGTCAAACAAGTAAGTGATCAAAGGCATTATGTGACTTGCCAAGCTTGGATATGGGAGGGTTGACAAGGTCTCCTATTGGGTATATCTTTCCTAGGTCAAGGATTGTTTCCCAAGTGATCCTTTTCTAAGCCATGAAAAGTGGATGAAGTGGTTAAGGGTCAAGACTCATTGGGCATGGAGTTCATGATATACAAGGGGTTGTAGTGTCTCATTCATGGGTGCCTTTGTAGAGGGTGTGTGGCACCTTCATTTGCAATGCACTTTTTCCAAGCCCGTCATTTTTACATTCTTTGTTTCTTTCACAATTTAAGGACAAGTTGAAGGCCAAAGTCCTGGTGTGGTGTCCAAATATTAACAGTGTCACCCACAAATACCTAGCGAAAATGAGAAGGATGGCTCGTGATGAGACCCTCTTTCTCTCAGCCATGCAACTGAGAGCCATTACCCTGGCTAGGTGACCAGTTGATGGTAATTTCATACCACTATATATCAATGATCATGATAGGTCGTCTCGTGATTAGACATCATATCCTCCAACTAACCTTTTAAGCATTCATAATCATTATTATTTTGGGCCCCCCTTTTCTTACAGATAATTGTTTCATTGCTTTCTTGGGTGATCCCTGGGCGAAGCATATGGAAGGTTTATAAGTAGTCTTTTATCTTTTACCCAACAACAATCCCTCTGGGCCTTCAGCCCCTTATTCCCATAGAATGAGGGACAAGCCCTTCTTGGGTCAATACACCCTAAAATCTCAAGAGATAAAGAAACGGGGAGGTTTAATGATAAAAAGTGGTAAGTTTGATCGGGAATAGTACGATGGCTCTTCAAGGGAGTTCCTAGTAGAAAACCCATCCCGAGGAAAGGCCACTTACTAGGGAACAATGTCAACCACCAAGGTGAAATAGGGAAAAAAGAATAATGTCCAAGCATATTTCATGAAATCTAAAGCAGTCTAAGATACAACATACTCAAATGCCTCAGATATTGAAATGACACTCACCATAATACCTGAATTGTACCTCATGGAGCAATGCCTATTGCCTTCTGAAAGCCAGCAGGTGTGGTGGATGCCATCCTGAAAATCCTAACCTGTGTGGTGGTGAGAAGGATCTCCATCTGTGCAAGTGGACATTGTTGGTCATATAGTCTCTCGACACTCCATATCTACAGCATGAGACCCTCGAGACATGATCTCCTTAATTATCCCAAAAAATGGGGATAACATGTGGCTCCTACTTAGGGACGTGTGTTCGTTGTAGAGTGCATGAGAACCGCAACATCTCTTGGTAGACCTATGCCTGCCAAAACTCATACACAAGCATCAGAGCATCTACGGTGGTGCTATCACCCTTTATCCATATACATAAAACAAAAAATGAAAACTAATCTAGAAAAGAAAAATTTTGACATTTTTTCAAAAATCTCTAAACTGAGAATGAAATCAATATGCAAGTAGAGAAAAATGAAAATGAAATCCATTTAAACTAATATGATCAATCAATATGAAAATGTAGGGAAATTAATATGACCTACCTACTTACCTGGGGCACAATCCCTAAAGAAGTCATGTGTCGCCTTGGAAATAATATTTGAGGAGAAACCCATTTACTGATAGTGGCATCCTTCTCCCTTCTGTTGTGGATAGGTGAAAAGAGTGTGGCCCAAATATTTACTCTATCTTGTAGGTCCCTAACCAAATATTGTCAAAATTTTGATGCATTCCCAGTTTTTCTCTTCTCTTGTCCCACATCAAGACTTGGTCCCCTACTTTGAAATCTCTTTGCCTTGCCTTTTGATCGAAGGTTCCTTTCACCCTTTCTTGATTCTTTTCCATTTGATCAAAATCCATTCTTCGAGTTTGATCTAGTTCCACGAGCTGATCAATTCACCCTTGCAATGCTTCTTTGTCTGTAACGAATTGTTGGGCGATTTGTAATGTTGAAATTTGGAGATTTATAGGCAAGCGAGCTTCTAACCCATACACCAATGCAAAAGGGGTTTTTCCAATGGAAGTCTTGGTAGTCATGCGATCTACCCATAAGCCATACTTAATTTTGATGTCCCAACTCTTCTTATTTCCCCAACAATCTTCTTCACAATGTTCATAATGTTTTTGTTGCTTGATTCTGCCAACCCAATTCCTTGAGGATAATAATTTGAGGAATGTGATAAAAAAATCACATAATTGAAGCAAAACTCATTGAGCACCATTGAGCTAAAGGCTTTGGCATTATCAGTGGTTATTTTAGCAGGGACACTGATTACTTCACCAAATCAGTTGCAGCCAAAATCCATCGATACCCATTGCTAGATTTTTCCTTAAATTCACCAATGAAATCCAATCCCCATTGTTGAAAGGGTGCTTCTACAATGATTGGCTTAAGGGGAAGGGCAAGAAGGTGTTGTTTGCCGGTAAAGAATTGGCATGGTTGACAAGATCTAACATATCGATGTGTGTCGGAGAAAGTAGGCCAATAGTATCATTCCCTCAAAATCTTATGGGCAGTGGTACATGTTGCAAAATGGCCACCACAATGTCTTGAATGAAGTTCGATTATTAACTTGTTAGCTTCTTCTTTATAAACACATATGAGGATTACCCCATCTGGGTTCCTCCACCCAAGATCATTCTCTGTTAGGAAATATTTCATAGCTTTAAGTCTCAAGGCTCTTGTTTTATGCTATACCAAATGATCAGGGCAAGTGAGGTTTTTCAAGTAATAAATGATATATGAATACCATTCATTGTTATCAATCTCACTTATAGTAATGTTGACTTGCTCCTTCTCTCCTACCTTAATGGCCTCTTGATTGCTTTATGTCATTATCTTTGCGAGTTCTTGCCCTTTAATTATCTTGGTTGGTTTGATCTCCAAATCATATTCTTCTATTTGTGAAACCCACTTTCCTCTTGATCCAAGACAATCTTGTTGTGATAAAACATCCTTTACAGTGGGGTAGGGAGTGAAGGATTTTATCTAGTTGTATCCTACATAAGTTCGAAAGTGCTTGAGAGACTTGACCAGAGCGTAAGCTTGTTTTTTCCTTAATGGTGCAATTCAATTATGAGTCTCTAAGATTTTTTCTTATGAAAGCAATTGGTTTTTCATTCCCTTCATCATTCTTTTGTAACAAAACCCCTCCAATGGTGTCCTTTGAAGCGAAATAAAATATGATGAAGTCTTTGGAAAATTTTGGGTTGACCAAGACTAGTGCAACAATTATTGCCTCCTTGATACGTTGGATGGACAACTTACCTTCATTTTCCCACTCGAAATAGGCGTCCACCTTTAGCAACTTGTTAAGGGGTTTAACAATCTCACCAAAGTTTGGAATGAATCTCCTTATGAATTTAATTTGACCAAAGAAACATTGCAGGGCTTTATTGTCCTTAGGGAGAGGGGTATTCTGGATGGCTTCAATCCTGGAAAGGTTTAACGTGATTCCATCTTTTGAAATGATATGGCCAGAAACTTACCCTTGTCAACGCCAAAAATTGATTTCTTAGGGTTGAGAGAAATGCCATACTCCCTCCATCTCTGGAAAATAGTTCTTAAATGTTGGATATTTTGTTCCCTCTTTTTGGAAATGGTGGTCAAATCATCCTGATATGTCTCTATAATTTTCTCAATCATATCCCTGAAAGCATAGTCCATGGCGCATTGAAAAGTAGCCCCTACATTGGTGAGTCCAAAAGGCATCCGTAAATACTTATAGGTTCCCCAAGGGGTGGTAAAAACAGTTTTTAGTTGATCATCCTTCTTAACCAAGACTTGATTATACCCTGAGAATCCATCTAGCATGGACATCATTTATGCATTGGTTACCCTTTGCAAAAGATAGTCCATGTTTATCAAAGGATAATTGTCTTTAAGTGAATCCTAGTTTAGGTTTATGAAATCTACACATATCATGATATCACTAGTCCTCTTCCTTACAATGACTGGATTAGACACCCATGATGAATATATGATAGGTTCAATTATTCCTACCTCAACCATCTTTTGTAACTCCTTTTGTACTTGTGGGGTGACCTTTGGGTTCATCTACCTGAGTTTTTGTTTGAAGGGCTTTGTGCCATCAATGAGGGGAATAGTGTGTTGTATGACATCTTCTCGGTAAGTCTTCGGGTCTTTGTAAGACCAAGAAAAAATATCTTTGAACTCTCTTATGATGGAAATCATATTTTCTCTTTCATCATCCATTGTTCCTTTACCAAACTTGATCATCTTTGGGGAATCCTCGGTTCCAATGTTGAATTCAATGATCTTGTCATTGATTTTACTTGAGGGCTTCCCCTTATACATGTTATTCCAATCAAAAAGGTCTTCTAAGGGGAAAATACCTTTTGGTAGGGGTCCATCAACTATATCAATGATCTCAATATTGGCCTTTTAAGCTAATATGTTTACGTGGGCCTCTAAGAATTGACCCTCATTTTGGAGAAAGCATAGAAGTTGGTTGTCATTATCAAAAACTTTCCAATGTTCTAAGTTGTCAGGCAATGCGGGTCTGTAATTTACTTTTACTTTGTAGAGACTGATTTTCTTGAAAATTTTCATGGTGGAAGCGGAGACAAAAAGGTTGTCTTCCAGATGATTCTCTTACCCAGGGATAGCTTCAATGTAAAAATTGTCAAATTTATTTATGGCATCCCAAGCGGCATCCCTGTATTGTTTCAATCTTGGATTTTTAGCAGGGAAAACATTGTTAACTTGTGAAAAAATTAAGTCTGATTCCCCTCTCACATTTAAGGTCCTTATATTCATGTCAATCACAAGGTTAAAGCCTAGGATAAGAGCTTCATACTCAGTAATGTTGTTTATGCATTGGAACTCAAGACTGTAAGAGAAAAGGGTGGTTTCGTTGTCTGGTGATCTTACGACTATCCCTGCACTTGATCATGTGCTTGAGTGCGCACCATCAAAATCTAAGCCCCAAGATCCTTCCTTCTTTTCCTCATCAAGGAAGAGAGAGTTTTCCAAAATGAAAGTGCTATCAATCCCTTCTTCCAGAACCTGGTGGGTCATATTAACATGATTTTCAACACCTTCATTTTTGGTCTTTTATGGGGAAGAAACTTTCTCCTCACCTTTACTAACATCAACTTTTCTTTCTTTGTGAGGTTCTGCTAAGACTTGTTGAATGTATTGCGAGAACTCGATTTCAACCTGTCTTGTTGCTTGTCTCTTTTTGAATTCCAAGACCTTCCTTAGTGGGCAAGGTGTATTTCTTAGTGTCACTTCCTTTTATTCCTCTAAGAGATTGATCATGAGACGAGTTTCCCTTTCATGTGCCTTCTCTCATTCCTCTTGCAAGTAAGTTCAAGAATCAAGAGAAAATTCTAGTGGGACAAAGTCATTAATTTAATTAATCTGAAAGGTTTCTTTGATACATTATTCCTCTTGTATGAGAGAGGGGGTTAAGTTTTCTTCTATTTCACAAGCTCTCTCTTGGGATTCAAACAAAGTTGTAGGGCGTCTCCCAATCAAAACCCCGTATGGATCTTTCATGTTTGATATGTAATACTTGAGGATAACATCTTTGGAAGGTCTCAACTCTTGAGGAAAAATTCTTATGAGGGTATTGAACCTATCATTGAAATCCCTTACACTTTCCCCTAACTTTCTCTTGCAATTGTAGAGTTGGCTATAAATGGATTGGTAATCTTTCTTCTTTCCAAATATTTTGGTAAACATTTCTTGGAAGAGGTTCCAATTGGTGATTTTTTCTGGGAAAATACTATCAAACCATTCCTTGGCCCTTCCGATAAAAGTGTAATCGAAAAGATTCATCAGGAAATCCTCGTGTTGATCATAAGGTTCTAGAGCGTGCAGGAAAAAATATAAATGATCCTCATTTGTAGTGCAATTTTCTCCTAAAACGTTGGGGAGCCATTCCTTGAAGTCCTTTGGGAGTCTATGAGGAGATCTAGATATCTTTGTTATGTCCAAAGGTTTGTGTGCCTCGTTGTCCCGCAGGTTCCATGTAGCATTCAGTGAGGTGGGTATGGGTGAGATGGGAGGTGTGGAGGAAATAGGTGAGGAAGGAGGGGTAAGATAAGGAGAGAGACAATCATGGGAAGTGGGGATCAATGGAGGACTAAGCTCCTTGTGTGAAGACTTGCATTGTTTTGGATTCGGATTATGCTTCTTTCGTCCCATGGTTGAGTGCCAAACAAGTTTCAATCTTATTGAAAGGGAAATAAGGGTGTGTCCCTTGGGTGGAGTCTCCAGGAAATCTAGGGGAGAGGCTTTGGGATATATTTCCAAAGTGTCACTAGGGTTTCGAAGAGGATTCAAAATCCTCCCCGAAAACAGCACCAAAATGTTATCACAGAAGTTGTAGGTTGGGAAAATCCTGACCCAACCACCAATTGGTGACAACTAAGAGGGCACCTACCCACTGTCACCATAGGCAAGTGTCCCCATCACTTTAGAGGTAAGGTAGTCACCTCAAGGGGGGAATCTCGGTGACCCTAGGGGAAATGAGATGGAAAATGGTAAGTATGGATGGATGTCCCTAAAGGTCAATTCTAAATGGTATGAATAGCTTGGGAACGAGTCTTGAGAAGTTTCAATGGTTTCCAAATGACTTTGAGTAACCTGGCAAGTGTGAATACCTTCCCGAGACATAAAGAAAACCAAGGATCCTTGCAATATGTTAGTTGGAAAAGAAAGTTAAGATTGTTGTCCCTAATTTGCAGCAAAATTAAATGATATATATCATCTCAATAAAGATAACAAAGGCTGCAATATAAGTGCTAAGTATATGATAAATAAACAAGAGATAAAGCTAATGAAAGCTATCTCAACTCACCAATGATTAAGCAATAACTTTAGCACAAAAATCAAGGCTGAAATAAAAGGTTGTTGCAGTGATATTATCATCCTTATGTCTATAGAAAACCAAGATTGAAAGTAGAAAAATCAGCCACTTAAAACCACTTCCAATTAGCTATATAAGTGGGCTAGGGTTAGTAGAGAGTCAGGGCAAAATTATAGCTAAATCCTAGGCTTAGTTGAGTTATTAGGGGTTAGAGGGTTAGTTTTTTGCATCCCTAATGGTTGTAGGTTAGTTTTATAACAGAAGAAATAAATAATGGTTGAAATGGAATGCCTCAATGAGGCAAGGGAGCCAAAGGCTCAAAGAACACTTTCCCAAAGAGACAATCTTAAAACTTGAAAATTTCACATTTACCAAGGCAACAATTTATTTCTCCAATTCAACAAGTAAATGACTAGTGCCTTAAAAAATGGGTTAATGGAGTCAAGCAAAGAAAGAGCTAGAGGTACTACCTCCTTGGGGGTGTAAATCCTCTTACTCCCCAAGGCAAGTATCTCTAGCTAGGGTTTAATCTAAGAGGTTGTATGCCCTTATACTTCTCTTAGCAAACCCTTGTTAAACCAATAACATATAGAATAAAATGATGGAGAGTATGGTGGGGGTGTATGCAATTATACTTCCCACCTAGATTTATCAAATTAACCTTGACTTGAGCAACAAATGATAGCACAATGTAGAAAAAGCTTACCAATTCAAGGAAAAACCTAAGACAAACCACCATAAAAGCTAGAGAAAATCCTTCCAAGGCTAGTGCATCACTTCCATCAACCAATAATCCAAGATATATCCATAAACAAGAGCACAAGAGAGAGAAATAGCCAAACAAAGTGAAAATTTCAATCCAATACTTCTCCAAATGGGAGAGTTATATGTTAAAATGAGATCTTATGATCTTTATTTATACAAAATGTCTCCAAAATAGTTTGTCCACATATTTTTAGGGTAAACCGCAAGACTAGGGGTCAACAACCCTAATCTTTCCCCTTTACACAAATAATAAACAATTCACTTAAAATTTACTTTTACACAAAAAAAAATTCTAACTTATGGTGGCGTCACCCCTTTAGGGGACATTTTGACACTAGGAGCAAGTTGTTGGTGTTGGAGAAGTGTAGATAGGTTTCCCAAAGCCACATGTCAATCATACAAAGTCGTTTCTTCATGGTCAAGGCCTCATTCTCCTCAAAACATTCTTGTTTCAATGAATAACAACCTCACCACCAAACCCTAGCCCTCCTAGATGACATCCTGCCTCCAAAGGTGACATTTCACCTCTCCTAGGAAAAATGTTTGCCATGTGAGGGTTAGGTTATGTCATCCACAATGTCTTCTAGGCCTATTAATTTTCACCTCTCTCATCTATCATGCGGGCCTTTGGCATCCAACCTGTGGGCTTCAAGCCCCTATGAAGCCCAAGCTAGGCTTGTTCCTCCAAAATTGTCCTCCAACTAGGTCCTGAAAAGAGAAATAAGCATGCCCTCCAAGGATCTCAAGTAAAAATATCATGATGAGTAAATCAAATCAATAAATGATCCACCTAAGCGTGTGAATCAAATATTACCATGTCAAACAAGTAAGTGCTCAATGGCATTATGCGAATTTCCAAGCTTGGATATGGGAGGGTTGACGAGGTGTCCTATTGGGTAGATATTTCCTAGGTTAAGGAGTGTTTCCCAAGTGATCCCTTTCTAAGCCATGTAAAGTGGATGAAGTGGTTAAGGGTCAAGATTCATTGGGCATGGGCTTCATGACATATAAGGGGTTGTAGTGTCTTATGCATGGGTGCCTTTGTAGAGGGTGTGTGGCACCTTCGTTTGCAATGCACTTTTTCCAAGCCCATCATTTTTCCATTCTTTGTTTCTTTCATAATTTACAGACAAATTGAAGGCCATTGTCCTAGTGTGGTGTCCAGATAATAACAATGTCACCCACAAATACCTAGTGGAAATGAGAAGGTTGTTTCATGATGAGACCCCATTTCTCTCAACCATGCAACTAAGAGCGATTACCCTAGCTTGGTGACCAAATGATGGTAATGGCATACCAATAAATATTCATGATCATGATAGGTTAGCTCGTGATGAGACCTCCTATCCTCCAACTAACCTTTTAAGCATTCATAATCATTATTCTTGCGGGTTCCCCTTTTTCATACAGATAATCATTTCATTGCTTTCTTGGTTGATCCCTCTAGGCCTTAATCCCTTTTGTTTCCATAGAATGAGGGTCAACCTCTTCTTGGGTCAATACACCCTAAAATCCCAAGAGATAAGGAAACAAGGGGGTTTTAATAATGAAAAGTGGTAAGTATGATCGGGAATGGTATGATGTCTCTTCAAGGGATTTCCTAGTATCAAACCCATCCCGAGGAAATACCACTTACTAGGGAACAATGTCAACCACCAAGGTGAAACAGGGAAAAAGGAATAATGTCCAAGCATATGTCATGAAATCTAAAGCAGTCTAAGATACAAGATACTCAAATTCCTCAGATGTTGAAATAACACTCACCATAATATCTGACTTGTACCTCATGGATAAATTCCTATTGCCTTCTCGAAGCCAGCAAGTGTGGTGGATGCCATGCTAAAAATATTGACCTGTGTTGTGGTGAGAAGGGTATCCATCTGTGCAAGTGGAAACTATCGTTCATGTAGTCTCTCAGCACTCCATATCTCCAACATGAGGGCCTCGAGACACGATCTCCTTCATTATCACAAAAAATGGGGATAACAAGCTCAAAGGAAGCCAAACTTGTTAAGGGTTTTGACCTGGATAATAAGTTCACTGCATATATGGAATTAATTGGTTATTCCTCGTATTTCACTAAAACTGAACAATTACAAGAAGGTGATGGAGATAATTTGGATATCCCTAAAGTTGTGGTAGATCAAGTTTCGGATAATATGGAAGAGTTGATAAGTGCCAATGAAGGTTACTGACAGCATGGCAGAGAAGTAGCAGACAAAAACCCTAATTCACCAACTACTTCCGAGAATAATTCTCCATCAAGAAAAAAATATAGGACTAGTGGTATGGAAATGAGAAAAGCATCAGCTGGAAGTTCAGGTGATGGTGGTGATAAATACCCACCAAGGAAAATCTTGAAAATTCCCATACTCTGTATACTTCAGTTAAAAGAAAAAGAAATACTCCAACAACACGGTTGAGCATACCTGAAACCCAAGAAAGTCCATGAGCAATGGATGTTGATGAGCTTGTTATCACATAGAATTGCAAGGGTCAAAATCTTTTCAGTTTTTTATTTTGAGTCATAGGTGTTCATTAAGTTTAGGTTTTAGGTCCCTTTTTCCATAGTCATTTTTCATTTTTTTTTATGTAAATAAACTAAGGTTAGTTTTGGATTTGGTCTAGAGTCATTGGGTTATGTCATGCTATCATAACAAGTCAGATAAAGCCTTCATGAGTCACATCTTTCCATTTCTCCATCATCACCATGACATGTCACCTCCTCCATGTTGTACGCAGACCCCTCCTTTTGTCACCTTTACCCATTAAGATGTCAAATCAATTTTGATCTATATGTTGCCAACTCACTAGGAGAGTTCGTAGCACATTCAAAGATATACCATGCATACATTGCCATCATTACATTTATGGGTCGTGTCAATGAAGATCTCCTTGTTTTCAGAGCTGATATTTTAAACCAATATCCAAGGATTATGTCATAAAAGCTTCTAACTATTTTCTACAAGTGTACAAATCATTTTTTTAGCTCGACACTGTGAACCTGGTGCTATAGACAGGCGTTATGAACTCAGCGCTGCGAACTGTATGAAGAAGATGAGTTGTAGGTTGGACAATTTTCAAGCACCCCTGTGCAAATTCAAAGATACCAGCTTTCAACTCAAGGCCACAAGGTACTCCATGAGAATTTTCACCTTATTTGAAGGTTAGTAAATGGATTGTTAGTTGTTTTTCCTTTTGGGTGATGTGAACTGGTGATAGGAACTACGAACTATATCATTTACTATCTCACAAGTTCCCAAACCCATTTTCATGTACTCTGAACCTTGCTCATTAATCCATAAGTATCCTTAGGTTTAGGCCACCTTTCCCACTAATCTATTTCATCTTCTTTTCTTATCTTTCCCAAGCATTTCAAAACCCCTGCCCTGGCACTGTGAACTCTGTGCAACAAACCCAACGTTGTGAACCCTCTGTTCTAGCACCTTTTACAAAAACATGTCTTCTACAAGCTCATGAACTTAATTACACTCTTATCTAGTCTGCACTGTAAAACTAGTAACCTATGGAAGTCAACCTAAGTTTTGCAAAAGAGTAGTGATGTTGTGAACAAGTCTGAGGTTGATAAGACTTGTTTTGCAAAGATATGTTCTGATATCCCTTCATGATATTTTTAGTAGTATTTCCCTTCATCTTCCTGATTGAAAGATACCTTGTCTTATTCTTGGAGGTCAAATGAGTTCAGAAGCACAGAAATTTTATACAGAACTAGATTATTGGGAAAGTTTATACATTAAAACCCTAATCCTTTGTTTTCCTTGTTTTACCTCTAGAAATATTTAAATCTTGTGGTAAGGTTTTCTTCCAACATCATTAATGGATAGTCTGCAGCAAAGGAAGGCTCACAAAGGAGGGGGAATTGTGAGAATAGATCCCTACAATATGCAACTTTTTTATTCTAAAGCCTTGATTAGGGAAGTTTTCCAAAGAGTGGGTTGCATTAATTTTTGTTAGAAAATGTAGAGAGGGCACCCAAAGGTGGCTAGGGAGTTTGCACTTAACTTTGATGGGACCAAAACTAATTTTGGGATATTGGAATTTGAGGTGTCTGAATTTTCCATCTCAGCAGCAATTGAGATACCTAACACTGGTGAGAGATTGTTCAAGGGCATGACCCTGAATGTTGCTTTCTCCAAGGAATTCCTCAAACTAGAATACCAAGGGGAAAATTTGTCAAAGGGAGTGCCCAGTAATCATATGTTGGAGGGATTTGATAAGATGTTGAAGGTGATTCAAAGATATTTCACCTTTTAAGGGAGATTTAATATGATATATCAATACCATATAAGGCTACTGCTACACTTCATAGGTAAAGATGTCATGAATCTCCCTTTCGACCTATTCAGAAGTATTGGAAAAATGTCTAACAGGGTCCAAGCTAAATCAAAAGTAGTTGATACAAGTGTCTTCCATTCATGCCTTATAAATATGTTGGTATTAGAGGAATAGAGAAAGAAAAACATATATTGGGAAGCATTCATTACTTCCCCGCACTTCTAGCTAAATGTTTCTCCCACTCCATAGTTGTTAGCACAGGGGCAGACCCAAGGTTCAACGCTTCAACATCACACCAACAAAACCCTAACTACCAGCCCTTTCGACAACACCTGTGAAGCAGGAGAAGTCTCACTCGAGGTAGAAGCAGGGGGGGTTACAGGACGCAGGTGTCTGTAACCAAGCTGGGACACAGATCTGTGATAGCAACACTTCACAGAGTATTCTATTAACAATTCATTTGCTTCTGTGCATCGAGCCACATAGCCAAGCTTTGCACCAGACATGAGATCTACGCACTTCGCACCTGATCCTCCTTCCAAAACTAGGTCAAGGCACAGAGCCAACTTCTCTAGTGAGCACAAAGCCTTAACACATATACATTATGTTGCACAATGCACTTGCACTTAGCTACCAAGAATTCACTTCCCCCCCTCTTCTACAATACATTCTTACTTATTTATACTTCTACAAACCCTTACAATAAGGCTTAATCATTGGTAAACCCCATGGGCCGACATCCCATAACCCATTACAAAAACCCTATAGGACCCCTTACAGGATCCACATAGCCCGCAAAAATCGATGAGATCCGCGATCTTAGCTCCTCCTAGGCGCTCCTTTCTCGACCAATGTGTCAAAGTCCAAAAAGTGGTCAAACCTGACCAAAGTTTCCTCAAAACATGGTCGAGGGCCAACGAGCCCCCAACACTCACCTTTGACTCATCCCGAGTCACTCGGGTCTAGGCAATGTTGCTTCGAAGGCCTCGAGCTTCACTCGAGCTGCCTCGACTTGCTGCTTCGCCTGAGCCTCCTGCTCAATGAGCTTCTGGATCATCTACTCCGTAACAAGCCCTTCCAGGCATTGTTCCACTGCTGCAATCACTTCATCCAATTGTGAGCCATGTCCATCAATCTCTTCAAACACCTTGCAGGCTTCGTCCTGCATGGGTTACAGCTTCTGCGTGACTTCCATTACCCTGCCCTGCAGGGCAGTGATATGTTGTTGAACTATACGCTGCTCTTGGGATATTTTCATTCTTTCAACTACGGTGAGAAACTTCATCTATTTCTGCACGAAGAATGCCTGTTGTTGTGCCTCCTATAACTGCACTTCCAGTTTCCTTAGCTCTGGATCTTCCGCGAGGAATTCATAAGTCTGCGTGCTTCTATCTCTCAACTATTTTCATTATGAGGCAAGGGATATGATTCTTATAATGACGTTCTTAGCGGCTTCCTCCCTCTGGTCATGCACCTACTGCAGAATGTTTGACACTTCTTGGACCTCCAACTCTGTTATCCTGGCTTGAATCTACTGGATGGTCTCAGCGAGCTTCACTACTTGAGCCTCAATCAACTCCTGCTCCTCCTGTGCCAAGCTCGACACATAATGGCATGATTTATTCACTACCTCTTTGACTGTGGCCCACTCCACGAGCAACTTCTCCTTTTCTCTCTATAGCTGCACTTTGTCCTCCTGGAGCATCGCCAAAAATTCTTCTCTCTCACTTTTAAACAGACAGGTCGGGGTAGGCAAACGGATGGCAAGGTCTAGCTTCAGATAACACAACTCGACACTTAAACAATTCTCTGTTAGCTCTGTCAATCACGCGTGGTAAAAAGTGGTCACAGCGCAACGTCCAACGGGTTCAATAAGCGGGGCCTCGTAACGGATTCTTCCAACGGGAAGGAATGCTTCCATCAATGCAAATATGTCTGTTATGGCATGGTCTCAACGTCTAAGAGCGATCCATCCACCCATAAATGTTTTTTCTAACCATTTTAGAGCGTCGTTCTAACGATCGGGGGGCCTCCAAAGGTCATATATCTTCGTCAGGCCGAAGTCCCATTATGCGTGGTCCTGCTATTCCAGCGAGGCTCAAATCCTGTGAACCTGCCTCCTGCGAGATTCCAGTCTGTGAAGTACTCCATATGTTCTTTGTATCTTCCTACAACTTTTCCCTCTTAGCTTTCTTTTTATTGAGTTTCCTTTCATTCTTTCCTGTGATATGAGTTTCTCTATCTATTTTTGGATTCCTCTTTCCATTCTTATTCTTATCTTCTCCTAGCGTAGTGACTTCACATTGTTGATGTGTCTTTAAAGGGTCTGAAGTTAATATCCCTTCTCTTAATACTTCCTGGGTGGATATACTTCTTTCATGAATGGACAGGTCCTTCAAACCTTCTTGCATTCTTTCAATCTTGACATCTAATTCTCTTGCCTTATGTCCTTCCTGCGTTGTTATTTTGTTCTGTTGCTTCAACTTATCCTCTTGTTCTTCTATTAGTCGATCTATTTTTCTAGCTATGAATTCCCTTAGTTCTTTCTTTTTATTTTATGTAGCTTCTTCCTCTGCTTTCCTTCTGATCTAATTTTCCTCAATCCAAGTCTTACCTAGTAAAAGTGGGAAAGAGGCAATGTCCCCAACAAACTTAATGACTTCAAATTCCTCTTCAGTCACTGTTCCATGAACCGTAATAGGTACATTAGTAACTCTTCCACATAAAGTTATCATCTTACCCTTAAACAAGCCTATCCTTCCCAATGAATTTACCACAGTAGGTTCTCCCAAAATTTTCCAAGTTCCTTCTATCATAATATTCACTTGTGTTTCTTCATCCAAGACACAGTCTATGTCGAAGTCTTCTATTCTTGCACTTATGCATTGTTTTACTTTCAGGATCTCTAGTAAGTTGACATCTTTGTGAACATCCATCATTTCTTTCAACTGTAATAACATAGTAGGAGCTTTCTCTGATTCTTTCTCTTTATGATTCTCTAGAATGCTCTTAGTCTCTTGACTTCCTTCATAGTTTTCTTATCTCATGTTCATTCTTTCAACTTTAGCAATCATCCTTGGACAATCCTCAACCTCATGACCAATAGTCTTACAACAAAGACAAATAGGACTTGTACCAAGACATTCCTTAGCAAGATGTCCCGATATTCTGTAGTTATAACACAATGTCAATCCTCTTTTCCTCTTGTATGTTCCCCAACCTCTTCTATACTGCGCACTGGGATCACAGTGCTAGACCTACAATCTGCAAAAATTCTTTCTAGGTTCCTGCATCCACTTATTAGTCCAAAAACTCTTTCTATGCATAGGAATAACATATCTTTCTTCATTTCTATTAGCTTTACTTAGATCAAATCTTTCTTCCAACTGCGTCGTATCTTTTAGACTAGGACATAATCTATTAAACATACTTAAATTCATGCTTTCAAAACAAAAAATTTCACTTATCTTACTCTTACCAAAGCACAAAGCTTTACCTTTCTTCTGATCTTACCTCTTTTCTTCGGATTAGATTTCTTTCTTAGCACAGAGCTTCGCAATTCAAGTAGAGTATTGTGCACTTTAGTAGCAGATCTACGCATAGAGCTTCTCTTTTATTTACTTCAGTTCCCAGCAATCACAGTTTCAGGTACCGACAACGAAACCATTTGTTGGCACAAGGGCAGACCCAAGGTTCAATGCTTCAACAACACATCAACAAAACCCTAACTACCGGCCCTTTCGGCAACACCTGTGAAGCAGGCAAAGTATCACTCGAGGTAGAAGTAAGGGGGGTTATAGGACGCAGGTGTTTGTAACCAAGCTAGGACAGAGATCTATGATAGCAACACTTCACAAAGTATTCTATTAACAATTCACTTTCTCCTGTGCACCAAGCCACAGAGCCAAGCTTCGCACCAGACAAGAGATCTGTGGACTAAGCACCAAATCCTACTTCCAAAACTAGGTCAAGGCACAGAGCCAACTTCTCTAGCGATCACAAAGCCTTAACACATATACATTATGTTGTACAAAGCACTTGCACTTAGCTACCAAGACTTCACTTCCCCCCCTCTTCTACAATACAATCTTACTTATTTATACTTCTACAAACCCTTACAATAATGCCTAATCATAGGTAAACCCCATGGGCCGACATCGCATAACCCATTACAGAAACCCTAGAGGAATCCTTACTGAGTCCACATAGCCCGCAAAAATCGGTGAGATCCACGATCTCAGCTCCGCCTGGGCGCTCTTTTCTCGACCAATGTGTCTAAGTCCAAAAAGTGGTCAAACCTGACCAAGGTTTCCTCAAAACTTGGTCAAGGGCCAACAACGGTCTAAAATTCAAATCCCTCTTCATATTGACAAGACTATATATTCATAAATGAGCAAGAAAAGAAAGAGCACTAAGAGTACTAGAGATGATAAATCAACAAAGGAACATGAAGGAGGAGGACCTTCACAGTATTCACAGAGAGAAGCTCCACCTATGCCAGATCCCAGTCCAGTAGAGGTTCCTTCAACTAAAGCTACAGATTTGAGAGGAAGGAAGTTGGTGTTTCCTTCACCCAGTGCAACTGACAAGGTCAAATCTAGGAGGCCTCTTACCAGAGCAGTAGCCAAGCAAGAGATCCCTATGAAGGATGATGTAGTCGGAGTTTTAGCCTAGAGAGAAGGTAAATTCATAGATGTTGAAAAATCTGTTGAAATCATCGACATCACTACTCCTCAAGAAAAGAGCAATCCTACTTCTAAGAGGCTCAAAAGACAACTTAAAGAGGCAAGGGTCGAGGTTGATGAAATGAAGAAGGGGGAATTTTTTGCAAAGAAGAAGCTTAATGGGCTCATGGACATGTATCATGAAATTGTTGACAAAGCTAAATTTATAGCCAAAAGGTTTCGGCCCCTCCACGGGCAGCTCATAAACCTATACAGACAAAAAAGAGCTTACCAGGCACAAATCAAAAAGCTAAAGATGGAATTGCAACCTTTAAAAGAGGAGTTGGCCAAGAGAAATCTAGATGTGTTAGCCAAAGTTGCTACCAGAAGGAACTCCAGAGTCAGAAAATGAAGAAGATGAATTTCCTTAAATAATATCAGTTTTGACAGGTCCCTGTTTATGCATTTTTGAAATTTTTGAGGATGGTTATGCCTTATAAATCATGTTTAAGTGTGGGATTATCTCTTCAAGTAATATACCATATTATTATTTGATTACAACAGTTGAAGCACTACAGATAGTTTTTGGGATGTTTTTTGGTATTATTAAATGCAATAAGTTGCTAGAGGAAAGTTCGAAGTGCCTGGCGCTGCGAACTGGTTGATACAGACTGGTGTTGCAAATTGTGCTATAAACTCTCGTTTTGGAAGTTTTGAAGGAATAAGAAGCTTCCATATGGTTATATGAATGCATGATAGTTGTCTAAGGGTCAGTTGTAATATGGGAGGCCACCTGACAAAGGAAGATGCACTCAAAGGGATACTTTATCAACCATAAAGAAAATGTTATGGGTGTTGCCAACATTAGCCTAGAGTTTAGCATTTTTGTTATTTTCTGTTATCCACTTGTTGCCATGCCACTTTGAGGGCACATGGATCCTAGGATAAGGTTTTTATTAGGATTGTAAAGCTGTCATTGATAGTCTAGACTATAAGATAGGCATAGTAAGACTGAGAAAGGTTCGAATGGTTGAGATGAGACTCATATTTTGATGTTGTGAATGTAATGGAGACATCTTTGATTTTATGTACCAAACCTTAGACTTTTTGGTTAATAGAAATCATTCTTTTTTCCCCTATCCTCTTGTTTTTGTCTTACTCTGATTTGCAGTCTGTTGAAGGTTTCAATTGATCTATTGTATATGTATTGCAATGAAGGATTTGTTGTGATGTTGTTTAAGATTTTATCAAAGTTTCCCTTTTGATTAAAGAAGATCTTGTTTCAGAAGGTTTTCTTCATATATCTACTAGTATTACCTGATGTAAATGGTAGATATATTTCACCTTTCTTACTGAAGTCTTCCCCCTATCCATCTTATTCTTTAAACCCTGATCTAAGTTACTCAAAACCTCATTTGCTAGTGCATTTTATCTGGAACTTACTGTGATTGACATGGTTTTACTAATTATCAATTCGCCACCTTATCATAAAAAATTATCTTTAAACTTACTGATGGGTGTTGAGCTTACACTTTAGCAGTCAAAGTGTGACTTTCAGTGCTAACAGAGCTCACTGAAGAACCCAGCTAGTCTGCACAAAGACTACTGGAAACCCAGGAAATTGTTGAAGCCCTAATTACCAATGAACCAGAAATATTTGAGGAATAATATGTTACCTTGCGCGATGCGGCCTACAATCTAGTATCCAAAAAATTGATACTAGGAAAAATTAATACAAGAAACAAAAATTCATTAGAAAAGTGGAAATCATCAATTGCTTTTGATGGGGTTGCACCAATGAAAATTGCACAATTACATGACACAATTGGAGAGGCTTTGAAGCAATCTGTTGATACTGTGGAAAAGGAAAATTTGGATTTGAAACAAAAGACAAAAGAATTAGAAGTAGTCTTAATGAGAGGACCTTTATTTATAGAACCCCTGAATGTAGTTCAACCAACATTTGTGGTAGAAAACATTCTGGAAAGCAACAGTAAATGTAAAGGCTCATCAAGCTTGTTGCAAGCAATAAAAAAGTATATCGGGGATGCAATACAATAAAGAATTGATCTAATTCAAGAAATTTAGGATCTTGCTCAAAGTATTGCCAATTTTTCATCAAGAATTACAAATTTTAAGGAATGTCTGCTAAAATATTTAGAGAATAATGAAGGATTTTGCAAGGAAGTTGTGAGTACATTTTCGGCCAAAGTTTTGAACTTAATTGATGCCCACAGAAAATAGAAGAAACTTCCTTCGACTACCCAGATGAAATAGATCAATGCATGTTGGCTAAGGAGAATCAAAAATTTGAGAGAAATGATAAGTGAGTTATATATTTTAAAAAATAAAAAGAAAATTTGACTTATTCCTTAAAATTGTTGATCTTACCAAAGAACTTTATGGTCCTAATATGTTAATGGATACAATGCTCTCATCAAAGGAAACGTTAATAGAACAACTTGATGCATTAAAGGTAGCTTGGGAAAATGAATTTATTGAAACAATAGAGTTTTCCAAAGAAGTTGAAAAGTGGTTAGTGAGGTATATTAATAGAAATGATTAAGTGGATGACACGTTGCACCAATCAGGAATGGACATGAGAGAATTTGAAAATGAATTATTTGAGATAAAAACTAGCCATGAGATCATGGTATCTCCTTTGAGAGAGTGTATCAAGGAATGGTTAAAGAAAGCATTAATTAAAATCACCAAGCCAGAAAATCAAGAAATAGTTGCAGCGGTTATGCCACCTCAACCACAACAAGAATCTATAAAAGAAACATCTCCAAGCAAGTAAAGGGTTATGAAAACTTTCCATCACAATGAGTCAAGCAACAACTTTTTTCCTCCCTTTTAAGTCTATTTTATTCCACAATCATTTATCCTACCGCCTTCTTTTTCTCAGTTATCTATGAAAACCAGACTAATCCTTGATTGTCTTTTTCTTGTCTTCAAGATATTTTCATTTTATGTTATGTCAGAGCCCCATCCCAGTCCTCTTTGAAGGGAGAATGCAAATATTTTCTTTAAAAACATTTTCTTTGTATTTAAAGATCTATATTATTTTTTGAGACTCCAAGAGAACTATCTTGGAATATTACATTATTGTATTCTCAAATACTTTGAATCTTGAGATTTCAAATGTTTATTCATCATAATCTTTTTGGTGTTTAATGAAATGATCATTTAAATTTCTCTGTTATATGTGGTCCATTTTGCTTGTCTCCTTTTTATGGATATTGTTTACTGTCTTGATAAATAATGTGATGGAAATGTCAGTATTTTATTTTTCATACTCATTTGGTTTATGAATCTTGTAACATATTGTATATAATCTCTTGGAAGATTCCTGATCCCAATATCAAGTATTGCTCTGAATGTGAATATTTGTTTTCAATAAGTCTAGTCCTTCTAAGGATTTGTTTCTATTTCTATATATAATTTCATAATAAAAAGAGGAGTACCACCTCTATAAAAACATAGGGGGATTCATATCCTTGTGAGGTAGACCTTAAGACCATAAAACAATCTTTTATATCAACATATTTATGGAAAGATACCTCATTAGTTGGAGAGACATGCATGTGGATTGCAGCCTACTAGTGAGGTTACGCGACATGCATGTCGATTGTTGTCCAATAATTGACTTCGAGAGATTCATGATTCGAGAGTTCGAGGAGGTTGAATCTGGGAACTCGGTAATTCAACTCATTAGCTACACCATTACGACAATTATGAGGCAACTTGATAGAGCTCAAACTATTACAGTAATTGTGTTCAAAAAAGAAGCTTCTAAAGGATGTCATTGATGTTTAATATTTAGTTTATGTGTTTAACATTAAGTATATGTATTTGATTTCAGTTTGTTATTTTTCAGCATAGTACACCTTATGGGGAGGTATAAGGATTACCCATGTAATAAAGTTACCTTAGTGACTTTAGGTTAAAATATTAGGGTTTTTGTCTTTTAGGGTTTTGGTCACTCAAGCTCTTTATCAGAGTGAGGACCCTCATTGCAATATTGTACCATTCAATAATAATATCATTCAATGTTTATGGAGATCATTTTTTGGTATCGTAACCCTACCTAGGGTTTCTTTGGTTCTCGTAATATTGTTGTAAAGTCATATATGTAAATAAACATATGTGTAAATTATACAAAAAACCATAGACTTCTAGAACACATCTAGAACAATGCAAACATCATTATTTTGGTTTTTAGTACTCGCAAGATGTTTACTGTCGCAATTGTAAAGTAGTGGCACTATTAAAAATAGTAGTTCTAGTACACCTTTTAGGCGTTCTAAAAATTAGTTCATTCCCTTAGGTCTTAAAAAATATTAAAAGACAAGAAATAGTATCCTATAATATATAATCGGTTGACACACCCCTTATTTAATCGTCAACTACTTGTGCATGGAATATATCATAGTTGTTGGAATTATTGTCATTGATGTCAAAGGATTAACGATGTCATATTACGACATTATAATACACACAACATTTCCATCACACACACACATATATATATATATTAAAAAAGGGGCACATGTGAAAAAGTAAAAAGTGAAATGGTGATTTTGAACCCATGGGTTTGGGGAATTTTCCCATGGTATTTGGGGTACTTTCCCATGGTATTGAGAATTAATTAGTTAATTAAGGGACATGTCCCTTCATGAAGGGTTATGAAAAACTATAAAAAGAGAAAGCATTGAAAGAAAGTGTGTGTGTGAAAAATGGATTAGCAAAGATTGAATTGCAAAATCAATTCCAAGTCATCCTAGCATTTTCGTGATAACTCTTTTTCTAGGACGTTTCAGACCCTGCAATTTGGAAAATATGGAGGAGAGATGTTGGTGTACATGTGGTAAAAATATTAGATCATGGTTCTCTATTCTTTCGGAGATATTCCATGTGGAAGTTAGGGTTCTTGAATGCTCCCAAAATCAATCTCAAACAGATCATCTTGGTACTTTCACTATAACTTATTTCATTTGATGTTTCAAAATTGGATAGGTTGCATAGATATAGGAGTGATCTTGGTGTACATGTGGTAAAAATATTGGATGTTGTTTCACTATAATTTTGGATATATTCCTTATGGAATTTAGGGTTCCTTAATGCGTTTGAAATCAGTTTCAAACAAGTCATCTTGACACTTTTGCTATATTTTATTTTATGGAGCGTTACATACCCTAATATTTTGCAGAGATCGAGGAGAGATCTTGGTGTACATGTTGTAAAAATATCAGATGTTGGTTCGCTACACTTTTGGAGATATGAACTATGGAAGTTAGGGTTCCTGAATGTTCCTAAAATCAATTTCAAACAGGTCGTGTTGACACTTTTGCTATAAATTATTTTTCGGGATGTTCTAGACCCTGATATTTTTCATAAACAAAGGAGAGATATTGGTGTACATGTGATAAAAATATCAAATTTTGGTTCACTATACTTTTGGAATATGCTATGTGGATGATAGGGTTCTTGAATGCGCCTGAAATCAATTTCAAACAAGTCATCTTGGCACTTTTTCTCTAACATATTTTCTAGGATGTTTCAGACCTTGAGATTTTGTAGAGATAGAGGAGACATACATAAGTACTTTAGGTAAAATATTCATAATCATATTTGAAAATTTTGATACGTGGCATGTTGTACAAGTTTTTTATTTGGAAGAGGCCCAAAACAACAAGCTTTAGGAAAGTTGCCATTTGGAAATTCAAATTTTGGTCAGACCCGGTAAAGGCAAAAATAATGAGAAGAACTGGTGAAGGCAAAAGCCGTGAGTAGACCTAGTAAAGACAGAAACAATGAGAAGACTTGGTGAAGGTAGAAATAGTAAGTAGACTCAGTGAAGGTTGGTACAACTCAGGGATTGGTGTCTCTTGCTAAGTTGGTGCTTAGTGGTGGGGATTGGTGTCTCTAGTAGATTGGTGTTCATGAAGATCTGTAAAATATTGGTGTCTCTTGCTAAGTTCATGCTTATCAATGGGGATTGGTGTCTCCAATAGATTTTTGTCTATGAATAATTGTAAGATATTAATGTCTCTTGCTAAGTTGGTGCTTGGTGGTGGTGATTAATGTCTCCAATAGATCGGTGTCTACAAAGATATGTAAGACTAGGTTGGTGCCTACCAGGATTTATACCAGTGGGGATTGGTGTCTCCAATAGGTTGGTGCCTACAAATATTTGTAGCAGTATTTTGGTGCCTACAAAGAATTATAAAGAGAAGTTTTGTGGTTTTCTCATGAAAGGGTTTCCACGTAAATCTTGTGTTCTATGTTATGGTTGATGAATGTTTGAAAAAGTAAAAAATTGTATTATACTGATTCACCCCCCCTCTCTCTCAGTACAAGTGTGTGCTCATCAATTGTTATCTGAGCGAGTTCCTTCAAAAATAGTCTAACCACTGGAAGGTATATCTTGAGAGCGAACATGGTCAGTCAAGAAGGTTTCTCCATAAATAGGGCTCTGTTATTTGAAGGAAAAAACTAGGCCTCTTGAAGCATAAGGATGTGAACCTATGGATCTTGGTTTTGATATTTGGAATCAGTCATGATTGGTTATACCACCCCAACAACTCCACCAATAGGTGCAGTTGGGAAGAAGACTAGTGAAAATAATGCAAAAGCCATGAATGCCATCTTGTGTGGTCTATCAAAATCCAAGTTTGTCAAGGTGATGCATTGTGGATCGACAAAAGAAATTTGGGACAAGCTTCAAAATATATATGGAGGCAATGACAAGGTTAAGAAGGAAAGATCCAAACTCATTGAAGACAATTTGAAAGCCTGGAAATGAAAGACGAAGAAAATGTAATAGCCTATCTTCTTTGCGTGGACGAAATTGTCAACATCATCAGAGGACTTGGTGAAAAGGTTTAAGAACCGATGATTGTAAAAAATGTGTTAAGGTCACTCCCCTTAATATTTGATACCAAAGTTTCCTCCATTGAAGAAATGAAGGATCTTGAGTCATTAACAATGGATGAATTACATGGGATCCTCGTAGCATATGAAATGAGGAAAAAGAAAAAAAATCCATCAAAGAAAGAAGTATCCTTCAAAGCCTCAAAGAAGACAACAGACGAAGAGCATGAATCAATCGATAGCTCCAATAATGAATCAGATGCAATGGAAGCCCATTTTGTGAGGAAACTCAAGAAAGGATCGGGAAAATATAAAGGTAAGCTTCCCTTTAAATGATTTAATCATGGAAAAGTAGGAAATTTTGTTGATAAATGTCCATTTACAAAAGATGAAAGTAGTGATGATGAAGAATACAATAACGTAAAGAAAGGGATAAACCATCATCAACACAAAAAGAACCACAAACAAGACAAGCATGAAAAGAAGAAGAACTCTTATAAGTAGAAGAAGAGTATCTGCTCAAAATGGGTTAGTGACTCGTCTGGAGAAAGCAATGAAAGCAGGTCCGATTATGATAGAGAAGAAACTCTCCTTATGGAAATCGAAACGAAGATTGATGAAGACAAAGGGGAAAAAATCATGGTTTCAGAAGAAGACGAAAATGTCGAAATAGAAATGGAAGTGGATCTTGAAGAAGAACTCATGTGTGCCTTAAGTGAAATAATTAAGCTTAGGAAAAATAATTTGAAACAAAATCATCAGTTGTAGAAATATGAAGAAGAGGATCGTGATTCAAAACTGAAATTTCCACAAAGCCTTGAAGAAAAAGAGAAGATTATTATCAGCCTAAATATTTAGCTAGAAGAGGTAAAAAGGACGGAAGAGATGATGAGAATCAAGATGAAGAAAAAGGAACAAAATTACAAAGAGATAGAATATGAAATTGTTTACTTAAGAAAGGAACTGGAGAAAACAACTACTAAGTTGAATAAAAGCTTGAAGTTTGAAAAGAGTACTAAAATATTATATGATATCATCAATTGTCAAAGGTATCCATTCATTAAGACTAGTCCTGGATATGAAGTTATTGTTGCCTCCCTACCTACACTTGGCCTTGCTACAACCAGGGGAGTTTTATCTGTTACGGGTGGAGTTCAGACTAATTTTCCAGAAGAGAAACCTATTGTTGATTGTGTTGAACAGATTGATGAGTTGTATGTTCCTCACATGCCAAAATTTGAGCATGATGTTATAGATGACATTGTTGTCGATATGTCGAGTTGTTCTACTTATGTAAGTGAACCTCACCCTCAACCTACTTCCTCTAATCAACCAACACAAAAATATGTGCCCTATCATTATCCTCGCCATAAAAATTGAAGGAATCGCAATCATGCTTTTAGAGCTTTGCAGAAGAGGCATGAAAGACAGAGTTGTGGATCAGTGTCGACCACTAGGATAGATTGTGGTTGGATTGATGGATGGTTGTGGAATCATTTGAACATGTGTTTGAGGACTTTATATCATTGTGTATCATTGGTTGTACAATCATGCAATGTTCCTCTTACTTACTAGTGATTTCCTTGGAAGTGGTTGACCGAAGATCGACCCGATGTGGCAGATAATTGGAGTTTCGACTGAGCACTTAAGGAGAACCATAAGTTCAGGTGGAGCATCCCTTTTCCTTTGATGTTAAAGGGAGAGAGTTGCAGACAGGGGGAGAATTATTTCCATGCCTAGTGGACTATATGTTACGTTCTAGGATTGTCATCAATGACAAAGGGGAAGATTGTTGGAATTATTTTCATTGATGTCAAAGTATTAATGATGTCATTAATTTCATATTATGACATTGCAGTACACAAAACATTTTCAAGACTGATTTATATATATAGTTCTACAAGTATATTAAAAAGGGGGTACATGTGAAAAAGTAAAAAGTAAAATGGTGGTTTCAAACCCACGGGTTTGGGGTATTTTCACATGGTATTTGGAGTATTTTTGTTGAATTTTATGATTTTCAGATCTAACAATTATTTCCTTATGATTTAAATGTTATTATTATCACAGAATAATTACACATTGAAAATCTCAACAAGACTTCGCAAACTTGATGAGAGGTTGTTGTAAGTAAATATTGTACGAGATGATATATTACAATTGAGGACCCCAAAATATATACTTGGGTGAAGTGCCTTTTCATTTAATGGACATGTCTTTTCCATTATTGTCTTTTCATTAATTAATTAATTATTAATTATTGATTATTGATTATTTATATATTTATACATTATATTATATTATTTATATAATATATTTATGTTGATGATTATTTCCTCACATGCACATCTAATTAATATAGATCACTCCATCCCGGAGCAAGAAATGTGAGAGCAACTCAAGTCTATCCACTCCTCGTCGGGAGAAAGACTACGCCTGGGCCATTCATCACTAGCAAATCTTTGTGAGTAAATGAGTCATTTCCCTTGGTCAAAAGAGCATGACCAATCTAGGAGAATGTATGTCCGATGATGTTAACTGGAGAAGCATCAACACTCCCTCTCAGCGAGGAAGACATTCTGCATCACACCAATCTTGTCTCTGAAGTATACAAACTTTGTCTTAGACAAAGGCTTGGTGAGAATGTCTGCAATTTTCTCAGCTATGGATATGTATTGAATCTTTACTGCTCCCTTCTATAGCATGTCTTGGATGAAGTGATATTTTATCTCAATATGCTTCAACTTGTCATGAAATATTGGATTTTTCGAAATCTTGACACAACTTTGATTATTATAGTGTATTAAGGTTGTCTCTAGCTATTTATCAAATAGTCATGCAATAAGTTTATGAATCCATACTGCTTCATGACTTGCAACACTGGCTATGATATACACTGCTTCTGATGTACTAAGTGCTACAAAATTTTGCTTCCTGCTAAACCAGGATATCATAGTTGATCCTAAGCTGAAGCAGCACCCCAAGGTGCTATTTATGTCCACTGCACTCCTTGCCTAGTCATAATTAGTATATCCCTACAACCTCACTTCACCACTTGAGTCATATCTCATACCATATCTAACTGCACCAGGCAGGTACCTCAACACATGCTTTATTGCAACCCAATGGAAGTGCCTCGGTTCAACCATGAAATGGCTCAGGGTGTTCACTGCAAAGAAAATATATGTCTTGGTGTTAACCAGGTACATCAAGGATCCAATCAGTTGCATGTACATAGTGGAATCCACCAGATCTGAATCTGAAGTGGAATCACTCAGATTCTTCAAATTTGTCATCATGGATGTAGCCATGTACTTGCAGTCAATCATATCGAATCTGCTCAATATATAAACTATGTACTTCCCTTGTCCGAGGAAGACCTCACCTAGTTTCTGCCATACCTCCAATCCTAATAAATAATGCATCAAGCCAAGATCCTTCATCTTGAACTCAGAGGCCAACTCTCTCTTGCATTGATCGATGAGTCAGTTTTCTCCTGTAAGGAACAAGTCATCAACATATAACACCAAGATCAAAGGATAACCATCAACAACATTGTAGTAAGATTTGGGATCTAGTTCACTCTTGGTTAAGCCCAAGCTCCTCAAGTATACATCAATCCTAGAGTACCATGCCCTGGGTGCCTTCTTGATTCTGTACAAATCCTTCTTCATCTCGCAAACATGAGACTCCCTCCCATGTACCTCAAAGCCCTAAGGTCATTTTATGTACACTTTCTCCTTGATCACACCATTGAGGAATGCAGTCTTTACATCCATCTGGTGTAATCTCCAATCCATGATTGTTTCAATGGGCATAATGGTCCTTGTGGAAGTGTACCTGGAAACTAGAGAAAACGTCTCCTCATCGTCCACTCCCTCTTTCTAGAACAACCCTCTTTCCACGAACCTCACTTTTTACTTTTCGATGTTGTCATCTATTACATGCTTGATATTGTATATCCACTTGGAAGTCACTATTGACTTCCCCTTAGGTCTCAACACAATATCCCACACATCATTCTTCATGATGGACTGATATTCCTCTATCATGGCATCTCTCCAAAATTGATGGCTTGTTGCCTCCTCACAACTGGAAGGTTCGAAATCAATGATGTGACTTATTAATTTCATA
>JASDQU010102838.1:407025-422309 GCA_032191745.1 Picea mariana
ATTGAGTTCCTTCATCCTGGGGTTTTAGCAAGTTGTTTTTGGACAATGTTCTAGCCTCCTCTTGGACACAATCAGTCCATATCCAATCAAACTTAGGCAACTCCTCTCGTCCAAAAATGATCTGAACAAATGGTTCCCATGAAGAAGGAAATACATTAAGAGTCACTATAACAAGCTATGCATCATCAATGGTGTCTCCAATGGTCTTAAGTTGATCTCTCAACTAGGAGACTTTCATAAAATAAGTGGCAATTGAATATGATTTGGTCATCATGATACAATAGAGTTGATTTCTCAAAGCTAATTTCATGTTAGTGTTCTTGCTCTCGAACAATCATGTTAGCACTAGAAGTCACCCTCTTACTGCAAGAGGATAAACCCAATACCCATTAAAATAAAATAAAAGGATTAAAATGGGGTGAGTGGCTAAGATCAGTGAGACTGTAGACAGAGGAAAAGATAACAGAAGTAATTGCATATCATTTCGGGACCATTGGGCTATGGAGTCATAAGTATCGTGAATAAGGAAGGCATTTAAACCGCCTATCAGACAAAAGATTAATGTGTCGATAAGGAGAAAGAAGACAGAAAATGTTTGAGAGATGAACCATGAAAAATGGGCAAGATGCAATTAGATCCTCTACCGCCTCATGAATCCATAGATCAGAGAGATCCTACATCTAGACAATAAGAAAAACAGAGAATATCTGAAGAACCATGAAAGATGGGCATGATAGCAATAGATCCTCCATCACCTCAGGAATCCATAAATCAGAGAGATTACATTCAGATAATAAGGAAAATAGAAGGTTCTGAGTGATGAACAATGAACATGGGCAAGATAGCAACAGATCCTCCATCGCCTCAGGAATCCATGAATCATAGATACTACATTCAGACAAGAAGGAAAGCATGAAACAACGTATAAACTAAGAACACGGTCTGATGAAAACGATTCAAAGGAATCTTCAATAACGTATATTTACAATCCAAGCCTGCAGGCATACAAACTAAAAAATTACAGAGCCCTGCTCTTGAAATTCACTTAGCTCTCTAGCCTATGAAGAACACCCCCTTTTTCAAAATCTAAACTGATCTATTTTATATTGGCTATGTTCACCACTGTCAGGAGTGTGATCTGGCCATTCCATTCAAATCTTTACGTCTGAGAAGCCTTCCGTCAGACTGCGCATGCATTCTTCTGTTAGACGTGAACTCAGATCAGCATGGGTCTATAGGAAAATCCTTCCACAGGGGTACCTCGGGCTGACAATTCAATATCCATGGCCAGACCTCCCATGCCTTCCATTTATGGAGTGAGCCGAGGTTTCAACCACCAGCTCTACCTTCCATTAACTTCTTTTCCTCGGGGACTCAACGAGACTTAATGCTCAAGGGACGGCCGCACATTGCTCTCAGACGATATATGAGCACGTGATTGCAAGGTCGTCAAAATCGGTTTGGATTTAGACCGCTTTTGGGCCCGCAATCCATCACCTTCGCCATGTATCACTTTTGACTTACCATGGTTTCAATTGCGGGACCGCTCAAGAAAATTATTGCCCGAGCACCTTTCGAACCCGCAATGGAGCATGGTCCCTGATCTTTCGATCTAGGATGAGGCCCTTTGATCAATTGCTCAGCTCTGGCACTTTCAAACCAACGGATCGGATCAACCCCTTTTCAAACCAACGGTCCTGATTTGCTTTGGGACTTTGGCACTTCGGTGCTGAAAGATTAAAACTACTTGTTGCTTGCATTTCAAACCCGAAATGGACTGTTATGAAATTTGTGCTTGGTTTCCATGACTGCGGCTTGTGTGAACAAGTATTTGTATGCCTTGCAACCCTTTGACAGCTTTATGTGATAACATTTGGCTCCATGGGGGATGGCATGCTCTCCGTGAGCTACCAAGAATGTGCAGTTCCAGTGCCTTAGTTGTTGGGATATGGAATCAAGCTCTGAAACATCATACCGAAGAGAACAGGCCAACACGTACACTATTCTAAAAATGAAAGAAAACACACCTGCTCCTGAGGGAGCTTATTTATGTACAAAACCTAAGTTAACTAACTTTTACAAAATGCTAGGTGAAAGAAAACTTCCACCATAGCCATTCAAACTATTTTATAACCGAAACCTTTGCTTCACTGCAAATGATCCATAAAAGACAAGGAAAGCGTGACAACTGACTAATTTCATTCTTATGATCACCCATATTACCTTCAAATGATGATAAAAAGATCAAGCCTGCATGCTCCAAAGCATTTGAAAAGTGTAACTTTATGTACTCATTGACAGGGTCATGAAACTAAAGGCAACTCATGATTAACTTATGAAAGTTTACCTTCATTGTTTCAAAGCTACTGACAGTTGGCTTGATGTCCTCTACAGGCACACTTGATTGAACGACAACCACAAGCATCTGTGGGTCAAAAAGTTGCTTGATGTGAACTGTAGGTACACGTGGAAGGAGGTTGGACATAGGAGGTTGTTGATCCACTGATGATTGTTGACTTACTTATGGGTGTGTATAAACGATCTCTTCATGTACCTCAACTAAGGGTTGTTCCTGGTCAAACTCTAGGGTTGTGTCTTCTGTGACAAGGCCAACTTCTACATCATCCTTACTGTCTTCATAGTGATCAAATACAAGATAAGCTTGTTGCTCATCATCACTAGGATATTCATCAAAAGGGGGTTGTCTTTCATATCTATGATCAGCCTTTAAATCAGTAAATTTATCAAGAAAATAACTATTAAAAATATATATTTCAAGAACAGTAGTAACTGCTGCTCCTAGTTTTTCAACATATGATTTTCATCAAGACAGGGCTGCTCATGGATACCTGCGTTGAAGACAAAATTATCCACCGTCTTTTCTTCATAGGGACAGCAGGTAAAAACTTCCTTACGTTCAGAGTTGAGATGATACTGACTTTGAATCCTGCCAAAAGCTCGGAGGTTCTCCTCCACTTCCCCAGTATCCATGAATAACTGAGATAAAGATGTTGATTTCCTTTCTCTCAGGTGAAGGACAAGCTTTGAATGTTGATCCATGACATAGTACACCATGGCAGTAGTCTATGTGGGTCTGATCTCTACAGGCATATTATGATACACACGGTAAAACCTCTTGTTGAAGACAGCCAAGGCTTCCTCTTCCCCTCTCCTCAACGCATTAAAATCATCCCAGTACTGATCAAGGGACTTGTTCTCACCCCACCACTTCAAAAATGCTTACATAATTCAATCAAGGAACCAATGGAGTCAGTTCCCAAACATTTAAACCACACAGCAGCATCTCCAAACAATGAATTTGAGAACAATATCATGGAAACATCATCATGAGCAATCTCAAATTGACCAACAAAGTTCTCAAAGGCCTCCACATGCCTCTCAGTTGTAACATGATCTTCCCCAGAAAAATGAGGAAGATATTTAAAGAAATCAGGGGGATAAGGATGAAGATGATATGGAAGGTTTAAAGGTTTAAACAGCATGTCTCTGATTCTAGTTTGAAAACTAGTGGCTTGAATATGAGGCTTAACACATTGATGGCAAGGCTCAACGGTAACAGTAGGATGTGATGAGATTTGAGGAGGTTGTGGATCAGTATCTACAACACAGGCAGAAAGTATGGATTCTTCCTCCAAGGATGAATATATAAAGGAAGGCTGGTGATCAACCGAATAAACAAAGAAAAATATGATCCTCTTTATATGTGAAGGGAAAAACAAAAATGAGTTGATAAAGAATAAAAAAATTTCATGCAGAAAGCTCATAAGTTGATACCTAGTCATTCCCTTCATCTTTTTGTCAATAGGATCCTCCCCAGTGGAGTCTCTGATGTGGAGTCACCAGGTAGATGATTACAGCCAATTTTTGTATCCCACTCTTGTCTACCATCCAGAGCTAGATCTATATCGTTCTTCCCAGGGAGCTCTTCAATCTGCTCAAATCGTCCCTGGCAACAGCGCCATGAATGTTAGCACTAGAAGTCACCCTCCGACTGCAAGAGGATAAGCCTAGTACCCATCAAAATAAAGTAAAAGGATTAAAATGGTGTGAGTGGGTGAGATCAGTGAGACTGTAGAGAGAGGAAAATATAACAGAAGTAACTGCAAATCAGTTCGAGACCATTGGGTTATGGAGTCATAAGTATCGTGAATAAGGAAGGCATTTAAACCGCCTATCAGACAAAAGATTAATGTGTCGATAAGGAGAAAGAAGACAGGAAATGTCTGAGTGATGAACCATGAAAAATGGGCAATATGACAGTGGATCCTCTACCGTCTCAGGAATCCATAGATCAGATAGATCCTACATCTAGACAATAAAAAAAATAGAGAATATATGAAGAACCATGAAACATGGGCATGATAGCAATAGATCCTCCATCGCCTCAGGAATCCATAAATCAGAGAGATTACATTCAAATAATAAGGAAAACATAAGGGTCTGAGTGATGAACGATGAACATGGGAAAGATAGAAACAGATCCTCCATCCCCTCAGGAATCCATGAATCACAGATACTACATTCAGACAAGAAGGAAAGCATGAAACAACGTATAAACTAAGAAGATGGTCTAATAAAAATTATTCAAAGGAATATTAAATAACATATATTTACAATCCAAGCCCGCAAGCACACAAACTGAAAAATTACAGAGCCCTACTTCTGAAACTCGCTCGGCTCTCCATCCTATGAAGAACACCCCCTTTTTCAAAATCTAAACTGATCTATTTTATATCGTCTCTGTTCACCACTGCTAAGAGTGTCATCTGGCCATTCCATTCAAAGCTTTACATCTGAGAAGCCTTCATTCATATTGTGCATGCATTCTTCTGTCAGATGCGAACTCAGATCAGCATGGGGCTACAGGAAAAACTGTCCACAGGGGTACCTGTAGCTGACAGTTCAATCTCCACGGGCAGACCTCCCATGCCTTCCATTTATCTAGTGAGTCGAGGTTTCAACCACCAGCTCTACCTTCCGTTAATTGCTTTTCCTCGGGGACTCAACAAGACTTAATGCTCAAGGGACGACCACGTGTTGCTCTCGGACGCTATATGAGCACGTGATTGTGGGGCCGTCAAAAGCAGTTTGGATTCAAACTGCTTTTGGGCCAGCAATCCATCACCTTTCAACACATATCACTTTTGACTTACCATGGTTTCAATTGCAAGACCGCTCAAGAAAATTATCGCCCAAGCACCTTTCGACCCCGCAATGCAGTGTGGCTGTTGATCTTGAAATCTCTGATGAGGCCCTTTGATCAATGGCTCGGCTCTGGCACTTTCAAACCGATGGATCAGATCAACCCCTTTTCAAACCAATGGTCCTAATTTGCTTCGTGATTCAGGCTTTGGGGTTTTCAATTTTCAAACTTCATTTTCCTCCAAGAAAATCCTCCAGAGCTAAGGATCTGACGAAGTGTGGCTTCCACAGATCAACGGTCGAGATCGCTTTAAGTCTCTTGAATCCAGAGAAATCAAATCTCAAACCTCCTCTGCCTTCACTGCTTTTACCCGGAGCTAGGGATCTGATGATGCGTGGCTCTTGCAGATCGACTGAGATTATTTCGGGTCTCCGGACTTCAGGAAACTAAAATCTCAAAACCGTCTTTCCCTCGAAGTTTGTGGATTTCTACCGTGTGTCCCCGATGATGGATGGTCCAGATTTGCTTCGGGACTTCGGCACTTCGGCGCTGAAAGATTAAAATTGTCTGTTGCTTGCGTTTCAAGCCCGAAATGGACTGTTATGAAAGTTGTGCTTGGTGTCCATGGTTGCGGCCTGTGTGAACAAGTATTTGGACGCCATGCGACCCTTTGACAACTTTATGTGATAACAAATCCCACCAAGGCGTCAAACATTTCTTTGGCAGTTTTCAACTCAGCAATGTGTGGAATCAAATGATCTTTTATGGAATCTATCAAGATCCTCTTAGCCTTTGCTTCATTCTTCTTGTTGTAAATTCTAACCTTGTACAATATCTACTGCAAACTGATATTCAGAAAAGAACAGAAAAGATACAATGGCAAACACAAACATTACACAAAGATTTTTCACCCGGAAACCCAAACCGAGAAAACCAGCATATATTATATTGATACATTGCTTTACACTGTTTACAATACAATATACATATAGGAGCCAGCGGCATCCAAAACCCTAACCCAATGACCTGGATTAGTCCAAAACCCTAATTCCTTAACCGGAAATAGAAAACCATCGGCAAAAACCATGTGCCGAAAAACCACCTAATATCATGTGGTCCCGGAAATATGTCGTCCCGGAAATATGTCGGCCCGGCGAAAATATGTCGGCCCAGCGAAAATATGTCGGCCAGAAACCAGTGAAAATATGTCGGCCCCTCTTACCCCCCTGCGCGCCCGGCGCAAGCGCTCAAACACTACTACTCATGCAAAGAATATAACACATACCCAACACTTGTGCCTAGATTTCTCTTCAACACTTTATGGTTCTGAGACATTTTGTTTTATATAATTTTGAATCTCATTTTCATCTAGGATGAAGAGTATCCTAGTCTTCCAGGATTTGAAATTTGTAGCATCATCCAGCCTGTCTTCTACTCTGAGACTGGACACCATCTTGTAGAGAAACATAGAGTGACAAAAAGAGTTGGTCGCACTATGTAGTGGAATCCTTAAGATGACCGTGCCCTGTATTTAGGCAAATCACAACCAAAGGGATTGTGGTCTCTTTATGTGCACAAGCTGCTCACGACCACAACTATACAATTGCAAAAAATAAAAGATCTGAAGAAAATCTATCAGATCTAGCTCTGAAATCTTTTAACTAGCTTCGTAAAAGACTTATACTAGCTCTGGCACTGAAATATTTTAACTAGCTCTGGTACCATGTTGAATTTTCTGATTTTCATATATGATAATTATTACCATATGATTTAAATGCTACTATTATCATAGAATAATTACACACTAAAAATCTCAACAAGACTTAGTGAACTTGATGAGAGGTTGGTGTATGTAAATATTGTGCGAGATTATATATTACAATTGAGGGCCCAGATATATATACTTGGGCGGAGTGCCTTTTCATTTAATGCACATGTGTTTTCCATTATTGTCTTTTCATTAATTAATTTATTATTAATTATTGATTATTTATATATGTATACATTTATACATTATATTATAAATATATTATTTATATATTATATNTATGTTGATGATCATTTCCTCATATGCACGTCTAATTAATATAGATCACTCCATCATGGAGAAGGAAATGTGAGAGCACCTCGAGTCTATCCACTCCTCGTCAGGAGAAAGACTACGCCTTGGCCATTCACCACTAGCAAAGCTTTGTGAGTAGATGAGTCATTTCCCTTGGTCAAATCAGCATGACCAAACTAGGAGAATGTTTGTCCGATGCGGCTAACTAGAGAAGCATCAACAATTTTCCCATGGTATTGGGAATTAATTATTTAATCAAGAGACATGTCCCTTCATGAAGGGTTATGAAAAAGTAATAAAATATAAAGTGTGTGTGTGAAAAATGGATTAGCAAAGATTGAATTGTGACATCAGTTTCAGGTGATCTTGGCATTTTTGCGATAACATTTTTTCTAGGATGTTTTAGACCCTACAATTTGGAAAGGTGGAGGAGAGATGTTGGTGTATGTTGTTCCTGAGATTACTCTTAAGGCTCGAAGGGTAATGTCAAGGAATCATGAATATAAAAGAAATCTTTTGAAAGGTGCTTTTTCTTCCATTAGTTATATAAAAATTAATCCTCAAATGAAAATAGTGACAGAACAGGATAGAGGTCGTAATTTGTCATCTGAGTGAATATATAAAATCAAATGATGTGAGGGAAACTTACAAAAATGTTAAACAAAATGAGGATCAATGCAAGATAAATCTTACCTTGTTCACAATATAAGAAATTAAAGAATGCACCCTTGAAAGGATATGAGATACAATTATCCAAGTAGCTCACAGGTCTTGTATTTACTTATAGCGAATACAGAGGAAAAATTGTTTGCTTATCAAACAACCGATAAAATTTGACCACAATAGCAGTAGTACTAAATTGAAACCACTCACTTATCAAGGAATGACATAAAGAAACTAGAAATATGCGATACAGGAGAAAAACATAACTCAAACTGCACAAAAATTGGAATCTTCGTCTGCACTTGTATTAATTCTCACAAAAGGAGAGTTTTTCCTATTACCTTCGGCAAGAAGCAGCCTTGTGCGGATCTTGAATCTTTGTATTTATACAAAATTTTCCACAACTCAAAACAGTTGGACTTCTTACAATATCTAACCATGTCTAAAATGAAACGACAGGGTGTGAAAAGTGATGGGCTTAATTGTCATTTTCTTTGTCTCTTCACCTGCTGTGAGAAATGATTCTTCTGAGCGAGAAGGATAATTGGATGAATAACTCTGCATGGTTTGTCAAGAGATGAATAACGGAGGTAGGAAAAGTAATCGTCCGTGAAAAATTGAAAATGTAATGGAGGTGAGTGCGGTAACCGATATAGAAGGTGTGACAGGTTGGGGGGCGAATGGGATACATGATGTGGATGGCAGGTGTTATAAATTATGAGAGCACCACAAGTCTAAATCGATGACTGCCACATATTTGACACTTCAGAGCTAGGGGACGGTCTGCACGTAGAGTTGGAGTTCTAGCGTGAGCAACGATCGTTGATCTAAGGAGGACACGGGGTAAGGATCTACGAACTCCGGAAGAAACTGCTTCGAATGAAAACGGGAGCGGAGAAGTTGAAACTTCCGAAGCCCAGATTTTTGAAGTGAATATTGACCATCCGTCCTTGAGGACGCGTGGTGCCTGATCTGCAACTTCTGGTTTTTTGTCTGATGTTTGACCTCGCATAGCTTTGGCATGTTAAATACCCGCGAGTCATTGATTTCCATGATCCATTAAGATCCGATTGTTGATCTTAGCAGATTAAGAGAAGCACCCAAATTTAAATCAAGGTCACAGCCCTTGGTCGTATGTGGTGATAACGATTGGATAACTAGCTCCACAAGGGCTCGTTATGGGGAAGTGGTGCGTCAATCGGGAGGTGACGTGTATTAAGAGTGGAGGACAAGTGGAAATGGATGATAGGTTTTCCATTTTGCGGGGGTGTGGAGAAATGGTTTTGAGGTAACCTGCTTTTCATCTCGCAATACATCTGGTGATGCCACGTAACCCTAAGATAAAACTGTGGTTTAAATTGCGGGACCACCTCTCAAAATTAAGTCTCATTCAACTTCGCGCCCCACAATTTCCCTTGACCTTCGATCTAGGCGAGAGAGAGATAAGCCGTCAGATCTCGCAAAGTAAGATAAGTGCCCAAAGTTTTAGCTGAGGTCACAACTCTCGATCATATGTAGAGGAATCTTCGCACAATTCTTGTCCATCGATCTGAGCGGGGGACACCTATCAGACGATCTTTGTATTTAACTAGTTCGTACTTTATGGGAGGTGAGCAGTGCTAAGTAAAGAACTCCCAAAGATCCAAAGTCCATCGTGACCGTTGATCGAAGTGGACACGCGGTCCTAGATATCCCATTTCGGCTATAACTGCTTTGGAAGAAATCTAAATGTGTGAAGTGAGAATTACCGAAGTCTCAAAGCTTGGATTCCTGAAATAAATCTCCATCGTTGAACTCAAAGGACACGCGGCATGAGATATTCCATTTCGGAGATTTAGTGCTCTGGTGATTTTGAATCCCCCTTTCTGTTTATTTACCCCTTTTTGCCTAGTTTATCAGACTCTCAAATCAGTTCGGCATTCCGCTAAGTTCTGATGGCGCCATTAACATGCCTGAAACAAAAGAATTCTTTAAGTTTTTTGCGTTGATGAAAAATAAAAAATAATCATTCCAATCATTAACTCTAACCAATCATAAACGTTATTAACATTTTGGCAGTTCGGCTTTCGTAGGTTTTGAATGTAAGAGGATAGAGATCTCTCAAAGGTCTAAATCACGGAGAATTTAATCTTCTACTAATCACTCTTATGCTTTAATTTATCATGCTTTCAACCTTGAATTATCCTTAAGAACTTCGACATTTCGACGTTCGGGGTTTTCATTGTTTAGACATATTGAAACGCTTGAAGCGCGAAGCTCCGAAGCAACCTCAGTGATTTACTTATTTAAGAATTTGGCGGCTCCACAACTCCAAAGATATTATGATCATTTGATTAAATAAAAGGCTTCATCAACGGTGGACATTACGTGCGCCTTTTTCTTATTTAACAAGGAATGAAATGGATTTAAAGTTCGAAAGTTATTCTCTAATTCATGATGTGGGAAAGATTATATTTTCGTGAAAGAGGAAAATAAAACTCAAAAGTTCAGAAATATATGTGTTCCAACAGTGTACAAGTGATAAAAATATCAGATGTTGGTTAGCTATACTTTTGGAGATATTCCATGTGGAAGTTAGGGTTCCTAAATGCTCCTGAAATTAGTCTCAAACAAGGCAGCTTGGTACTTTCGCTATAACTTATTTTCTATGATGTTTCAGAGCCAAAGATTTTGTAGACATGGAAGATATATCTTGGTGTACATGTGGTAAAAATATCATATGTTGGTTCACTATACTTTTGCATATATGCACTGTGGAAGTTAGGGTTCCTTAAACCTCCTGAAATTAGTTTCAAACATATCATCTTGGCACTTTTGCTATAGCTTATTTTCTAGGATGTTTTAGACCCTAATATTTTGCCGAGATAGAGGTGATCCAGGTGGATATCTATGGTCACCAACCTCTTCCAGTTGGCTCACATACATATTTCACCTTGATAGTTACAGTTTTCATTTTAGCAATTTTTTTACAGTTTTTTGAGTCCCAAACTTTTGGGGTCATTTTGAGGCCCTAAACGAAGGTTTTTGGATTTTTGGGGGGGCAAAATTTTTCGACAAGAAACCTTGACCCTTAATGAAAGTTGTACTTATTGTATATACCTTTTCGACGAGGCATCGAACGCCTAAAAAAGAGATCGTATGCAAAAGTTACGACCCCGGGAAGTTGATATACCAACTTACCCCAACGGGGCCCACATGACTTTTAGTGCTTCATCTCCTAGAGTTAGGTTTTTGGGTGTCTAGGGTTTTGGCATTCTTGTTTGATGTAAAAAATCCTTTGGAGCCTCATTCTACTCACCCTCTTGCAATTGAGCGCATTCGTCATATCCCTTCTCAAAGATAAGCTGCCACCATTCTAGCAAGCTTGTTTCAGTCTGCATTTTATAGTTTCAATGTATTTATTTATTGAATAGAAGACAAGTTTTATTATATCTATGTTATTTTTCATTGTATCTTTGTGTTAATAATATAGATTTGTATTTGTTTCATTTTTCTCATAAAATATGGATCAGTGGTATCAGAGTTGTTTGGTCCTTATTATTCTTAGTGCATGTCCCCGATGAGGTCAGGCTACAAAGAGTTAGGACTCGATCTTGTTTCTCTTGAGGACAAGAGCTCTCGCACTCCCAAGCGACCTTCCATGGTGGGAGAAAAGAAAGACGATGGGACAGGAGATCCTTTCAAATTGTTTATCGAGGAAGCCCTCACGCAACAAAGGAATGAGATGATGGATAGTTTTGTGCAAATCCTTCAACAACTACCAACAGGAAACACATCTTCCTCGAGAGGAGGCACTGCCCCCTTCAAGGTACAAATCAACTTTGATATTCTTATATTTGAAGGTCAAATGCATGCATATGTTGTAGACAGAGGCTTGAATCTGCTAGAAGGGTATTTTTATGTCCATAACTTTTCCAATTGAGAAAAGATTACATTTGCACTCCTCAAAGTCATCCCCCATGTCAAAGATTGGTGGGATACTTTCTGTGAGAAAAAAATAACAGAGGAACCCTCATTATTTACAGTCACACTCACTTGGGAGTCCTTCAAGGATGCTATTAAGGAACAATACTACCATGTTGGAAGTTATGATGACATGTATACAAGATGGACCACATCGCGGAAGGAAATGGACCAAACAATGCCAGAGTTCACAAATATCTTCCATACCTTGTGCACCAAGTTGGGTATCAAATATTTTGAGCGACATCTGGTGCTCAAGTACCGTGGCAGTATCCATAGATGCATCCAAACAAAAGACGCAACAGATTGGGACTGGGAACCCCTTACAGTACAAGCAGGGAAAGGGCATCCCCAACTCGCGGAACAAAGGGCAGAGAAAATATGGAAAGTTGCAGGAAAACCAGTCTAAGCTTTGGACAATGGAAAGACGAAGAAAGACACCAGGAAGTGGTGCGACTTCCATAAGAGCCCCTGGCATAACACTTCTTATTGTCGCCCAAAGCAATCATTAGTGGAAGAGGTGAAAGCCTCTAAATCAGATGTGGCTTCATAGTGAGACACTTTAGATGTTGTCCGTAAGTACCCTACTTACGACAAAGAAATTTACTCCATTGTGCAATCCTACTTCCAGTGGAGGCATTACATTCTCGGGAAGGAGACAATCATCCACACCAATCATAAGCCACTGCAGTTCATGTAGACACACGAAAAAATGCAGAATGATCACCATCAGAAATGGTCCACACATTTGCAGTAATTCCATCTCAACATCAAGTATAAGACAGGAAGCACCAACTACGTCGTTGATTGCCTCAGTCGCTTCCAGTTGCAACACTAACCACGGTGCTAAACTCCTGCGACCATGAGACCTCCAAATGGCCCCAACTCTATGAGAGATATCCTGATTTCGTCCTCACCTACCAAATGTTGGGCGCAAACACAATTGTCATTGATTTCCATCTTCAGGACGAGTTGTTATGTTATCTGGGCGATATCTTCGTTCCATCAAGCGAGTGAGTGAAGATAATTTGGGAATCCCGCTATAGTCAGGTGGAAAGACACTTTGAAGTAGAAACGACAGTGGCATTGTTGCAAAAAAAATTCTATTGGCTGAAAATTTGATATGATTTCAACAAGTATATCAGGTCCTACACTGCATGTGCCATTGCCAAACTGGACATTAAAAAATAAGGCATGTACACCCCTCTACCTACTCCTGAAAGGCCCTAGGAATCCATCTTGATGGACTACATGTTTGGCCTTATATTAACCAAGTGGGGAAATGACTGTGTTTTTGTGGTGGTTGATCGTTTTTCTAAAATGGCAATTATGGATGCCTGCAAGAAGAGCATCAGAGCAGAGGCCACTATCAATCTCTTCTTCGAACGAGTGTGGGTACATTTTGGGATACCACAAATGATCCAAAAACGAAGGTATTATCGATAACTTGCAAGTTAGTTTAATGTACTTTTTGCATCGGATCGTTAAGAATGTGAAATACATAAACTTGTTATCTTGTTTGCGGAATATCAAATGTGACTTTTACTTTATGCTTATTAATGAATAAAGATATCAGCCAATAATATCCATGTTGCAAATGAAGAGAATAGAACAGCAAAATAGAAAGAGAAATAGAGACAAGAGGTTGATAACGGAGTTCACCAATTGTTGGCTAACGTCTCCGGGCCCACTTCCAAGTGGAGGACCTCTTTATTGCTCTTTAAAAATGCTCAAAGATCTCTTACAATGCTCTTTGTTGTTACATTACATGCTTCATGTCTTCTGTGCAAGACCTCCTTGCTCAGATTCATGCATGCACCATCAAAATCATCTCAACAACATGAGAAAAACACCTCTCAAAACATGAGAAAAGGCCAAAATTTACAAACTGCTCCTTCAAAACCCTACATCAAAAAGTTCTCCTACAAGCTTCAAAAAGCCTAGTTCTTATATTTTTCAAGGCTCATATGAGGAATCCCAACTTCCCTCAAGATCTGGCCTCTTTCTGGGATCAAATCCCCCTTCAAATGGCCTAAAATCCTCAAAAAATCCATTTTATGGGCATAATATCAGGCAAAAATCACCTCTGTAATGTTTAAAAACCACTTTTAAACCAAAAATGCAGAGTAGTCCCCAAGATAGGGCGCATGTCCCCTTTACCAGGTCACATGGGGCCACATGGCTAAGTGCCAGCACTCCAAGTGCCATGCGCCAGCCCCCTTAACTGTTAGCTCCTGGTTTTGGGGCGCCTTCCATGGGATCTGAGCTAATCTTCCCTTGGGTGTGCCCAGAATTAGTCCTTGGACGCACTCCTGTAATGAAACCACGTGTCGGGGATTAGTCTTAGCCCCCTTGCGCCCTCCTTTGGATATTTGACCCCAAAACTATAGGAAAGTGGGTTTTTTTGATAAATTTGACTTTTGGCAGGTTGGTAATTGAACTTTTCCAAAGACTTGGAGCTAGCCATGGGTCAGAGGTTCAAATCCCATGGACCCCAAAATACTTTTTACATGCCAACCAATAGTGAAGTGCCACGTGGCTTCCCATGTCTGGGCCATGTGGCACTTATTCATTTGCTAGTTGACCATTGACTTTTGCCATAGAAGAATCTGATTGTCGTGTGATATTTTCACATCGGGAGTCTGTTTTGAGGAAATGAATATATGGCCTGAATCAGCGCGACGAGTCAGTCGCGATGGAATTGGTTTCATCCAATTCTGAGAACTTTGATTTTTGAGCATTTTCTGAGCTTTGGGGAGCCTCCTGGATCATTCCTCCCCACTTTGGAAGCTTTTGGACCACCAAAAGTCTGCTTTTACTTAGGTAAGAAGTGAGGGTACTGCCTCCCCACTTTGTTCTGTATCATCCATCCTCTCCGCTGGGATAATGATCACCTGACTAATCACAACAAATATGAAAACTGAGATAGCATTGTTTATCAAAGTAATCATGCCATCAACTGCACATTCATCTACATTGTTTGTCATTGTTAGCAACCATACACTACTGAATAGCAGCAAACCAAATAAAAATACAAAATGTGCTAATGTAACAACATGCTTTCTCTTTTGAACAAGAACAGTAATCAAATTATGCAGTTGAACCTCATGTTGTACCCCTGGTGACACTTCATGACTATTTGAAACATATGGAATCATCTCATGTTTAGCATCACTAACTTCATGTTTTATTACAGACATAAGTGTTAAACTTTTGCTTGCATTTACCATTCTTTTTAACTGCCCTATAGCTGCAAAGGACCTATCAGTTTTCATGTGATGAGCACGAACAATGTACTCCTTCCCATCTTTCTTGAAGCAATACTTATTTTCCTCCCTGTAGAATATGGCTTTCCTATCATAAAGGTATGGGCTTCCCAATACAATTCCACATATGTCCAGTGGCACTATATCAAGCTCTACTTCATCAACA
>JASDQU010102838.1:431980-442357 GCA_032191745.1 Picea mariana
TGCAACAAGTGATGACTAGTGTCTTTGATTATTGGGTTAATGGAGTCAATAAAAGAAAGAGATAAAGGTACTACCTCCTTGGGGGTGTAAATCCTCTTACTCCCCAAGGCAAGTATCTCTAGCTAGGGTTTATACTAAGAGAGTGTATGCACTTATACTTCTCTTAGTAAACCATTGTTAAATCAACAATACTTGAGCATAAAATTATGTAGGCTAAGGTGGGGGTATATTCCCTTATACTTCCCACCTAACTCTAGCAAAATAACCTTGTGTTGAATAACAAATGATAGCACAATGTAAAAGCCTTACCAATTCAAGGAAAAATTCTAAGACAAACCACCACAATAGCAAAAGAAAAGCCTTTTAAGGCTAGCACATCACTTCCACCAACCAATAATCAAGAAAGTAGCCATACACAAGAGCACAAGAGAGAAAATAGCCAAAGATAGCGAAAATTTCAATCCAAGTATCCTCTCACAAGAGGGAGAGTTATGATTCCAAATGAGATCTTATGATCTCTATTTATATAAAATGTCACCTCCACATAATTTTAGGGTAAACCACAAGATTAGGGGTCAACAACCCTAATCTTGCCCCTTTACACAAATAATATTAAACAATTCACTTTTGCACAAAAGGAAACCCTAACTTCGGGTGATGTCACCCCTCTAAGGGATGTTTTGACACTAGGAGCAAGTTGTTGGTGTTGGAGAAGCATTGTTAGGCTTCCAAAGGCCACATGTCAATCATCTAGGCCATCTCCTCATGGTCAAGGCCTCATTCTCCTCAAAACGTCCATGTGTCAATGAGTGATAACTTCACCACCAAACCCTATCCCTTCTAGGTGACGTCATGCCTCTAAAGATGATGTTTTGCCTCTCCTAAGAAAAACGTTTGGCATGTGAGGGATAGGTCATGTCTTCAAGGTTGTATTTTAGGCCTCTGAAGGCATGTCCCTCTCAATCAACATGCAGGCCCTTGCCATCCAACCTATGGGATTCAACCCCCATGGAATCCCAAGCTACGCTTGTTCCTCCAAAAATTTCCACCAACTAGATCCTACAAAGACAAATAAGCACACCCTCCAAGGATATCAAGTCGAAATATCATGATGAGTAAATCAAATCAATAGATGAGCCACCTAAGCATGTGCATCAAAGATTACATGGTCAAGCAAGTAAGTGCTCAAAGACATTATGCGACTTGCCAAGCTTGGATATGGGAGGGTTGACGAGGTGTCCTATTAGGTAGATCTTTCCTTAGATCAAGGAATGTTTCCCAAGTGATCCCTCTCTAAGCCATGTGAAGTATATGAAGTGGTTATGGGTCAAGACTCATTGGGCTTGGGGTTCATGACATACAAGGGGTTGTAGTGTCTCATTCATTGGTGCCTTTGTAGAGGGTGTGTGGCACCTTCGTTTGTAATGCACTTTTTCCAAGCCCATTCTTTTTCCATTCTTTGTTTCTTTCATGTTTTAAGGATGAGTTGAAGGTCACCGTCGTAGCGTGGTGTCCAGATAATGACAGTGTCACTCACAATACCTTGCGGAAATGAAAATGTTGGCTCGTGATGAGACCCCCTTTCTCTCAGCCATGCAACTAAGAGCCATTACCCTAGCTTGGTGACCAAATGATGGTAATGTCATACCAATAGATACCCATGATCATGATAGGTCGGCTCGTGATGAGACCTCCTATCCTCCAACTAACCCTCTAAGCATTCATAATCATTTATTCGTGTGGGTCCCCCTTTTCTTATAGAGAATCATTTCATTGCTTTCTTGGGGGATCCTTGGGCGAAACATCTGGAAGGTTTATATATAGGCTTTTATCTTTTTAACCAACAACAATCCCTCTGGGCCTTCAACCCCTTCTTCTCATAGAATGAGGGACAACCCCTTCTTGGGTCAATACACCCTAAAATCCCAAGAGATAAGGAAATGGGGGATTTTAGTGATGGAAATTGGTAAGTATGGTTGGGAACGGTACAATGGCTCTTTAAGGGAGTTACTGGTAGCAAACCCATTCCCGAGGAAGACCACTTACTATGGCACAATGTCAACCACCAACGTGAAGCGAGGCAAAAGGCATAATGTCCAAGCATATATCATGAAATCTAAAGCAATATAAGATACACCATACTCAAAATGCCTCAAATATTGAAATAACACTCACCATAATAGTTGACTTGTACCTCATGGAGCAAGGCCCATTGCCTTCCGAAAGCCACCGAGTGTGGTGGATGCCATTTTGAAAATTTTGACCTCTATGGTGGTGAGAAGGGTCTCCATCTATGCAAGTGGACATTGTTGATCATGTAGTCTCTCAGCACTCCATATTTGCAACCTGAGGGCCTCGAGACATGATCTCCTTAGTTATCCCACAAAATGGGGATAACACATACCACATGTGCTACATCTATTTGAATTTCGAAAAAGCAAACTCTCTCTTGATTTTACGAGGGAATCTCTTTGATATGCATTGAAGTCTTCGAATTTAAATTATAGACCCTACATCCCAATTGTAATGTTGTCATTATTAGTGTTTTTGGTGATATCCTAGGTCATGTGTTCAATGACTACGAGTTTCAACTGCAAATAAAGAATTAAAAAACACTCTAGACAATAGCTACATTACATGTCTACATAAATAATATTAGTTTAATGTTCTCTATCTATCTAGCGTTTCAGACTTCCCATACACAAAATGTTATTCAAACCGGGTTTGTTTGTGTCTTTTAAAGTTGATCTATATGCAAATCACCTTCATCTAATGTTCTCTATTATACTATTTCAACCTGCTCATAGGATTTATGATACACAAAGTTAGCGTGTTGGGTGTGTTACCTGCAAAAAGTTATTGGATTGATTTCTTTGCTTAATGTGAATACTTGTAATAAAATTCTATCAATTAGCCCAATTCTCTGCACCTTTATGTTCCTTCTTAATGTTGTGCCCAGTTCATTTAATCTTTTAAATCATATAAGCATGCATTTTCTTTACATTCAACCTTCCTATATGGTATCGTTTCACACGTGTCAGATTCAATGGTTTTCCTCTTTATCTGTCATTTTCAACTGTTCACACAGGTTATCATAGACAAGCTAGATTTCTTTATCTCGCTTTTCAAATCAATTTATATGGAAACGAAACACCTTTGTATTCAATAATTATCTTACGTATCTTTAATGATGTAGACTACAAAACCACACAAATATAAATTTGCAGAAAAAAATAATTGAAATAATTTCACCTGAAAATTTTAATTCTAATTCTTATGGCTCATTTGAAGTTGTTGTACATGTATATTTATTGTTTTTGCTACAAAATTTCAAAATAATGTTTTACATTGGAGGCCATTTTAGATACTGACTATTTATTGTTTCTCATATTCTAATCAAAACAACTGTTCCCCTAAACGCACAATTGCTCTACCATGCTCCCGTTGCTTTATTCCACATTCATTTCTTTAAACTAAAAACCATAGGGACATTGCCACCATGTAGCTCGTGTTAACTTATATGAATGTTTTTCATAAAAGTTGTTCCATTTAACTTTTTAAGAATTCCAAGATTACAAGAATGTTAACAACATTAATATTTATTTTAGATTAGTTGGTGAAATTTAGAGTTCAAAATTTAACTTAATTTATGAGGTAGTGAAGTTTAGAGTTGAAATATAGCTCTATAATTATAAGGTACATAGATTTTCACTAAATAAATTAGTTTAATAAATTTTATATTCCTATAATTATTAAAACTAGTATATTTTTTTAGATAGTTGAATAAAAAAATTTATTATTATATTTATTACGAAGTCATAATTGAAGTGGTCGAAAAAAATGAGCTTTAACCATAGATTTTGTAAATCATTTTTTGAGCAAAGATCTTGTAATTGTATGTAACAAACATAAATATATATAAAAATATATAAACATAAATAATAGCGAATAACTAATAATTCATAATTTATTACTAATGAAAAGACATCTCATAATGGAAGGTCATGTCTCTTATGAAAGGCCACCCATGTGTGGGTATATATACATCCCTCATTTCTCACTTGTAATTAGATCATATCTTACTCAATTAACTATTATTATTGTCCTATATGGATTTTAACCTATTGTCCTATTTACATTGGATATTTATGTAAGTGAACCCAACTGGTTCATCACATTGGTATCAGAGTCTCATTTTTTTTATCCTGGCTTCTAGCTGATCCCAACCATTGGTCATCCAAGTTTTAGCCACACTAAAATATTTTCAAAGTTTCTCTGCCTCCGGTTCTTGGCCATCAGTGGCCCTTGGCTTTTTACAGTTCAGAAAATCTGGTTTAAAAACAAATCTTCCCTTACAAATTTAAAAATAAAAGAAGTCAAATTAAAAGAAAGAATAAAAAAAAAAAATTAAAAAGGAGCATTTGAATTCTCTATTCGTACTACAACTGCCATCATTCAATCGACGGTCAAAATAACTGATACGCCTAGCAACTAAAGAGATTATAGCTCAGGAAATTGTGACAACAACAAAATGATTGTTATAGATTCGTACTTGTCGTAGATGCAAATCATCATATTGATGTCATAATGTATGCCCATGCATCTATACTAGTTCAGTCACCAAAAAAGTCGTACAAGTTCCATCGTACAGAATCGGGTCATACAATATACATTCATCGTGGCGGTCAATATCCAGCCTACTATGCAGCATTAAATGCGATAGGTGGATTTTAGGTCGTCGAATTTGAAAGAAACATTGAATATTACGACAGGTGGATCATAGGTCGTCAGATCTGAAAGCAATTCTATAGGTCATTGGATCTGAAAGCAATTTAGATCCAAAGGCATGTAATACACTTGCCACAACATTCAATGCTACATAGCAAGTTGGATATTGTTCACCCATTCATCATGGTTCATCACATTTGTTATAAATGTGATTGGTTAGTTCACCTAAGGTTGCCTCCCTTGGAGTAAAAACGACTATAACCCTTCACGGCTCATTATACATAAATTAAATGTGGATTTTACATCAACAGATTTTTGTATAAGATAAGGGAATATTCCATTTAATGTTAAGAAAAACCATGATTTAATTTTTTTTTTAAATTGTATCGTTTTCGTACGGTCATCTACACGAGGTTGTCGTTTAGAAAAGTCGTGACCTTAATAAACCGCCATAATTTATGTTTTGATAATAGACTATAAGTTCAGGAGTTAATAATCCACCACCTAAATGGTTGTATAAAGTGGATGGAGAAGATAAAAGTAAATTACATTATTGAAGTTTTATAAAGTCCAAAATCATTATTAAGGGTATAAATTTCAAATTTTATTTACACCTAAGTTTATTGGAGAGTTATCGTCGTAATTATAAAAAAGGTGTTGGTTAGTTGTTCTAAGAAATGATTTTTTTCATCGGATCCGGCGATATATATTTACACGAATTACTAGTTTTTGTTGTTCAAAATCCATTTTTGAATGCAGAAATGGATTCAGCATGCTGAAAAACTCCCAGAACACTCGGATTATACAGAAATAATCACTAAATCTACCAATCCAACAATTTCTCGTTGAATTTCAGACAAATATCCCCGGAAAAAATCATCATTTCGTAGAACCTTTAACTTATGTAATGGGATCTTAATAATCCCCAAATATATAAAGTGGAAAGATAATTAAAGTTTTGAAAATTATATATATATATATATATATATATAACTTATAAAAAAGTTCAATTTCAAGGAAAGGATAAGGGAATTTTAAAATTATCACTAATTCTAAATCGAGAGAAGAGTTTATGTGAAGCAAAATATAAAGGGAAATTAGTTATTCCTAAGTCGGTTTTCTCATAAAAGTGATATAAGCATTCAAGGTTATTATATATTATATTTTAAGAAATTTGTAAAGGAGTATAGTAGGGCCAATTTTGAAGTAAGAGGATTATTTTGAAATTTGTGAAGCTAATATTAAATTAAAGTACAAGTTACAAGGTATTATTTAACGATTTTTTTTACGAAAATAAATGGCATTCAATAATGAGGAAAAAATAAGGTTTTTTGAAACTTTAAGAAAATATGAGTCAGTGCTATTTAGAATCAAAGGAACACTTGCAGGGAATGATGTTACTATTTCTATTGATCCGAGTGAACATGATAATTATATTAGTATCGAATGTGCTAACCAATTATTGATTCTTAAGTCAAATATAATTGATTCCTAATGTGAGAAGAAGTCGCAACAAGAAACGTTAAACCAACTTACGAGCAAAGAAGCATTGATTGATAAAGAAACAATGATTGATATTGTTGAAATAGAGAAGCCATCAATTGTAAAAATTCAAACAATGTAAAAATAAACCAATACAAATCCAAGGGAAATATTATCAATCGACATATCATCAAAAGTATCAAAAGAAGACGTTTTCAAAAATAAGATGCAAAACACAAAGATGTCTTATCATCATCCAAACTATAAGGGTCATCATGTACAAAATCAACATGAGAAGTTAAGTAAAGATCCTATTATATTGAAGAAAAGTGCAAGTGTGGAAGCTTATCATTTCCTAAATCTCATAAGTGGTTTCCACTCAGTTTTGCAGAAAATTGAATTAGGGTGGTTTGACCCTTTCAAAATTCGACAGTTTTGTTCAACTCTTCATCACTCATATCGTCTTGTATGATCGATTATGATAATGTCAAAAACAAAAAATCATGCGAAGACATTGCGAGCCAGAATGAAGACGTAAGCCTCTCCATAAATATGCTTTGAGGACAAAACATTTCTAAAGGGGAAGGGCAATGTAACCAAAAAAAAAAAAAATATATATATATATATATATATAATAATAATTCATAATTCATAATTTATTACTAATGAAGGGACACCTTATAATGGAAGGTAATGTCTCTTATGAAAAGGCACTCCTGTGTGAGTATATATACAAATCTTATTTCTCACTTGTAATTAGAACATATCTTATTCAATTAACTATTATCACTTTCCTATATAGATTTTAACCTATTATCCTATTTACATTGAATATTTACGTTACGTAAATGAACCAAGCTAATTCACCACATCGTAGTCTCATCAATATCAAGTATAAGGAGTACACTTACTTTAACCATCAAATTATCCTAATTCTACTTCCTTCCAATGATCTTAGATCTCACTATTTGCATATTTAATTCATTATTATGTGCCTTTGTTATTTAACTCAAGCTTCAGGAGGAAGAATGGTGGGAGCTTACGTATCTTAAGTTAACTTGAGATTTTAGTTATTTATCTAAATTCATGAAAATATGAAACACAAATAACCTAATTTTAACTCAAGCTTGAGGAAGAAGAATTTTGAGGAAAATTTGAAAAAAGTGGAATGAAGTAGTGGAATTTGAGAAAGGATTTGAAGGAGAGTTACCCATTCAAAGTGCAAGTATCTTATTGTTAATATATCGATATATTAATTACTTATAATAAATATAAATAATTATAATTATTACTTATGATTATAATAGTTATGTATATGGAATTATGATTAGACTTTTTTTAGGCAAGTTATATGAAATTAGTTTGGAAAAATACATTACTATATGTGTAAAGTTTAAGTTGGTTTTAAAAGTTATCATTCAATCATGGATCACTTAGTTATTCTTAGGATTACTACAAAGGAATGTTTAGATAATAAAATCATTTAGTGGTGACAAGTGTGGGGACTTTGAGGTGGGGGGTGGGGCACGAGTCATCCTTGACCCCGAATGAAATTAGGAAACAACTTTCACATGTGAATTGCGCAAGACCACCAACTACCAAGTCGAAATCTTGGCTCTATGTCAAGGGGTGACAATAATGAAACAAATGGGCATTAATAACATCATAGTGGTAAGGAAATCCATGGTAATCCTTTGTCATGTCATCGACAAATCTCTACCCCAAGAAGCATATTTGAGGAGAGTAGTATATAGAGTTTGAAGACTAGTTGAATGTTTTGAGTCTGTTGAATTTTTCCTTTTTTGTTTTTTCATGTGGCTCACGACCCTGGATATCAGTGCTCGTTATGTCCACGGACCCCCCCCCCCTCGAAATATGTGAGAGAACATGGGGAGGCCTAGTATTTTTGGAATATTGGGGGCTCAACAACAAGAACATCTTATAGACCCATTTAAGGGCACAGCGTGTCACTCACAAGGAATTGAACCTGGGTGGGGAGGGTAACAATCATTCCTCCCAACCACCCAAGCTACATCTAAAGAATAATGTCTTGTGAGGTATTATTGTCTTGGTCACGAACATAATGGAAAATCAAGCATGTGCTCTATAGTATGGTTTGTTATGCAAAAGTTGGGAGGAACTACCATATAGCCACCTCCCATGAGAATTATTACAAAACTTAAGAAACTAATGATGTCACTTAGTGAATAAGACAAGTGGTGTTGAAAGTACACAAGGATTAATGTAATGGATATGCACTCGATCCATCATGCTATCCTCTATTCATTGTTGCAGAGAGAAATTCATTTGAACTCTATTTCAATGGGATGGTTGGAGGCATGTGGTTTATTATTTATCTCTTGGAATTTTACCTTGCCAACTCTCCTCGTCGACCCTCGTCATTGGATTTAGGGGAGTGGATCTTCTAGAGTTCAACACCAACAACCCCACTTCATGGTTATAATATGAATCTATCTGTGTTTTTGCAAGGTTGGAGAAGGTCAACTTCATTCAACACTCAAATATAAAGCAAGAGGGAGTTTGGAATGATGGCTAGTCATCATGAACATCCTAACAAATGTGCATCTATGAAAATTTTTAAATTCAAAGAGCAATTCACATGTGTGAATGATGTTGTGATAATGGTCATAATATGAATCTATCTGTGTTTTTGCAAGGTTGGAGAAGGTCAACTTCGTTCAACGCTCAAATATAAAGCAAGAGGGAGTTTGGAATGATGGCTAGTCATCATGAACATCCTAACAAATGTGCATCTATGAAAAATTTTAAATTCAAAGAGCAATCCACATGTGTGAATGATGTTGTGATAATGGTCAAGAATGCTTATCTATATACGTGAGGAAGTGGGAGACCTGGAGGAAATATTGGGAACAAAAGCCTTCTAGGGAAATCCATGTGTTGCAAAGGTTTAATTTGAGAATATTAAAGGAAAACAAATTCAATTGGAAATCAAGGAGAACGGTAACAGTAAAAGACTAGAGGAAGTTGAGGACAAGATGCAAGTGCTATAAGATAGAGTCAAGAACTTGGAATTTGAGCAAAGACTTGGATTTTAAGAGCTAAGGAAATCAGTAAACGTTGTTCTCTCTATTGGCTCTCCTGGGTTGGACAAATTGGTAGCTATGGAAGAGAACATTATCCAACAAACATTTGAGTAAGAAAGGAATCAAATTTCAACAATTCTCTAATCAAAGGCAAGAAGTGTGCAAAATACCCCTAGTAGTTATGGAACCAAAAATCTTTGAAATTTTTTATGTTCTACAAGATAGTTTTTTTATTAAGGCAATATGCAAGGATAGTATTTATGATATTGGGGTGGTAAGTGTGGGAGGGGTTATTTGTAACCCTAGAGGGACAATTGTTTATTTTAATGCCTAGAGTCTCGGTATTGCTTCCAATAATGTAAGCTTATGCGTTATTGCATAGGTTAAATATTGTTGAAACTCTCAATGTATCAAATTTCACGGTGGATGGGGATTCCAAATTAATAGTCAAATATTTGATTTCCAATCTACTCCCCTGGGATTTCAAGTTGCCATCAATTCTTGAAAGAATCAAACATGTAAGAGTTTCATTTGCAAAATTACATTATTACCACACATTGCATGAGAACAACTCTACGATGGATTATCAAGCAAACTTAGCCACTAAGGGAAAACTGGGGGTTTAAATTATCAATCATAAACATTATGAGCAATCAATCCCATGAATATGAAATGAAAGGCCCATGAATATTCACATCAAGTCGACACATGGAGAATCGCATGGCATTACTCTCCCATGATGCAAGGATTAAAGAAATGTGTAAGGTATCAGATGTATTATGCAGAGAAAGAGAATTGTTATGACAAATATCAGCAGAAAGAGCAAAATATAGAGAACAATAACACCATAAATGATACATTTATTTATAGAAAGCAAAGTTCACTTACCTATTCGAGGGCACACAGTCTCCACTTAGTGAACTTGTGACATAGCATGTGCATTCATGGAATATTAAAGAATACCCCTAATTTCACTAGATATTGATAAATACCTCCCAAAATCCTTTTCTTGAACACCCCTCCCAACATGTCTTTCCAATTAAAAAACCCCTTATTTTTACTAGATATCCCTTATTTTTACCATATACCCCTTTTTATACCC
>JASDQU010102838.1:448073-461105 GCA_032191745.1 Picea mariana
AGTAAGAGAGAGCCCTCTTTGGATTGGAAGTGCTAGCTTCCAATCTGCAAGTTGGTTTGAAGGTTACATTGGGGATTTTCCTCCACAGCCTAGGAAAATTACCGAGTGATAACAGAGACCATGGCATAGCCGTAAAAAAATCATGTGATAATGAGAGATTCCTTATTTTATCTAAATTCATGCTTTTGATGAATTTTCATCTATCTTAATTCCTCATGAGACAAGAGAAGCTTGATACAATGCATAGGTGAGTATTGTCGTGGATATTGTTCCAGAGAAATCACAGTGTATCATCTTTGCCCTACCGACCATTGCAACAACATGAACAAATTAATAACATCACATTGACATAAGGATCACCATTAACAATCTAAATATATATAATGAACCACTGACGACATTAAGACAATGGTGATGGAATAGTTGGATTTATGTTTTCAAAAACAAGTTATTTCATGTTAAGGAGTTTTAGGGGGTAACCAAATTTTGTTGAGAATCTATGCATAAATAAATGCCTTATATAAACATATAAACATATTTTTAATAAAAGCTTTGTTATACAATATTTTTAAAACAATTTCAAATTTAGAAAACTGTTTATTACATTCATATAAATTGTATATGATTTATCATTTGAATTTAGTCTAAGTGGTTGGGAGGTGTTATCCTCCCAATGCCTATCTAAATTATATTCATGCAATTGACATATTTAACTCTTAGTCAAACATACTTAATATAAAATCAGAATCAATATAAAATCTTGCTCCAAAAACAAAAAAAACAATTTAAAACCTTAATCCAAAATAACATTTAATTTCTAAATTATATTCATGCAATTGACATATTTAACTCTTAGTCAAACATACTTAATATAAAATTAGAATCAATATAAAATCTTACTCCAAAAACAAAAAAACAATTTAAACCCTTAATCCAAAATAACATTTAATTTATAAAACGTGTAATCATCGACTCTATACATAAAACCTAATTGTACACCCTAATTATAATTTAACATTCTCAATTTATCAAAAACAAATATGATAATAAATTATTTAATAGGATTTAATATTTCCAACCCCATCAAAGAAGTTTCGGGACACCAGACTGGTACACATTAAAAGAAGGGAAAATTATACACCAATCCAATAAAAGTTTCATTGGACACATTAAAGAAAGGAAACATATTGGACACATTAAAGGAAGGGAACATTATCCACTATAGAAATTTAATGATTAAATCTTCTTTCCCACTCCAAATCATAAATGATATAAATGAGTGGATTATTTTAATTATTCATCCATAGAATTAATGATTAAATCTCCTTTCGCACTCCAAATCATAAATGAGTGTTTCCCACTCCAAATCATAAATGATATAAATGAGTGGATTATTTTAATTATTCACCATATTAATGATTACATCTCATTTCCCATTTCAAATCATAAATGATATAAATGAGTGGTTTATTTTAATTTTAACTTGTCAATTCATAATTGAATTATGAATATAGAAATAATCATTAAATTTTATGACAAGATAATGGGAATAATCATTAAATTTCATGACATGATGCTTGAACACTCTCAAGAAAGAGAAAATTATCCACTTATAGAATTTTAATGATTAAATATCATTTCCCATTCAAATCAAAATCGTAAATAAGCCAAGAAGGGGAAGTTTAAAGTGGATTACTTTAATTTCCAAAACTTGTCAATTCATAATTAAATTATGAATGGGAATAATCATTAAATTTCATGACATCATACTTAGACACGCTAAAGGGGAAAATTACCACTATAGAAATCTAATGATTAAATATCCTTTCCAATGAGCAAACATAAATGAGCTAAAATGTGGATTATTTTAATTAATTTGTTAATTTATAATTGAATTATGAAACTATGAATGAGAATAATTATTAAATTTACATACTCTGTATTAAATATAGTTTAAGTGAATATAATAGTTAAGAATATGTGTTTTCTTATAAGAGATTATAAGTTCAAATCCAAATAAAGATAGGATATATTATTATTATTCTTGTTTTAAATATTTTTTATTTTATTTATCTTAATTAGCTTTTAACATTTATAAACTTATATAAAATATATAATATTTGAAAAAATATTATAATAAATTTATTATAATTTAACTGTTTTCAATATTTTAGAAATTAATTATTTTAATAAAAAAAATTATTCATTTTTCAATTAGGTTTCTTTCTATTTTTATTATTGATAAATATTAGTACCTAAGATAATCAGGACTTTCATTCGATATGCATATTAGTTTAAGGTTTGACTATATATTTTTTGTGAATCTATAATGTTTGAAATAGCAAACTCAATTTTTATTTATATATATATATATATATATATATATATATAATTAAAAAAGTACATTTTTTGTAATTTGATTAGATAATAAGATTTGAAGTCTTATTGCTAGCTTCGCTTTTTCTGGTAATTTATTTCACACTATTCCTAATGTTTTCACTTTTGCTTTTTCAATTAATCCCTCACGTACAATGATATTAAATTACATTGTTAGATAGCCTCCACTTTTATCTCAACTCTTTAAATATACTAATGTGATTGCAAATGAAATGCTTCTTTCGTTAGACTGATTATTTTGTTACACTGTTGAAGTTGCACCTATGTCAGGGCTTTAATCATTTTGTCAGATTGTTGAAGTTGCACCTATGTCAGGGATTTAATCTAATCTGACAAATTATCACTCTACAGCGACCGCCCACCGCCTCTCCACCACATTGAGAGCACCTCATCAGAATAGGGCTTCGACAATACTCATGGGCTTCGTGTCCAAATCAAATTTTTGGCATGACCTTAGTAAATCAAATTTTCTAATTTTCTAAGCAGGAGCAACAAATCAAGAAGCTTCCTTCAAGGCTCAAGACTCATATCGAGAGGCCTCCTTCTCCTACTTCGAATGTAGTTGCGTTACAAAATGGTAAGCTCACTAGGAGACTCAAATTAAGAGGCCTCCTTCTCCTGCTCCGGATGCAGCTGCGTTACAGAATGTTAAGCTCATTGTTATGCGTTACAGAATGGTAAACTCATTGTTATGCGTTACAGAATGGTAAGCTCACTGTTCCGCGTTACAGAATGGTAAGCTCATTGTTATGCGTTACAGAATGGTAAGCTCATTGTTATATGAGAGAACAATCTATACTTTTCTTAAGATCATACCCATACATTCATTGAATCTTTGCAATGCAAGTTGCACATGCTACAATAAGAAATGCAGAGTTATTTATGCTCAATAAGAAGAAACACACAAATTAGATACCTGAATTCAATAACTTTCCTTTTATCATTGCTACAATAGCCTAATAATCAGAATTAAAATTTGAGTAGGCTAGTATTAAAAAAAATATCATAATTCAATACCTTTTGTTTTATCATTGCTACAATAGTCTGATAATCACAATCAAAATCTGAGCAGGCTAGTACTCAAAAAATACGACACCTACTAACTAACAGATTTACCATAGAATCTTCAACCACCTTGTTTTCACTACCCTAAAATCTTCAACCAAGTTGTTTTCACGGAACTCTGGCCTTTCAAAGTACAAGAAGAGTGATAGTCAACCACAAACATAAAACAAAGATGACGCCTTGTCACAGATGGTCGAGGTGTTGGGTATTGGAACCTCAACATTCTCCAGGCCACCCTCCTAGCCCAAACACCTCTCTCCTTCAGTGCCTTCCTTCTACATCCCATCTGCACAACGTTTATGCTCTTCTTCTACATCTAATTTGAGCAGTTACTATATCTTGACATATCAGAATCTGTTTACCAAAATCGATAGCCACCAACGCCAATACCAACAGTTGCATTTGACCCCGTGAAATCACCCATTGGCTAAAGCTGCAATTCCCACATGTTCATGTTGCTATTTACTGGGTGCCAACACTGCTACCCCACTCTCTATCTATTCACATGTTCATGTTGTGATTTGTCGAGGCTGAGATTGCTACCTCACTCTTTATCTATTCATCATCAATTCTTCGTGAAGAGAGAGATGTAGTTGAACCTACAACTCGTGCTTGCATTTTTGGGTCCGTAGGTGGCCAATCGTATCAGGGACTAGCTCTCGCTCTCAAACAAAAGGTTTTGAATCATAATTAAATTAGTAAATGGGTCAAGTGCGCTCCTTGTAGCAATGCACTTGGAGGCACACTAGAATAGACAACCAGGGGGTTTATGCCCTTTTCCACTGTATTGAGGTGACTATCCCACTAGCTACATCCAAAAGTAGTTTTGTGCTTGCAAAGAAGAAGAGTACTCGACATCAATTGAATTCCAGATGACCTTGCAAGTTCGGGCCTTGTAATGGTATATGAAGCATGTCTAGAGTACCTCGGTGGGTAGGGAGGAGGAGGGATAACTACTATTCGGTCGGAGTGAGGCGGGGCAGCAAAAACACAACCCATGAAAGCAAGTCTGGACCTAAACTGGCAAAGAACATAAATAGGGATTGGGACACTAACTTAGAGGGGAGACTAAACCTTTCGACGCTCTTTTGGGTCAGTTTTCTCATCTGTGCTTTCACGAAATCAATAGATAAGATCGTCGATAATGGAACAAGAATCAAAGCTCATAGCTTAGGGGTTTCGTTTCACAAGTTACCACATTTTCCCCCGGACCAGATAATGAGTGAAAAAAGATGGAAGCACCTGGTACTTCTAGCTTGGCAATCGTTAGTTCTAATTTCGTAGGGGAATAAGCAGGTTGAAACGATCCCACTCCCCTGGTTCTTTCTAGAAAAAAATACACACACCATTTTTCCTTATCGAATTGGGGAGAATATGATTGAAACAAAAATTGATCAAAAGGGAAACATAATTCTCTAAGTGTTGAGTCGAGACCCGAAGAGGAAAGGAACAATAGTGAAGTGAACATGTTAATTCTGAAGTTCGATGACTTCCTTATAAGCATCTATATCTTTTACAACATCTCACTTAGCAGGAGCATCTAAAAAGATCCTTAACGACTTACAAGCTTTAATGAATGATCCAGGTCTATTCTTCTAGGTCTTGCCTTTGGCNCCTTATAAGCATCTATATCTTTTACAACATCTCACTTAGCAGGAGCATCTAAAAAGATCCTTAACGACTTACAAGCTTTAATGAATGATCCAGGTCTATTCTTCTAGGTCTTGCCTTTGGATTTACCTTCTTCTCTACTAGTGGTGCTTAAGAAATTGATGTTGTTGCTAATGTTGGATCATTAACTGTCTATGGTTCTCAAAGTTGCGTTGATGTTGGGATCGGAAATGGATATGAAGAAACTAGCACTGAAGTTGGCACCCTATACCTTTGCTTCTCTTGCCTATGCAAAAACATCCAACAAGATGCATTCCCAAGCCAAGAAAAATCAGCTGGACAATATTACAACAAAGCTATTACATTGTCTTCTAACAACCTTGCATATACTTTCTAACCAAGGGCGCAAAAGGAGGAGGCGTGAAAAAAGTTAGAGATCATGGCAGGGGCTACGATGTCGTTGCATGAAAGGGGCCAATCTTGGTGCTATCAACCTCCATTTGATTTATTACAGGATTTTGGCAAGAGGCTTCTCTTTCTCAACCTCCAATTGGCCTCCTATGCTTGAGCGGGCTGCTACTCCTCAGTCTCAACCTCAACGTGCTCATCCCTTGCATTTTTTGAAAGATGGAAAACCAATTTTCGCTACAACTTCCAAATGGTAAAGCAAGTTCTTGCAACGTTGTAATTTTCGATGAGTTTTTTGCATCTGTCCCACTAAGTGTATAAAATGTTCATCGTGGTGTCCTAAATGTCAGGTGCTCACTTAAAATTTTGCATAAATGGTAAAGCAATTTCATGCAACAGTGTAATTCTCAATGATTTTTTTTCGCTATATGTCTCGTTGAGTGCGTGAATTTTCCCAAGACCGCTACATGCACAACCATTACAATCAAAACTTTATCAAAATTTTCATGGGCTCATCAAATTGATGCCCGTTGTGGGTAAATAATGCGAGAAAATAGGCAACTTGCTAGCCCCAACTGGTGGAACTCATTTCGCGTTGATAAGTTGCCTATGACCGGGTGGGTATGGTAGTTTGGGACCTGGGGCCTAGCGTTCTATATTAGAAATACTACACATAGGAAATGGTTGAAGTTGTTAGATATCATGATCTAGATTGTATACTTTTCGAGGGGTGAGCTACTAGATCTGAAGGCTAGGGAAAGAAAAGGATATTGCTTGCGAGATTCTGAAATTATGAGGAGAATGGTGTGGTTCCCTTTAGAATGATTCCACTCCAATGATCTATTTGTGCTTTACCCCTAGATGGTCCAGTCAACTGCTACAATGACTTGACAGGTTCAATTGCTTGTTTAGATTGCTTGGGGATAAGGTTAATCAGTGTAGGTGGGCAGTGAGATTGATTGCTTCGTTGTGCAGGTAAGGATTCACTTGTTGAAGCACCATTATAAGCATAGACCGGATTTAATACAATAGCTCTGAATTTGGGCATTGAAAGAGTTGTTTATCAATCACTTGATATGAAATTCTATTGTTGAAAACCTCTCCAACAGAGGAAATATGCTCATTCTCAAAGTCTCAGTGAGCTTCTTTCGCTTTTTCATTGTATAAGAGAATAATTATGGTGCATTTCCTTTCGATCCAAGTGCAGGTGGGCAAGACTATCAACTAGTTGGGAGACTCATATATAAATAGGGGGATCTACTCTCTCAATTAGGGGGCTCCATACATTTGCCTCGCGGTTTGCACGTACTACTGCGGGCATCAAGAGTGGGGGAACGACTTGCCAAGAGGAACTTTCGAGGGTATCAAACCACAAATGGGTTTTCTAGTTGTTGGGCAGTCTATCCAACCTGCAACATTTTTTCACTTCAATACTTTGTACAATGTGGTTCTATCCTTATATTGAAATAGGCGAGTCGCAGAGGTGGTTCTAGATTTGTAATTGATGAGTCTGATAAGCTCCAACAATTAACTTAAAATTTATCTTTATAATTGGAAGATTTGGCATATAATTTGAAGATTTGGCATATGATATATTATTTTCAAATATTTATTCCAACCATTTGTTGTTGTGCAATTGTGGTAGGCGAAGGAATTTAAATTTGTTATTTAAAAATCATTGAACAAGTAAATGTGAGAATGGTAGTTAGGCTTTAAATTAATTGTTTTTAAGCAGGTGAAGGTTTATAACATATTTCAAAACAATCTCCATACTCATTGGATTTTAAATTAATGTGGAACAGTTGCACTAATATTTTTGAGACTTCACATGCAAAATGAAGTTTATAATATATAAAAACAGAAAAAACAATTCCAAAAAAGCTCCATACTCATTGGATTTTAAATTAATGTGGAACAATTACACTGGCATTTTAGTGACTTCTCATGCATAATGAAATTTTATAATATATAAAAAGGACATGGGAATTAGTATTCCAATAAAACCCATTGAAAATATCATTATAGTGTTCGTCTCTATTTTATAAGTATTTAAAATTATATTTATAATAAAAACAAATCAAATGCAGGGACATGGAATGGTCGCTTCATATGTGGCATTTATCATACAATTAAAAAACAATTCTGGAAAACAAAATTCAAATAACCAACCAATCATATATATAAGCTTGTATTCACAAATAAGAATTATAATCTGTCTTGAACTTCCATTTCAATTTGAATTTATTTAATTGCATGGCTATCAATATATAGAGTTCCACCTGCATGCTTGGTTTTGAATGTGTCCAAAGCCATTAATTAGGGTTTTCTTTTATGGTGTTGACTAAACGTTCTACTTTTTGGGTTTTCTATTAGGAATTGGTCGGAATCCGGCAATGTAAATTTGAACAAAATCTCTATTTTTTGTTGTTTAAATTGTCTTTCTGAATGCATAAATGGATTCAGCGTGCTGAAAAACCCCCGGGGCTCTCCAATTATACAAACTGAACCACTCAAATCTGCAGATCCAACCATTCATCACTAGATTTCGGAAAAAATCAAACGAAAAAAAAGGCCAAAAAACCCTCAAAAGGTAGAACATTTAAACTACTCTTTCTTGTATTAATGTGTCGATGTCAAAAGCTTTGTTTCCCAATAACTTTTATGGTATCTCTTTTCTTACTGCAAGATGTCAAAAACTCTATTTCCCAAAAACTTGTACGTCATCGACATATTGTTTCATCTCGTTTCTTACTGTACTAAATTGAGGATAATATAATAAAAACAAAAGTCATTCTCCTGTCCTTTAACACTTTAACAGTTCAGTTCTAATTTTTGAGAAGTAAAAATAATGATTCGGTTCTAATTTTTGAGAAGTAAAAATAATGATTCAGTTCTGATTTTTGAGAAGTAAAAATAATGATTCAGTGCTTATTTTTGAGAAGTAAAAATAATGATACTTCTGATTTTGACAAGTAAAAATAATGATAATAGAATAAAGAAAAAAACCATCCTCATGTCTTTTAACACTTTTGATTTTTAAAAAGTGTTGCATGGTAGTGTAGTCCCTGTCAGGTTGGAATGGGAGTAAATGTGACCGTGTATAGACACGTGGGTTGCAAGTTGCAATACATGTGGTATCCATGCAGAATTTAGTATTCCCGAATTAGTTTTATTTTAAATTTATAAGAAATTATTAATGTCTGCTACATCAACGAAGGTTCCTAGTATCTAAGTTTGATAGAACAGACAAGATTTAAAAGGAGCGTGGACAAACAAAATTAGCATACAATAGTATTACATTTAAAAGGTTCTTGGACACAAAAGATTTAGCATATAATAAAATAGTAGCAATGTCTGTTACATAGGTTCGTTTTCTTTAAATTAGCATTGCCGAATTAGTTTTCTTTAAAAGAAGGCCTCTTGGACAGAAAAGAAATTGAAATTTATGAAAGTATAGGTTCCTGGACACCATCAATTATACATACAAAATACGTACTTTTATAAAGTACACATTAACTTTTATAGATACCAAATATGTATTTTTATAAAGTATGGGCATGAGATTTTATAGAGCATGCACAGAGTCCTCGTTGCATACTTAGGAAATTTTTGGATCGCGGGTTATCGGGTTGGCGGGCTCAAAATTTGGGCTCTGTTGTTCTGTGCCCTATAAATAGCACCCAGAGTTCCGCAATATACAAATTGACAAGCGGACTTACAGACTATTTGAATTTTAAACTATTTGGATCGTGAGTTATCGGGTTGGCGGGCTCAAAATTTGGGCTTTGTTGTTCTGTGCCCTACAAATAACATCCAGAGTTCCACGATATACAAATTGACAAGCGAACTTGCAGACTATTTGAATTTTAAGGGCCTCGTGTTGATGTAATAGCACAATTGGACTTGGGCCTTGGAATTGCAGTGCAGATGTGGCAAGCATCATGAAGGACATATGGTAAAGATGCAAGAAATGACATACTCTCTATATGTGAGTAGAAAAAAAGTATTGAACACAATTTTATGACATTTATATAAAAAAATTAAAAAGCGTGTTACATATTCCTGGAAAATATATATATGTCAAATACGATATCTCAAATTTGAATGAGTGATTTATCTCAAATTTAATTTTGAAAATGACGAAGCAAAAAAAGATATGCATTAGAAAAAAGAGAATTGAAATAAAATAAATGGAATCTCTTGACATTCAACATAACTGAAGATGAAAATCTAGGAGCACATAAATATATAAAGAGACAAATAGTTTTATTTGGAATATATGAAAAAACAATAGTTTGCTACATATTCCTGGAAATTTAAATGCGTTTGTCATATAGACTAGGATTGGGGTTCTCGCGGACCATAAGAGAAATATGTACAAGAAATAAGACTGTGGAAAGAAGAAGTGGGAGACAGTAGAGTGTAATACCTAAACAAATAGAAATGGGAAGATATCAGTCTTTGGTTATAGATTTCTATTCAGAAAAGGTGGAATAACTGGATTGATAAAGAAAGGACTATAAGTATAAACTTACAGCGATGGTACATATAAGTATTTTTGGTATTTGTTTGTTGATGCATTTTCCTATTGGTTTTTGTCTCGGGCCCGCTTGAATAACTGGATTGATAAACAAAGTATTTATAACGATGTTCCATATACGTATTTTTGTTATTTTCTTGCTGATGCCTTTTCCTGTTGGATTTCGTCAGCGATCGGCTTCAAGTTCTCTTCAATGTAGCTTCTCAAGGGGGCGACGTTGATGTGATTCCAGATTTTAATGCTGAAAAGTTCATTTTCTAATTCGCTTAGATCAATAGAAATATTACACAGAGCCTGATGAATGTCTTCATTATGTACCGAATAGTGGACTAGCCAGTTGTCCACGTGTTCTTCATGATATTCAAGAATCCTGTAAAAATTTTCTAAAGACAACGCCTTAAAATTATCAACTTGGTTAGCAAAAACTTGCTTGGTTAACGCCAATGAGTTGACAATTAAGCTAGGGTCCTAGAAGTCATTGGTCCTTCCGGCTAAGTCTATTCTGACAAGCTTTGTGAATAATGTTTCTTTCTTTTATATTGCTTGCTCACATGATTGGACGATCATATACAGGTTCTTCACCTTCTCTTTCCAGTATGCTTCTAATTGAGTGAGTCATTTTTTGGATGGTAGGTCATGTTGTCTTCTTGTCATATCTACCATGTTGTTGACATGAAAGGCAAAAGGATGACCATGTGCAAATAGAAAGTTTCTTCATTTTTTAAATTCGTCTGCAGAAGTTCGAGCAAGTTATGTGCGCTACTTCTTAGGGATTCCATATTTTGTGATGTTTCCCAGGCCTTAGTAACCAGTTCCATTATTTTGTTGATATTTTTCTCCACATATTCTCTACACGATGCAAGAAAGGTGGGGGAGCCTTTTAGGTTTGGTGCAGGGGTGCAGGGAGTTGCAGGCATGGCTATTGTCAAAGGACTGCCAAGCAATTGCATAGGAAACAAAGCTTCCTCTAATTCCTTGATCTGGTCCTTTAGTCTAGCATTCTCGGCCTCAATGACTCCAATGGAATCATGAAGAGCTTCGGCTGCCACGTGAAGTTCAGAGATTTTGGACGCCAGCATATTGGCAAGGTCAAGTTCTGAACGATGTTTTCTTTTCTTATTTTTTACATCTCTTTTTTCAATAATTAATTATTTAGATTCGCTTTCAAAAACAACACTCTGGAATACGAAGGATTCATCTTCGTAAAATATTTCGGCATCAGCTATGTCCATTGGGTAGCTATGGTGAATCGTGTCTCCCAGTTGTTCAAGGTTGCAGAATATGCTATCCAGATCAGCGTCAAGATCCATGTTTTCACTCTCAATTTCGGGCTCGTCCGCCTCCCCTACAATTATTTTTCCCTTCTTCTCCAGGGGAAGCTTGTGAGAACTATCAATTTTAGGATGAACCTCATCCGTTTGAAGAAATTTGGGTTGCTTTGTTACTGTGGCAGGCCGTTGGAGCGATGCTTTGTTACTGTGGTGGTTCTGGTCCTCAAGTCCGAAGATGTTCACTATATCTCTACAGAACTGTTGTGGAGGTGCTGCCAGTAGTTTATGAAAATGTTGGTTTTCTCCAGACACTGCTTGAAATGAACAAATAGAGGGGATAATATAACCCCCTTGAAATGTTGGTTCAATGCGTGCGAATGGAAAATATCCTCGATCTCTTCACTCATTAATGACAATCTCTATGGGTGTTTTATGGTGAGTTGTTAGAAGTAAAGCTTAATTATCGCATACTTAGAAGTGCGAAGGTGGCGGTTACGGCGAAGAACATTTAAGGATTGGAGGTTTCGTGAATGAACCAAGTTGACGACGTGCGAATGACATTCCATGGTATTTGAAATTAACATTGGGAAGGGATAAGAAAAGCCTCTGCAAATATTGGTTTAGTGCGCATTAATGGAAGATCTTCTCTAGCCTTGCGCCCATCAATGACAATTTACACGGTGCCTGCGCCCATATATATATATATGTCTTGTTTCTAAATCTTTAATGCTAACAACTCATCGTCCAGGCATCGTGTTTATATATATATATAAACATTATCTAAAAACATTATTTTCAAGTACCATGTTATTAATATTAAATATTCATATTCTACAATTTAATTAAACAAAGTTATCAAATGAGTCGTAAGCTTCGAGTGCGGGTCCAATTGTAGATTGTCGAAGTTTCGGGCGCAAGATGTATACCGGGCACACGGGGCTTGAGAGTTGGATGACGCCCACAAAGGAACCCGCAGGCATAAAAGTCACGAACTATGAAAACAAATGGCGGTAGGTTGAACTCATGATGTAGAGATATAGATGGACATGAAATCTGACACTCCGTCGTCTGGGAACCCGCAAGCATAGACATGGATTACCCAAGTTTTGGATGCAAGATGTACACTCGGAAAACGAGGAATAAGAGTTCGATAACGCGTAGCGGGGAACCCGCGGGCATAAAATTGGCTAAGGAAAGCAAAGCGGTTGGTCGGACTCCTATTGCATATTTCATAATTCATGTGCAACACCAACTGTGTCGTGACCATACCAGTATGTGTACAAAGTAGTGAAAAAAAATATGTACCTTTATAAAGTATGGGCATCATATTTTATAGAGCATGTACGGATATTGCATTCCAAACTTGGCCACTTTATGGTCGCGGGTACTCGGGCTGTCGGGTTAAAAAATAAGCCTCTATTGTTATGTGTCCTACAAATAGTACTCAGAGTTACGCAATATACAAATTGACAGGTGGACTTGTGGTTTGGCTGAGATTTTATAGAGCATGTACACTTTTTGGATCGTGGCTTCTTGAGCTGGCGGGCTCAAAAAACGAGCCTATATTGTTCCATGCATTACAAATAGCATCCAGAATTCTGGGATATACAAAATTACAAGCAGACTTGCGGGCTGGCTGGCTCGACATTGTACTTCTATTGAGTTTCGCGATATATAAATTCACAGACGAAATCCAGCGTTGGCGGGCTCCGAGAAAGGAGCAATACATACTAAATATGT
>JASDQU010102839.1:6923-30977 GCA_032191745.1 Picea mariana
ACCCTTGCAAGAGTTTGAGGTACTTGTTGCTCCTATTGTTGTACATTTTGATTTTTTGGTACCTTTGAAATTTATTTTTCAGTCATCTCATCAAGCACTATGTATTTTGGTTTTCATTTTTCCTTTTTCTTTCCCTTCAACTGATATTTGTACATGAGCTTCTCATTGAATATAACGTATCTACTCCTAATTATTTTGTAATTTTCATAATCCCATAAGTGATAACCAAAATCATTAACACTGTATCTAATAAAGGTAAACTTCTTGGATTTTTCCTCAAGCTTTGTTCTATTTTCTTTATCAATATGGACAAATGCTTCACAACCGAGAGTCTTCAAAAAATAATGGTTTACCTTTTTACATGATCATGCCTCCTCTGTAATTCCACCATCCAAATAGCTTGAAGGTCTTATTCTTATTAAGTAACCATCAATATCTACAACATATGCCTAGAACTGTAAGGGAAAACCAACATGTAATATCATACTCCTTGCACTCTCCATGATTGTCATGTTCATCCTTTCTGACACACCATTTTCTTGTGGTGTTTCTGGAACTATATTCTCTCTATGAATCCCATGGTATGAATAGTAATCATCAAAATCCTTGCTGAAATATTCACCTCCATTTTCTAATCTGAGACACTTCAACCTTTTTCCTATCTTATTCTCAACCAAAGATTTCCATTTCTTAACAGTATCAAAAACATCAGATTTTTTTCGAATGCAATAAACCCAATTTTTTCTAGTTGCATCATCAATAAAACTAACATAATAATGAGATCCACCAATAGATGATACCTGAGCTGGTCCCCATACATTTGTATGCACAAGCTCTAACCTTTCACTCTTTTTTTTTTTGACTCAAAGAAATCTGACTCTCTTATGTTTTCCATAAACATCATGCTCATAAAAATCCAAATATTATTTTTTAAGATCTGGCAACAAATTTATTTTGTGAAGTATTTTCATCCCCTTCTCACTCATGTGTCCAAGACTATGATGCCACAGTTTTTTATCCACTCCTGTAAAAGCTAAAGATTTAGAATATTTAGTATTACCAGATACAATGTAACTACCTTCTCTCATTTTTATATAAGCAGTGATATGTTGGTGACCTTCCACACCATATCTATAAATATGGATGTACAACCTTTTGTTTCCAACTGCCCTGTTGAAATTAGATTTTTCCATAGATATGGAACATGTCTTACCTCTTTCAAAAACCAATGTTTTCCATTCCTTTTCTTTATTTTTACCTTTCCCACTCCAACAATTTTGCATGGTGCATCATCCCCCAAATGAACCTGTTGAAAATCGCCTTGAAAATAATCTAGAAAATATTTCCTATGGGGTGTGGCATGAAATGAATCCCTTGAATCTACTACCCAAGACTCGGAAATATTATCTATAGAAAGAATAAAAGCATCTTGTAACACATCACATGTTACATTTTCCTCCTGATTTTTCTCCTGTTGTCCATCTCTTTATTTTTTTGGATATCTTCAGTCTTTCTTCAAATGTCCTTTCTTTCCACAATTCCAACACTCTATCTTTCCCAGTATGGATTTGGATCTTCCCTTGCTATAATTCTCGTGGTTCCCTGATCCCTTTCCTCTATCATTTTGTCTTCCTTTATTCTCCATGTTTAATGCATTACCTGTTGTTTCATATGTTATTTTCCATCGCATTTCCTTGCTAAGGATAACACCAACAACATCATCAAATTTTAAAGTGTTTGAACCATATACAGAGTTACTTACAGCCGTGACCAATCTATTCCAACTTTCTAGCAATGAGCATAAGATTAGAAGATCACTCACCTCATCATCAACATCCCCTTTTACAGAACTTAGTTGATTAATAACCATATTAAATTCATTTAAATGATCTGCAATAGACCCACTGTTGGTTATTAATCTCTCTAACTATTTCTTAGGTTGACCTAGGTTCATATCTAAATAGATTTCCAACAAAACACTCTAAAAATATCGACCCTCCTAGTAAACCAGAAGGAAACACAACACAGATAATGTACTTCGCAGTCTCACCCAAGATAGTTCTATACGTGACTACAATGCTCAGGTTCTTACAGTCTAGGAAAGAGTGGGGATCTAAGATTATATTTGATCTTCTTTAGGCCTTGATCTGATTATTCTCTCTATTATTCATAATATTCATTCATTTGTTAAGATTATGCATGCATTCTAATAGATCTAACAGGAATATTCATTCATCCATTCATAATATAACTACTGATAGAAGATAAATATGCAATCACATCACACATAACATAGGTTTTACCGTTGTTCACCCCCTCCTAGGCTACATCCACAATGATATGGCTTCTTAGGATCTTTTATTTAGATTTTTGCAATATATGGCATTGTGCGCACTACAATTATGATCATACAATCATGAGAAAGTTTCCACAACCTCTGTGAGGAAAACTAGATCACACCAAGATCCTCATCCTATGATCTAACCCTCAATATCTAGCTACCTTACTCTTCTACAACTCAACAACTTACAAAAAGGTATCACACAATCTTTTTACAATTTCAGAACCAACTTGGAACACCCATCGAACCCTGACCTAGACCTCCTAGGTTCTTATTTATACTAATTTACAAGCTTCTTAGCAGTCACAATCTCTTACCAAAACCCTAACCCTAACATGGTTATGTTTTTCTACTTGGACGCCTTCCATGCTTTCTTCTTTTTCATGCGTCTTTCCCTTGCACGTGTTGCTTTTCCTGCCAGTTGTTCTTCTCCAAAATTGGGGTTTACCCTCCAAAAATAGTTATTTCATCAAAATGGTCATGCGCCCAATAGCCCCCCAACACTAACATGTGGCTCATCCCAAGCCACCTAGAAAGTGTGCACTCCCTGAATAGCATCTTCCATGCTGTGGAACTTGTTTGTGAGTTCCCTTCCTCTTTCATGGACCTGTGAATATTTTCCTGTGAGTTCCTCCACTATTTGCATTGTTATCTCTTCATGGATCTATTCTTGTTTCATGCTCTTCTTTTCCTCCTATAACGGCACAATCATCTGTGTTGCTTTCTCTTGAAGGGGTTCCACTTTCACTTGTCTTTCCTTCTTCTGTATCTACACTTATTTCAACTCTGACTTTAGTTTCTTCACATCTTGAGTACCTTTCAGGCACTTTGTGATGCTCATAATTTTTTTCCTCTGTTTGAGGTATTGTATGGTTGTGCTGAGTCTTTATTATTCCTGGTCCCACTATTGTACCTATTCATCCTCTTACAACATTTTTGAAAGCTGCGTGGCTCTGTTGAAAAATTCTACTGTTGTGCTCGCTTGTTTCTCCATTTCTTCCATTTGGAGTGCAACTTCTTCTTTCCTATGCTATCGGACCTCAGGTGGAGTCATGGGATTGAGATTCTACATGATGAGGTTGATCTCCTCCTTTGCGCTTCTCTATGTTTCTTGCATATTGTTGGGGATGTGGTTGTACACTGTTGTCAATCCCTGCTCTAGTTTATATGCGCATTATTTCTCTTCCTCCTTCTCTGCATTCAACTGGTCGCATGTTATTTAGAGCCTCTATACAACCCCTCTACCCACCTATAAATTTTTGGCATCCACACAGGCCCTCACTTCTTGTATGACACTAGCATGTAGCCCATATAAGGCCTTTGTAGGTATTTGTGCCATGACCATCTTGACCTGTTCCACCTCTTCCAGGGGTTTCTGCATCATCTCCTGATCAAACGTGATCATCTGGCATGTTACCAAAAAGGTTTTCCTACCTTGGAAAACAAACTACATAGTATCTTCAGCTTCTTTCTACGTTGTTGGCCACTATGTCTTCTCTTGTGGCTGCACAGTGGCCTGTGATTCTACCTGAATCTATAGTTGTTGGATGTTTTCATGAACCTCTATGAGCTTAGCCATAATTTGTTCCATCTATGCCTCTTTATTTCTAACCACTACTTCACTCCTGTCTTGGACCTTGTCTGCGGAGATCTCTCCATCATCCCATGTCAGGGTGATGTCTGGGTCTTCTATCTCATAATTTTGATTCTTATGCACATATTTTCCTTGTGCAGACTTCCTTGCTACTTATGAGGGTTTTGCCTCACTTTAGTTTTCCTAGGTTGTTCCTTATGCAACTTGTGAGGTATCTTTCTTCCCACTCCATGGATGGCTTCCTCTCCTTGTTGTTGTTGGTGTCCTGCTTGGTCATTTTGGTACTGTATTGCTCCCACTTGCTAGGGTTCTGGTTATGGTTGTCATGGTATTGTCATCCATAATACCTATTTGGGCTGACGATCCTGCTTTGGTCATATCCTTGGGCTTGGAGAACTGCGTCGTGCCTGTCCTCATGGTTGGCTTTTATAATGTTAACTGCCACTGCACATGCCAATCCTTTATGATCCAGTCCACTTCCTCCATCGTGACACAATACTACATCTTCAATTGTGCCTTATTGGGATCCCTTACAGCTTGGATCCATACATGATGTTGGTATGCCTTGAATTTAGATATCCCCTCTATCTCCTATGTTACCTCCATAATTATGTGCCACACATTCATTGTGCGTTATTGGATTTCTTCTAGCAGCATGGAAAACACCATTTTATTGGCTTGCTGCATCTTTTTGTCCTTTTCTTTCCATAGGGACTCGTACCTTGACACATAGCACTTTCCCATCCTATCCAAGAATGTCAAAGACTTGGGCTCCTACCATCCTGCCAAGGATATCAATATTATCAACTAGAAATAATGGAACTTAGTCCCATTATCCAGTGCATATCAACAATCTATTAGGAATTGATTCAACAAGTACAACACCTAGATGAACATAATTCCATTAGCACATTATGTTATAACTACAGTTACGCATGTTGGTGCTTCTTCTCTATGAAAATTCATCAATATTTTACACTCCATTAGTTTGTTGGTGAACCTTTTTGCATTGTCATTAATATATTTGATGACAATGACTTTGTTTCCTCAAGTGGAGACAAACTACGCTTTAACCTGTTCTACCAGTTCTTTCTCACGTGCCTTGTTTTCTAAGTATTCTTCATTTTTCTTGCCAACTGTGGGAAATCCTATGATCTTGGAAATCAATTCCACGTCGATCTGAAATAGTCTATTGATCCACAGGATACCTCTATGGATGTGGGTGACTATTTGTTTGACACATAGGCTGACATTCGTTCCACACCCAAAATGTGGTATGTCTAAGAGATTCATAATCCCTGAGTTGTAAAGCCCTGTGATCCACTGCGCGGGCTCGACATCGGGTCGACCTATGGGTCCAATTTCCCATGTTTTTATCAAGTAGTGTTCCTTCGACAATGTTGGAAAATTGGTCATGTCACACATGTCATGATCAACGTACCTCATCTTGGGTACCTTTCCTAGAATGTCATCAATAGTGATGACTTCATATGGGAGAAACAAGAGGGTAATCTCCAAGGAGTCTAGTGTCTTTATTTTCTTTCTCGCAACAAATGTGCATACCTCTATTTCTTATGTTCCCTCTTCTTCCCCTACAAAATCTAATCGGTTATTGATGTCCTCCTTCAACACCTATTCATTCTCCTAGGACTATCGTGGTCCCACTATTTTGTCGAGATTTGCGGGCATCTTGGGGTTGGGGTTTGAAATTTTGTTCCGGGCCACATAGCTCTACCTTATTTCTCCTTGCTACATTGTAGGGAGCCCTTCCTCAACCTGCGTTAGGCTAATATATTCTGGATCCAAGGTGGTAACATCCTCCAACTCAACCACATGCTCTAGTTGTTGCATTCTCTCCTTGCGCCTTTGGCCCTGCCGAGTAATTCAGACGAACTATCCTAGCAACCCAAACTTTGGTGAAGTCATCCTTTCCAACTTTCGCAACTTGGATTTCTCTTTCATAAACTGATAACTAGGGAACGTAATATTTTTCTCAGTTTGAGCTCCAAATTCGCTAAGTGTTGAATAACTATGTGCTTTCCACATTTTATAGACTCGATCATAGTTAGTTTTCACTTTTTGCGTGCATTTTCATCGACCCCAATTTTTACTCCATGTTGTATTCTGATGTTCATCATGGTAACGACTACGTGTGAATTTTTCCAGTGTTTTCTTATTTTCTTTCTTTTCTATTTTTCTATTTCTTTTTCCTTTTTTTTTCTCCTTTTTATGTATTTTTGTCATTTTTCTGGCCTAGTTTCTACTATACTACATTATGTACATGTTCTTCTTGCTACACTATAAATTTTAACTGTTGGTGGGTCAACTGTCCCTGTACAATTTCAGTTGACTCTCGTTGATCATACCCTTCATTTTTGTTTCTTTTAGATCCTTTAACTGAACAGATCCCCCTTCTGTGACAGTCTTTACTTCATAGGGCCCTAGACAATGCAATCTAAACTTACCAGGGTGTTAAAAGCAATTACTATCATAGAAGAAGACTAGGTCTCCTTCCTTGAAAATCTTCCTCTTGATATTTATATCATGTCAGGATTTTTCTCTTGATTTTTGTACTTCTTGGTGAAATCTTGTGAGAATCCTATCCTCTTCCATATCCATTACTTGGTTTAACCTTTTCTTTACTACGCCTCTTTCTGTCATGTTGGTGATTGCTGCTACGCGCAGACTGGGTACCATAAATTCTAATGGTACTACTACTTCCTTCTCATATACCAACTTGAATGGTGTCTTCACTGTCAGTTTCTTACATCTAGTCCTGTATGCTCATAATACTGCTGGTATTTTTAAGTCCCAATCATCCCTGTTGACATTGTAGATATTTGTCAGATAATTATCCAAGATCTTATTTAAGGCTTCTACTGTTCCATTTTCTTGAGGATGGTATGGTGTACTCTTATGGTGATAGACTTCAAAATCCTTAGTCATAGCTCTGATATTATTGTTGATAAAGTGAGTTCCTTGATCACTCATCAAAATTCTTGGACAACCAAATATGGTGATCACATTTTCAAACAAGAAGTGTGTTGTTGTCTTTGCGCTATATTCTTTGATTGGTGCTTCTTTTTCCCATATTGTTAAATATTTTTTCACAATGATGATATATCTCACTCCTGAACTTCTTGTTGGTGGATTGATTGGTCCAACAAAATCTATTTCCCATTTTTCAAATACCCACAAAGTTATTTCTGGTGTTAGGGGCATCTCATCCCTTGTGTTGGGTTTTCCCACTCTCTGATAGACATCACATTTCTGGAAATATTCCTTAGCATCTCTATGGAATGTTGGCCACCATAATCCTATGCCCAATACCTTCTACATGGTAGCTTTTCCTGCATAATTTCCTCTATCTATTCCTTCATGAGATTCTTCCAAAATTCTAGGTCTTTCATGATCTAATACACACCTTCTCAAAATATTGTCTGTGCCCATATTATATAAGTGTCCTGCAATTAGTTTATAGTATGAAACTTTGACTACCATGTTTTTCTTCTGTGCAGTGCTAAATTCTTGTCACACAATCCTTGTACTTAAGTATTCAATAATATCAACAAAATATTCATCAGTTATTTGTACTGAAAACAACTGCGCATCAACGAAGTTATCTTCCAAGATCATAGTTTCTTGTCCATTAGTGACTCTTGATAGATGATCATATCTTTCATTTAGCTTCCCTAGTTTGACTATCAATTCAAAATCAAATTCTTGAAATAACAACCATATATAGATCCTCCCCCCCCAACACTGGCTTGTTGACTAAATATTTTAGGGCATAATTATGTGTGAACATATTAAAGTGTTTTCCCAACAAATAGTAGATGAACTTCTGAAGTACATATACCATGGATAGGCCTTATGTTTCTATGGTGTTGTAATTCTTATCTGATTCTGACATTTTTCTTCTTGCAAAGGCCATAGGATGGTCTAATTTTCCTACTCCTGGATGCGCTAGAATTTCTCCAGGTGTTATGGTTGATGCATCCACATGCACATGAAATGTCTTTTCCTAGTCTAAGAATACTAGGATAGGTGCTATGAACATATTTTTTTTTAATGTGTCCATCCCTTGTTGACAATATTCATTCCACTAGAACCCGATATCCTTCTTTAACATTTTTTCCATTGGCGCAGTAATTTGCACATACCCCTTTATGAATTTCCTGTAATATCCCGTATGTACCAGTTTTTCTCTCAATTGTCACACTTATTTTGGTGGTGGTAAATTGATAATGACTGCAATGTTAGCAGGATCCACCAGTAACCCTTATTTACAGACTATATGTCCCAGCAATATCCCAAAAGGTGTTCCAAAAATGCACTTCTTGGTATTCAATGATATCTGGCATTGCTTGCATCTTTCCAATATTAGCCTTAATGCTTCCATGTGATATTTTAGCAGAATATAGACAGTCTATTCATCCAGATATACTTCTAAAAACTGATGTATGAATTCCTTAAAAGAAACTATGACTACTATTGAAAATATGGTTGGTGCATGCTTTATCCCAAATGGCATGACTATATACTGGTAGGATCCCCATTATATGGAAAAATTATTCTTATACCTATCTTCTAGAGATATCTTGATCTGATGGTAACCTAGGAATCCATTTGTAAATGAATATGCTTCTTGGCCTCCCACATTCTATAATACTTCATCTATGAAAGGGGTAGGACAAGGGTTGTGTAAGAAAGCATCATTCAATTTTCTCAAATCCACACAGATCCTTATCCTCCCTTGTTTCTTTTCTTGCACTACCATAGGACTTATCCATTCAGGTTCCTCTACTAGTTCTATGATACCATCTTCCAACATTCTCTCAATTTATGCCTTCACTTTCTACTTATATACTGGATTCAGTCTATAAGGTCTCTTCCTAACAGGTCTTGCCTCAACTTTGAGAGGTATTTTCATATTTCCCATCTCTCTTGCTATTCCTTTCATCTCTATAAAGGTTGTTGGGAATAGGTCACTATATTCATGCAGAAACTCTATTATTATTTCCATTGTTTGTTCATCCAAATTGTCTCCAATAATTTCCATTTCAGGATTATCAATTGTCCCAATTTTGACTTTCTTCACCTTGATAGGTGCAACAAATACTTTTGATTCCATAGATGGAACTTCCACCTCTCTTTCTCCTTCAATTTATGTAATCTGAATTTTGTGTGGGTCATCTTCATCTGGTGCCTCTTCTTCAACATGATAACATGACAGTAGTTCTTTGATTGTCTGTTTGTTCTATTCTTGATAATCTATCATGAGTTCAACCTCTGGTTCCTTAATAAATATCACATCTTTTATCTACTTCAGTGTTGAATCAATGTTTGGGTTATCATGTTCAAATGAGAAGGTTACAATAAAATTTTGTTGTAATATTGTCCATTCAATAGTACCTTTGTGCATCTCTTGGTCTACATACCATTTTTTAGGGATTCCTTCCAATGTGTGGATGAAATGATGAGGCCATTCTTCTGGTGGTGTAATTCTCCAATGCATTATCCACTTCTCCAAGTGTTCCGCTGGTGTCCCTTTCCCATCATACCTATGCATTTTATTGCTTCCCTATTCTGCACAAATCTAATGCGCAATAATCATTTACATTGGTACCAGTCCTGAATTGTTTCCTTATGTGCACCACACCATATTTCCGGTGTAGCCTTGAGTGAAATATATAGGAATAAGAACCTCTTATTTTCTCCTACTTCCTCTTCATATTGTATCATAAATTCCTATAAATCATTTACCCCATGAAAACTGGGAGGTTCCCTTATCTCTGTACCAACCCATCTTACTGCGTGGTCTATTCTTGTGCACCTTCTTGTGGAAAATTCATGTAATCTATATTGCCAATTCTCCAAACCTGTATCTGAGAAAGAATCACATGATGTGATGCTTCTCTAGTTGAATACGCCATCTGCATTTTGGTTGATGTAATCTTCCTCTTGTGCAGTGGTTCTGTACAACTGGTTTATTTATTGTAGATCTAGACAGGTGGGTTCTACAAACCTTTCTCCTTCTGAAGGCTCTATGGTGCAATGAGTATGTATTCTCTCGATTCAAATGTCATTTTCCTTGTCTTCAAGTTGATTATGTCCTGGTTATCAAATGCTCAATCCAGTCCAAGCAATGTTGGATATGGTGTTATTCCATCTACAATCTCTATTACTTCAAATTTTGCCTTAGTGCTCCATCCAAATCTATTGTCACACCTTTAAGCCTTCCAAGTGGTAGAAATCTATGTTTGTTTTCTAACTTCAAATAGACAGGTGAATATCCTAATGTTGGATCTCCCATAAACTTCCATGTCTTCTTGGGTAACACATTTACTTCGGAGCCTAAGTCCAGTATAATATCCCCCATATTGAAATCTCCAATTTTGGAATTCAATCTAAATTATCTGCTTGTCCTCCTTCTTGTATGGAGGTAATTGACTTTTTTCTTCTCTAATTTCCCCTCTACCTCTTTGTTACATATTTCTAACATATTTTTCAAAACTTTAATAGATGATGGATCATTCAGTAGATTAACACAGGATTGCAAAACAATATTTATGGTAGTTACTTTCCCTAAAGGTTTTGCTTCATTGGTGTGGTACATTGATGAAGGCATAACATACATTGGTATGTTCTAAGTATGATACATAGATGATGTAGATGCAAAATATTATTTGAAAAGCTCATTTCTGGCCTCCTTGAATGTCTCCTTTTATTTCCTCACATCAAACTGCTTTTGTGTTTTGGTATTTTTTTTCACCCATTGGTGTTGTGCTGGATCTTGTCTCCCTGCCTTAGTTCCTATATTAGCACCTCCTCACATGACTATGTTGATATTTATTCCATCATCCTTGGATTCTGCAGAGATCCACTGAACATTCTAGTTGTTTTGGTTCCTCTTTTCTTGAATCTTTCCCAAAAGTGTTGGAGATTCTTTTGTGTCATGGTCTGCAGCGTGACAGTACATACATGTTGTAGGTGGAAGTGAACATTCCCTTGCATAGTGTCCTAGTTGTTGGTAGTTGTGGCACACTATTGGACCTATGCCTCTTCCAAATCCTCCTCTACCTCTTCCTCCACCTCTTATCCAGTTCAATCTCCTTGCGGTGCATTGTACTGTGCCCTCTGATTATATTGCGTGGGGTTATGCTATGGTTGTGCACTATTATATTGTGGTTGTGTAGTATTATACTGCTATTGCACAGTGTTTTATGGAGGTGGTACCGAATTAAAATGAGGTGAAAATTTCCCTGTCATCATTTCTACCTGCACCCTATAGGCATCTTAAGTTCTTTCCCTGGTCAACTCCATCATCCTACAATATTTTTCACCATGTCCCATTGACTTGCAAACATTGCAGTATGAGTTCTTGGGTACTTTCCGGTACTTATGCATCACTAGACAATGACATGGATCATGCTCATGTGTCTTACATATCTCACACCATGGTCCTCCTATTGGAAAAGGGTTTGTTACTTCTATTTCTATGTACTGCATGAAAGTTGGACATTCATTCTTATGGTGTCCTTATGTCCTGCATGTGGTACACTAAACAACTCATTTTTTCTCTTTTCCCTTATTCTGGTTAAGATGAAAAGTTAGATTCTTGATATCCTCCTTTAGCTCCTTTATTGTGGGATCTGTCTTCTGATACTGGTAATGTTCCACTTGTAAGGCTTCCGGCGGAGACTCTGCCTAAGTTTGAAACTTATGTTGTCTCAATGGATATTTCAAATGTGGTAACAATGAATTCACAAAGAGATGTCTATGTTTCATGTCAGTCATGACATATTTCAACTTACTCTTCAATTGTTTGAACCTCTAATCAATATCCCAAATAGACTCACCTGGTTTCTATCTAATTTCAATCATCTCATTCATGTACTGATATTTTGAGATAGGCTTCTAGAATTCATTGATCAATAGATTCTTCACATCTGCAATAGTCCTTGTTACTCTTGGTGGATTGTTTACAATGAGGCTCATGTACCAATCTAGTGCACGGTATCTTAGCATTATAGCTAACTCTGCAAATTTTGTATCCCCATATGTGATCCTATTTTCTTCTCATATATTCTCGCAAATGAAAAAATACTTTTCAAGGTCCTCAGATGCCTCTCCATGAAATTATGGTAACCTAATGGTGGGATCATGTCCTACCATCCTAAACTGTGTTGAACTACTATGTCTGCGCGGTGTATATATTTTACTCCTACATCCTAAATTGGATCCTCCAATTGTTTCTCCTTGTTTAGATGGGTTTCCTTCTATCTTTCTTCCACTAAAATTTGGTTTTCTGAATGGTTGTGTTCTTTTCGGTGTACTAGTCGTGCATGGGGTTATGGGTTCCACACTGAAACTGACATGGATGGGAGTTCTGCCTTTTGTTCCTACCCTTGGACCTTTTGTCTTCCTTTCATATGTTGTGCATGGGATTTCCTTAATCTTCTCCATGGCCCGAATATCCTCTACCTCTTCCTCATCACTTTCCAATCCCTCTCTATTAGCTATGTCTCTCTTCTTATTATTCATCTTATATTGGCAGGGTACTCCATTGCATGTCTTCCCAACTTTTGTCATTATCGTCTTTATCTAGTCTTCCTCCAGCATGATTAGGTCCATGGCCTTCTTATTCTTTCCCTTATCCATCTCTTCCTCCATTTCTCCACCTCTTGTCAGTGTTTCTCCCCTTCCCCCATGCATGCAAAAGAAGTTTAGTTGTTTGATTTCATCATCATCACACCTTTTTTATAAAGTAACATCTTGATTGACGTATACAGTGATCTGATATACTTACCTCTAGGTCCTTTTAGAAACTCTTTCTCTACTACACTGTAATACTTCAAGGTATCTAATGAAAACTCTTTGATAAACCCTGCAACAATACTGTCTAACCAGAAATCTATTACACCTATGAATTTGTTGTTAACTTGTTGTAACTACACGATCTCCACATGATTCCACTCAAGCTGTCTGATTCGATTTGTAGGGTGGTTTTATTTTAAACTAAATAGCCACTCCTACAACACATGTGGGAAATCATAGAAAAATGCCTCATGCAGGTCGCTAAATGCGTACTTGTCTAGATATTTGCGTGATGTTAACTTATGGTTTATTTTACCTTTCAGCGCAAAATCAAGCTCTTTTTGTTTAACCATAATTCGATCTCCACCTTCATTGGATTCCATGGTCTGAACATTCCCTTTTTATACCTTCATTCTCTGCATGCCTCTTCTATGGATCCCATTCACTAAATACCATGCAGTTTGATCCTGCAACAGAACCATTTGTTGGTTATTAATCTCTCTAACTACTTCTTGGGATGACCCAGGTTAAGATCTGAACAAGTTTCCAACAAAACCCTCTAAAACTATCAGACCTCCTGATAAACCAAGGGGGAAATACCCATGTATATTAATTTAACCCGTTCTTCTAAATTTGATATTTGTATATGAACCTTCCCATTTCTGATTGAGTGTTCCCAAAGCCAATCACTAAATACATGTAATAGGGTAGGTGTGAGTGGTCACATCCCAAATTTATTGGGCACATGGGGGTTGAGTACAATCATCTTGGGGAAGAGTGTGATTCAAGAAAGGAAAGACAAAGAGAGAAAATGTGTATGGGTTGGGACAACATGTTTTAGTTAGTCAAGTTTGTGTATGGGAAATAAGGAGAGAGCAAGAAAAAAACCTTGAAGTTGATGCATCCATGGAGGGAGAATTATAGAGCATGTTGGAGAACAATTGGAGCAATTTGGAGCTATAAAACTGAAGAGCCAGGTTTCCAAGCCTGAAGGGTTAAATCCTATGTGAGTTGCACTAAAACAACAAGTGTTTGTTGTTGGTTTGTTGATAGTTTCCTAGCAGAAATTTCCCTTGAGTTTCCAGCTAAGAGATTCCTAGATACCTGTGTTAGATAGACTCTTATAAATGAATGGGACACCCAAGGGACTGATATCATTGAAGGATTACATTCATTGGGTTGGACAAGTTAAGAGGAAGAGTGCTGGTGGAAAATCGAGATAGATGTAGGACAATATCAATTGGGTTGAGAGATTTATGAGTTGTGAGTAGACTGTGAGAGACCACCCTCTTTTGTGGATTGATAGCCTCAGCTTGGGGTTGACTGGCTATTTATATTTAGAACAATTAGTCTATGGTTTGGTGCAACATATGTCCCAAGCAGTTGGTTGCACAATTGTTGTGAAAAGATAAGTGTTCTATCTTGTTGTTATGTTAAATTATGTGTTTAATTATTGTGCATGCACTATGTGTATTTGGAAGTGATTTATATGATGATGTAATCAGCTATTTAGTTGCATTTCATGTTGATTATTGGCATGTTGCATATGCATCTATTTTATGGTTGTAGACAGTAGCTAAATATGTTTTAATTCCGAGTTGTAAGCTATAAGAAATCATCTAACGGTAAATGAATTAATGTAGTTAGTAAAAAAATCATTTTTAAGAGTATTTTACACTATAACGTCACTCATATGGGCTAGGGGGATGTTAGATTATGGTATTTGACCTCTTTTTCAATCACCAGGATTGTATGGGCCAAGATGGAAGCCATTTTGTGAAAAAAATTCGTTGCACATTTTGTTTGTGGTCGATTTGGAGAAAATGAAGAATCTAGAGAAAAATCCCCAAATCCGTGGGAAAAACCCAAGTTTGAATGACTCTAAACATTTTAAAAAGTTTAATGGAGTAGAGCGATGAAGTTGTAGATCGAAATTCGACTTGAAATGGTCGAAATTTGAGTTTTAATGGTTGTCTGTAGAGTTACAGGAAGTTTGGTGGATCGATAGTTGAGATATATTTTGAACTTGAGATGGACGATTGGGATTCACTATGATAAATTTAAAAAACTCATAATGTTTCAGCCATTTTAAAGGTTGATCAGATCAAAGAATAAGGTTAAATTTGGGTTTGTGAAAGAGATCATATCGACGGTTCAAATCAATCAAAGAAAGGTTGAAATTTTTAAAAGTGTTAAAGTTCACCAAGAGAAATCACCGATGACCGATGGAAAGATCGACTAAAATAGCGAAGATTTTGGTTTGGCCCTATGACATCTCTGATCGTCGATGGTCGATGGTCAGGGTTTGGCCAAATATACCGAAGTTTTTTCAATCACTGATGGAAGTCGTCGATGGTCGATGTGTTGGTGGTAGAGATTCATCTGATTCAGTGAAGTGTCCCAAACGAGCAACAAAAGTTGTCAATGGTTGATGGGTCAATGGTCAGAGGTCGGTCGATTTTGGTGAAATGTTTGAATCAAGTAAGAGAAGTCACCTATGTGTCGATGGTTCGACGTCGGTCGAAGTCGGCAAGGTGTCTGAGTTGTCCAAGAGAATTGGCGATAGGGAAGAGATGATGATAACATCATCATCCATGTGTCATGCCACATAAACATCCACGTCAACAATTTCCATGTCAATCAATAGAAGTGGTTGATGGTTGATGGTCAAATTGATTGATTTGGGAAAGGGTTCGAAAGTCATTGGGGATTATTGATCACTAATGGGTTGGTGGTTGGACATCAACATATTCAATGGAGAGTTTTTCATTCACCAACAAATATCATCAACGGTAAATTTAAGAGTTGTTTGAAAAGTCAGGTGTCGAGGAAATGGACTGATGATCGATGGTCAGATCGATAGCTCTGGAAAAACATTTTTCCCATCCAAAGGATGATACCAATCACTGATGACCGACAAGGTCATATCAATGGTTGTTGTGTATCATGATTTGAGATTAACGATTGATATTTAAAGAACTGTTATGGTAATAAAACATTGAATTTTGTGTGAAATGTTCCAAAATTTTCATATTTTTGAAGGTCATTAACTTGTGGGGCATTTTCCATGCCCTAAAAGACATTTTTAGCAAGTCAAAACATGCAAGAACAGAGTGTACCAAGGTACACTTCATCTTTGAAACTCAAATAAAAGAACTCGAAGAGATCTATCCAACGAGCTAAATTGTTCACGCAACGAAGCTCGTATGAGAAAGTTACAACCAAAATAGTGAGAGTAAAATGTTGGCACCATTATTACTTCAAGAGGGAATAACTCTATGCTTAGAAGTTTGTTTGGGGAACAAGAATAATCGATGGAAATATTATGACCCATAGAAGCTAGAGGTGGAGTCATATTTTGGTTATGGGTACATGAAAATGTGCAAGAAGAGAAATAAGACGCTTGTAGCATACATGAGTAAATTGAGTAAAACAACCTAAATTTCTCCAAACCATAACTTTCAGCTCGAAGCTCGGATTTGAGAAAAAAAATCGTTGTTGGAAAGATCTTGAGGATTAAAAGACATCTGTCAACCTTTAATTTTGATTTGGAAAATTAAATTTCTCAGAAATTAATAAATAGATTTATGTAGCAGTAAAAAGAGTGGAATTGCAAAATGTAGTTGTTGGAAAGATCTTGAGGATTTAAAGACATTTATCAACCTTTAATTTTCATTTGGAAAATTAAATTTCTCATAAATTAATAAATAGTTTTATGTAGTAGTAAAAAGAGTGGAATCGCAAAATGTAGTTGTTGTAAATTTTCACTCATAATTCATATTGAGGCATGAGTGCAGTCATTGGGAAGTTGTTTTAGGGAGGAATGCATCAAGAAAATAAAAAATTGAATTGGTGTAATGTGTCCTTCATAAATTGATGAAGAGATAAACTATATTATATATCATGAAATGTTTTATGCTATACATATTTCTAACAATAATTATTATGTGCACATTTCTTGCAGAAATAGAGGTATAGAAATAAACTTTAGTTCTTATATGAGGATTGGAGTCATGGAAGATGCTCAAGGATATTACATCCATGAGGAAGATATCATAGGTTTGCATGTAAGCATGGGGAATGTTGAGACATAGTCAAATGGAAGAAGATATAGGCAAGAGAATGTCACTATGAGAATTCTGCATAGGGAAGTGCGGATCTGCAGGGATGATAATGAAAGGATTATGAAGGCTCAGGAAAATATACTTCAAATATTGAATATGTTGCATAAGCAAGTTATCAAGGATTTTGGAACCAAGCAAGCAACTAGTGATAGACAAGTATCAACATCTAGATCCCATAGAAAAAGGGATGATCATGGAAATGATAGATAGTCAATAAGCATGAGAAGGCACCATCATTCTCTAAGGTAGTCCACTAGAATAACTCATGCAAGTTCAGGGCCAGGGAGCAGCCCAAGTGTGTCTCATTTTAGAAGGAAAAGAAAAAGGCTTGAGGTAGACATCTTGCAAGGTGAACTCAGAAAAATTAAGACACTTGTTTTCAATGGTGAGCATAGGAAAGGAGAAGAGTAAGAGGCCTAGCTATTGGAAATGAATAAGTATTTCTTGCTGCATGATTACCCATCCTGGGTAGAAGCTAGAATTTCCACCTACTACTTGCAAGGAAAGGAAACCATGTGGTGGGATTAGCTTAAGCAAGTGAATAACCTTGATGAGAAGATAATATCATGGAGGAAGTTCAAAGGATATTTCCAAGAGAAATATTTGTTCAAACATTACTATGAGAGAAAGATGAAAGAGTTCTTTGAACTCAAGTTGGGAACCATGATAATGGAGGAATATGAGAAGCGRTTCTTTGAATTGTTGTAGTATGTTGACTTCATCAAGGATGAGAAAGTCAAAATCCAAAGGTTTCTAAGTGGGTTACCCTCCTTCTATACTGACAAGATACAATATGATAATCCCAAGACCTTGGAGGAAACCATAAGGAGAGAAAGACAAATTTATGAGAAAAGCAAAGGAAGGCCAGTTTTCCAAAGGGTTTGGAATGAAAAGATGAAATTGAAAAAGGAAAGGATAATTTTAAGGATGGAAATTTATATTAAAATGTAGATACCTGGGCTAATCTTACTAGTCCTTAATATGCAAAATGTAAAATATTTGGCGATAGTTTTGTAAAAATATTTAAATTTATAAGGGTTTGATATAGTTTCTATAACTTTTTGGTAATTTTGGGAAAAAGCATGGAAAATTAGCCCATTTGCAAAATTTAGCCCCTAAAATCATCTATGGAAAAAGGATCAAAGGAAGAAATATTTTAAGCCACCATTTTTCAAAGATAACTCCCAAGCAAATCAACAAGGCTAGGCCATCCAAAATTAGCAAAAGAATGTAGATTCATTTGGGAAAATGCCAAGGCAACATCCTGTTCAATGTTGGGGATGTGAGGGAAATAACTTATATAGGGAATACCCTCACAACGAATAAAGAATGAAGATTTTACACAACATTCAAGAGGATGAAACAGTGAAAGACATGGGAGGGAGAATGCCAAGGATTTATGCAACCTTGGATAACAAGCAGGAAGAATATAAATCGCCCATGATCAAAGTGGAAGGTAAGATTGATAACCATCCCATAGCAATTTTAACTGATTCTGGAGCTATCCATAGTTACATAAATGCTAATATGGTTTTATACAAATCCTAGGATTGCCACCAAAGAGAAACATTGATTTCTCTATTGATTTGGTGCCAGGAGCTTCCTTAGTGTCTAAGACACCTTACAGAATGGGCACACCAAAACTAAAAGAGTTGTAAATGTAGCTTTAAGAACTTTTGAAGAAGGGATATATACACCCCACTGTGTCACCTTAGGGAGACCCAATTCTTTTTGTGAAAAAGAAGGATGGATCTTAAGGTTGTGTATTGATTTCAAGCATATTAATAAGGTTACCATAAAGAATATGTATCCTTTGCCAAGAATTGATGATTTATTCGATTAGTTGAAAGGTGAGAGAATGTTTTCAAAGATTGACTTGAGATCAGACTATCATCAAGTAAGTATAAAGAAAGAATACATCAACAAGACAACATTTAGAACAAGATATGGGCATTATGAATTCACGATAGTGCCATTTGGACTATCAAATGCCCTAACAGTTTTTATATTTTTGATGAATGGAGTGTTCAGGGAGTACCTGGATAGTTTGTGACTATGTTCCTAGATGATATACTCGTCTACTCTAAACAAAAAGAGGAACATGAGAAAAATTTTAAGAATGGTGTTGCAAGTTTTAAGAGAGCATAAATTGTATGTTAATATAAGTAAGTGCATATTTTATTAAAAGAATATTCACTACTTGGGGCATATAATATCAGCAGCAGGGATAGAAGTTGATCCTGAGAAGATAGAGGACATCAGAGGATGGCCAATTCCAAATAATGTGATAGAGGTCATATTATTCATTGGTCTTTCTAGTTATTACCGAAGATCCATAAAAGGTTTTTCAAGGATTGCAAGTCCAATCACTTCTTTGAAAAAGAAGGGAGTGAAGCTTGAATGGAATTCCAAGTGTGAAGAGAGTTTTAAACAATTGAAGGGAATATTGACAAGTTAACCAATATTTAAGATTGAAAATCCAAATGAATATTTGTTTGTGTGCACTGATGCATGCAAGGAAGGACTTGGTGGAGTTCTCAGTCAAAGGGACCATGTGGTATGCTATGAGTCCGGAAAATTAAAGGAGCATGAGAGGAATTATGCTACACATTACCTGGAGTTAGCAATGATTGTAAATGCATTGAAAATGTGGAGGCATTACCTTATGGGTAATAAATTTAAGCTAAGGATAGACCATTATGGTTTGAAGCATTTGTTTGGACAACCAACACTAAATGTTAGGAAAACTAGATGGTTGGAATTTCAGAGTGAATATGACTTCGAAATTAATCATATAAAGGGAAAGGAAAATAAAGTGGTTGATGCACTCAGTAGGAGATCTCATGAAGTACATTTTACAACCATGATCATGTATAGGACAGATTTAAAAGAAAAAATTGTTGCAGCAACAAATTTAGACCAACGCTATGTGAGAATAAAAGAAGCATTACAACAAGGTAAATTTTAGGAAAAAATTAACTATTATGAGCTAAAAGAGGATGGAATTCTCATGTACAAGGGAAAGGTGTATGTGCCAAATCCCAGTGAGCTAAAAAATGCAGTGTTGAAGGAGATACATAATGTGTCATATGCAGGGCACCCAAGATATCAAAAAACAATTGCAGTAGTAAGAAGCCAATATTTTTGGATAGGAATGAAGAAAGAAGTGGATAATTACATAGCCAAATGTATAGAATTACAAAAAGTAAATATAGAACATAGACACCCAGTAGGTTTTCTACAACCATTTCCAATTTCGGAATGGAAGTGAGAAGTAGTTACAGTTGATTTTATTACTAAGTTGCCTAGAATAATGAAGCAGCGTGATTCCATCATGGTGGTGGTGGATAAATTGACTAAAGAAACACATTCTATTCCAATAAAGACTACACACAAGGAAACAAATATTGTAGATATCTACATGAAATAATTTTCTAGGCTACATGGGGTATCTAAAGCAATATTTTCAGATAGAGATCCAAAGTTTACATCTAATTTTTGGAATTTTTTGTTCAAAGTCTTTGGAACAAATTTAAATCTTAGTACAACATATCATCCAGAGTCAAATAGGAAAACAGAAAGGACTAACATGATAATTGAYRACATGCTTAGAATGTATGTGATGTATYAGCCATCAAARTGGGAAGATTATATCCATTTAGTTGAATTTTCCTACAATAATGGGTATCAAGTCTCATTGAAAATGAGTCTATTTGAAGCATTGTATGGAAGAAAATGTAACATGTCGGTTAGTTGGGATAAACCAACAGACAGATCAATTGTTGGGACAAAATTATTAAAATAAATTGAAGAGCATATGGTAAAGATAAAGAATAATTTAAAGGCTTCTCGAGATAGGCAAAAAAGTTATGCAGACAGGAAAAAAAAATTTAGATATTTTAAAGTGGGAGAACATGTCTTTTTGAAAGTGAAGGCAAAGAGAAGTTTGCTAAGATCAGGAAGTTGCTTGAAGTTAGAAACAAGATATTATGGAACTTTTGAAATATTAGAAAAGAGAGGGTCAGTTTCATACATGTTAGCTCTACCTGCATCCATGAGAGTGCATAATGTATTTCATGTATCATTGTTAAAGAAATATGTGCCTGATCATAACCACATAACTGATTGGAATGTGATCTAAGTGGATCACGAAGGGGATTTTTGGGTGGAACCAGTACACATCCTAAATTGGCAGGTCAAAGTGCTATGGAACAAATACATAGGTCTGGTAAAGGTTCAATGGAACTGTTATGGTTTTGAAGATGCTACATGGAAGAATGAAGAAAAAATGTGGGCATAATACCCACAAATTGTTTATAGTTTTGAAGAAAACATAATGCAAGACTCCATTTTGAGCAACTAGAGTTCTGAAACCACATTTCAGAGTCCTAGCCAACTGTGTTAGGGACCTTGATAAATGAATGGCTCATTCCTTGGGTTATCCTTGATAAACGGATGGTACATCCCTTGGGTTATCCCTGATAAATGAATGATTCATTCCTTGGGTCAACAAGTTGCGAGGAACAAGATAATGATGGTTGGAGCTACTACTTGAGTTGTTAAATGGAAGAATTTTATTTAAAAGTATTATGGTGTAAATTTTCATATATGTATATCAACGTAGAGTGCACTTAGGATGGCGTGAAATTGTAGGTGAGGGGGAATGTAACATACCCACTATAATCCCCATTTTAATTAATGCATATGTAGATATAATGTGTATCTACAACTAAAGAGATGTAATATGAGAACTGTATTTCAATATTTTAATAATAAAATGTGATGTCATCTGCTAAGGGAACATGGACAATAGATGGGGGTTGAATTAATCCAAAAGAGAGTGGATTGTCTAGAAAAATGTCCAAGAGGGGTCTAAGGGGGAAATACCCATGTATATTAATTTAACCCATTCTTCTAAATTTTATATTTGTATATGAACCATCCCATTTCTGATTGAGTGTTCCAAAAGCCAATCATTGAATACATGTAATAGGGTTCGTGTGAGTGGTCACATCCCAAAGTTATTTGGAACATGGGGGTTGAGTAAAATCATCTTGGGGCAGAGTGTGAGTCAAGAAAGGCAAGCCAAAGAGAGGAAATTTGTATGGTTTGGGAGAGAAAGTTTTAGTCAATTGGGTTTGTGCATTAGAAATAAGGAGAGAGCAAGAAACAAAGCTTGAAGTTGATGCAACGATGGAGGGAAAATTCTATAGAATGTTTGAGTGTAAGTGGAGCGATTTAGAGCTAGAAAACTGAAGAGCCAGGTTTTTCAGGCCTGAAGGGTGAACTCCTGTGTGATTTTCACTAAAACAACATGTGTTTATTGTTGGTTTGTTGATAGTTTCTGAGAATAAATTTCCCTTGAGTTCCCAAATCAGAGATTCCTAACTACCTATGCCAGAGAGACCCTGATAAACGAATGGGATGCCCGAGGGACTAATATCGGTGAAGGGGTTCATTCCTTGGGTTGGATAGGTCAAGAAGAAGAGATATGGTGGAAAATAGGGATAGCTTTAGGAAAATATCAGTTGGGTTGAGAGATTTATGAACTGTGAGAGACCACCCTCTTTTGTGGATTGATATCCTTAGCTCAGGGGTGATTAGCTATTGAGATTTGGAATTTTCATTCTATGGTTGAGTGGAATGTTTGTTTGAAGCAGCTGGTTGCAAAACTTTTGTGAAAAGATAAGTGTTTTATCTTGTTGTTATGTTAAATTATGTGTTTAATTGTTGTGCATGCACTCTATGTATTTAGAAGTGATTTATATGTCATTGTAATGAGCTGTTTAGCTGCATTTCATGTTGATTATTGGAATTTTGTATATGCATCTATTTTATGGTCGTAGAAAGTACCTAAATCTATTTGAATTTGTAGTTGTAAGCTATAGGAAATCAACCAACGGTAAATGAATTAATTTATTTAGCAGAAATTTTGTTTTTAAGAGTATTATGCACCGTAATGTCACTCAGATGGGCTAGGGGGACATTACAATGAAATGGTTCAAATTATTTAATTTCAATTTTATGTCATGCAATATAATTATTTTGTTGCCTTACATTGAGTTTATTCTTTTCATGGTTCATAATGTTTTATCTCATGCCAATAGATTAGATCTCCTTTATTGTAATTTATATCATTTTTTCTTTTAAGTCGGTGTGCTTTCATTCATGGAATCATTCAAGTTCATTTTATACAATTCAATTCCCTACAAAAATGCATGCATTTAGCCCCTTGATCAAACTCATACCTATGTTGATATTAATGCATTTTTCATATACTTTTCATAACACCTATTAAGTTTGCACAAACCTCGGGTTGATGATGAAGGAAGAAAACTAGGATCTCAAAGATCAACAAACTCGACAGATTCAATCCTTGGACCTATGGGTTATGGGCCCACACATGGAATCAACATGCCCATGGAAGAAATAACATCTCAGACCACTTCCACCTACATCCTGGATGAAATCTCGAAATATTTCATTTGTTGTCTCACCCCTTTGAATTTCATAGGAACTTAAAAATATCGCGTAAGTCTATCACCCTTTTCCATATGACCTAGCATTGTGACCAAGCTCTAATACCATGACCAAATTATCCATAATCTAATGGGGTTTAATATTTTTTAACCCATGATCCCCTTGCTGGTGCAAAAATTACAATAGTTGTCGATCTGATCTTTCAAATGAATGGTTGTATTTCTTCCTCATGGTTGGGGAAATATATTAGAGTTTGAAAGCTTTGGGAAGTTCCGAATAATTAACCCCAAACAAATTTTGATCATGATCGTTGATCGCTTTCTGATGAATACTAGAGATTACTCGTCAAAATTTTTAAAATTTCAATCCTTGTCGTTAATCGTGACTTGATGGACAATCCTGACTTCTTCTTAGAATACTATAGTCAGATTTGTGTTAGGGAATGAGATTCTGAGAACTCACTCTGATGGAAAACTAGATCCCTCTTCATAGCTTCTCCGATGGACGATTAGATTTCACCCTCGAAGTACTCACATAGGAACTTTGGAAGAACCCAAAGCATCAAAGGTCTGATGCATAATCAATTTGGGTCATTATTTCCCTTCTCCAATGAACAGTTATATCTCATTGTCAGAATTAAACCCATTTCCAAAGTTATGATCAACGATCAATCTAGATCATTGATTTCCTTTTTC
>JASDQU010102839.1:31964-42339 GCA_032191745.1 Picea mariana
AGCTTAAGCAAGTGAATAACCTTGATGAGAAGATAATATCATGGAGGAAGTTCAAAGGATATTTCCAAGAGAAATATTTGTTCAAACATTACTATGAGAGAAAGATGAAAGAGTTCTTTGAACTCAAGTTGGGAACCATGATAATGGAGGAATATGAGAAGCGGTTCTTTGAATTGTTGTAGTATGTTGACTTCATCAAGGATGAGAAAGTCAAAATCCAAAGGTTTCTAAGTGGGTTACCCTCCTTCTATACTGACAAGATACAATATGATAATCCCAAGACCTTGGAGGAAACCATAAGGAGAGAAAGACAAATTTATGAGAAAAGCAAAGGAAGGCCAGTTTTCCAAAGGGTTTGGAATGAAAAGATGAAATTGAAAAAGAAAAGGATAATTTTAAGGATGGAAATTTATATTAAAATATAGATACCTGGGTTGATCTTACTAGTCCTTAATATGCAAAATGTAAAATATTTGGCGATAGTTTTGTAAAAATATTTAAATTTATAAGGATTTGATATAGTTTCTATAAATTTTTGGTAATTTTTAAGCTAAAATAGTTTTATTCTATGGCATTTAGGAGAATCATTTTTAGAAAAAATAGAAATTGGTGAATTTTGTTTTGGGAAAAACCATGGAAAATTAGCCCATTTGCAAAATTTAGCCCATAAAATCATCTATGGAAAAAGGATCAAAGGAAGAAAGATTTTAAGCCACCATTTTTCAAAGATAACTCCCAAGCAAATCAACAAGGCCAGGCTGTCCAAAATTAGCAAAAGAATGTAGATTCATTTGGGAAAATGCCAAGGCAACATCCTGTTCAATGTTGGGGATGTGAGGGAAATAACTTATATAGGGAATACCCTCACAACGAATAAAGAATGAGGATTTTACACAACATTCAAGAGGATGAAACAGTGAAAGACACGGGAGGGAGAATGCCAAGGATTTATGCAATCTTGGATAACAAGCAGGAAGAATATAAATCGCCCATGATCAAAGTGGAAGGTAAGATTGATAACCATCCCATAGCAATTTTAACTGATTCTGGAGCTATCCATAGTTACATAAATGCTAATATGGTTTTATACAAATCCTAGGATTTCCACCAAAGAGACACATTGATTTCTCTATTGATTTGGTGCTAGGAGCTTCCTCAGTGTCTAAGACACCTTACAGAATGGGCACACCAAAACTAAAAGAGTTGTAAATGTAGCTTTAAGAACTTTTGAAGAAGGGATATATACGCCCCAGTGTGTCACCTTAGGGAGACCCAATTCTTTTTTTGAAAAAGAAGGATGGATCTTAAGGTTGTGTATTGATTTCAAGCATATTAATAAGGTTACCATAAAGAATATGTATCCTTTGCCAAGAATTGATGATTTATTCGATCAGTTGAAAGGTGAGAGAATGTTTTCAAAGATTGACTTGAGATCAGACTATCATCAAGTACGTATAAAGAAAGAATACATCAACAAGACAACATTTAGAACAAGATATGGGCATTATGAATTCACGATAGTGCCATTTGGACTATCAAATGCCCTAACAGTTTTTATATTTTTGATGAATGGAGTGTTCAGGGAATACCTGGATAAGTTTGTGATTGTGTTCCTAGATGATATACTCATTTACTCTAAACAAAAATAGGAACATGAGAAAAATTTTAAGAATGGTGTTGCAAATTTTAAGAGAGCATAAATTGTATGTTAATATAAGTGCATATTTTATCAAAAGAATATTCACTACTTGGGGCATATAATATTAGCAGCAGGGATAGAAGTTGATCCTGAGAAGATAGAGGACATCAGAGGATGGCCAATTCCAAATAATGTGATAGAGGTCATATTATTCATTGGTCTTTCCAGTTATTACCGAAGATTCATAAAAGGTTTTTCAAGGATTGCAAGTCCAATAACTTCTTTGAAAAAGAAGGGAGTGAAGCTCGAATGGAATTCCAAGTGTGAAGAGAGTTTTAAACAATTGAAGGGAATATTGACAAGTTCACCAATATTTAAGATTGAAAATCCAAATGAATATTTGTTTGTGTGCACTGATGCATGCAAGGAAGGACTTGGTGGAGTTGTCAGTCAAAGGGACCATGTGGTATGCTATGAGTCTAGAAAATTAAAGGAGCATGAGAGGAATTATGCTACACATTACTTGAAGTTAGCAATGATTATACATGCATTGAAAATGTGGAGGCATTACCTTATGGGTAATAAATTTCAGCTAAGGATAGAGCATTATGGTTTGAAGCATTTGTTTGGACAACCAACACTAAATGTTAGGAAAACTAGATGGCTGGAATTTTGGAGTGAATATGACTTCGAAATTAATCATATAAAGGGAAAGGAAAATCAAGTGGTTGATGCACTCAGTAGGAGATCTCATAGAGTACATTTTACAACCATCATCATGTATAGGATAGATTTAAAAGAAAAAATTGTTGCAGCAACAAATTTAGATCAACGCTATGTGAGAATAAAAGAAGCATTACAACAAGGTAAATTTTAGGAAAAATTTAACTATTATGAGCTAAAAGAGGATGGAATTCTCATGTACAAGGGAAAGGTGTATGTGCCAAATTCCAGTGAGCTAAAAAATGCAGTGTTGAAGGAGATACATAATGTGTCATGCGCAAGGCACCCAAGATATCAAAAAACAATTGCAGTAGTAAGAAGCCAATATTTTTGGATAGGAATGAAGAAAGAAGTGGATAATTACATAGCCAAATGTATAGAATTACAAAAAGTAAAGATAGAACATAGACACCCAGTAGGTTTTCTACAACCATTTCCAATTTCGGAATGGAAGTGAGAAGTAGTTACAGTTGATTTTATTACTAAGTTGCCTAGAATAATGAAGCAGCATGATTCCATCATGGTGGTGGTGGATAAATTGACTAAAGAAACACATTCTATTCCAATAAAGACTACACACAAGGAAACAAATATTGTAGATATCTACATGAAATAATTTTCTAGGCTACATGGGGTATCTAAAGCAATATTTTCAGATAGAGATCCAAAGTTTACATCTAATTTTTGGAATTTTTTGTTCAAAGTCTTTGGAACAAATTTAAATCTTAGTACAACATATCATCCAGAGTCAAATAGGAAAACAGAAAGGACTAACATGATAATTGACAACATGCTTAGAATGTATGTGATGTATCAGCCATCAAAATGGGAAGATTATATCCATTTAGTTGAATTTTCCTACAATAATGGGTATCAAGTCTCATTGAAAATGAGTCTATTTGAAGCATTGTATGGAAGAAAATGTAACACATCGGTGAGTTGGGATAACCCAACAGACAGATCAATTGTTGGGACAAAATTATTAAAATAAATTGAAGAGCATATGGTAAAGATAAAGAATAATTTAAAGGCTTCCCGAGATAGGCAAAAAACTTATGCAGACATGAAATTTTTTTTTAGAGATTTTAAAGTGGGAGAACATGTGTTTTTAAAAGTGAAGGCAAAGAGAAGTTTGCTAAGATTAGGAAGTTTCCTGAAGTTGGCAACAATATATTATGGAACTTTTGAAATATTAGAAAAGAGAGGGGCAGTTTCATACATGTTAGCTCTGCCTGCATCCATGAGAGTGCATAATGTATTTCTTGTATCATTGTTAAAGAAATATGTGCCTGATTCTAACCACATAACTGATTGGAATGTGATCTAAGTGGATAACGAAGGGGATTTTTGGGTGGAACTAGTACGCATCCTAAATTGGCAAGTCAAAGTGCTCTGGAACAAATACATAGGTCTAGTAAAGGTTCAATGGAACTGTTATGGTTTTGAAGATGCTACATGGAAGAATGAAGAAAAAATGTGGGCATAATACCCACAAATTGTTTATAGTTTTGAAGAAAACATAATGCAAGACTCCATTTTGAGCAACTAGAGTTCTGGAACCACATTTCAGAGTCCTAGCCAACTGTGTTAGGGACCTTGATAAATGAATGGCTCATTCCTTGGGTTATACTTGATAAATAGATGGTACATCCCTTGGGTTATCCTTGATAAATGAATGGTTCATTCCTTGGGTCGGCAAGTTGCGAGGAACAAGATAATGATGGTTGGAGCTACTGCTAGAGTTGTTAAATGGAAGAATTTTATTTAAAAGTATTATGGTGTAAATTTTCATATATGTATATCGACGTAGAGTGCACTTAGGATGGCGTGCAATTGTAGTGGAGGGGGAATGTAACATACCCACTATAATCCCCATTTTAATTAATGCATATGTAGATATAATGTGTATCTACAACTAAAGAGATGTAATATGAGAACTGTATTTCAATATTTTAATAATAAAATGTGATGTCATCTGCTAAGGGAACATGGACAATAGATGGGGGCTGAATTAATCCAAAAGAGAGTGGATTGTCTAGAAAAATGTCCAAGAGGGGTCTAAGGGGGAAATACCCATGTATATTAATTCAACCCATTCTTCTAAATTTTATATTTGTATATGAACCATCCCATTTCTGATTGAGTGTTCCAAAAGCCAATCATTGAATACATGTAATAGGGTCCGTGTGAGTGGTCACATCCCAAAGTTATTTGGAACATGGGGGTTGAGTAAAATCATCTTGGGGTAGAGTGTGAGTCAAAAAAGGCAAGCCAAAGAGAGGAAATTTGTATGGTTTGGGAGAGAAAGTTTTAGTCAATTGGGTTTGTGCATTGGAAATAAGGAGAGAGCAAGAAACAAAGATTGAAGTTGATGCAGCCATGGAGGGAAAATTCTATAGAATGTTGGAGTGTAAGTGGAGCGATTTAGAGCTAGAAAACTGAAGAGCTAGGTTTTTCAGGCCTGAAGGGTGAACTCCTGTGTGATTTGCACTAAAACAACAAGTGTTTATTGTTGGTTTGTTGATAGTTTCCGAGAATAAATTTCCCTTGAGTTCCCAAATTAGAGATTCCTAACTACCTATGCCAGAGAGACCCTGATAAATGAATGGGATGCCCAAGGGACTGATATTGGTGAAGGGGTGCATTCCTTGGGTTGGATAGGTCAAGAAGAAGAGAGATGGTGGAAAATAGGGATAGCTTTAGGAAAATATCAGTTGGGTTGAGAGATTTATGAACTGTGAGAGACCACCCTCTTTTGTGGATTGATATCCTCATCTCAGGGGTGACTAGCTGTTGAGATTTGGAATTGTTATTCTATGGTTGAGTGGAATGTTTGTTTGAAGCAGCTGGTTGCAAAACTGTTGTGAAAGGATAAGTGTTTTATCTTGTTGTTATGTTAAATTATGTGTTTAATTGTTGTGCATGCACTCTATGTATTTAGAAGTGATTTATATGTCATTGTAATGAGTTGTTTAGTTGCATTTCATGTTGATTATTGGAATTTTGTATATGCATCTATTTTATGGTCGTAGAAAGTACCTAAATCTATTTGAATTTGTAGTTGTAAGCTATAGGAAATCAACCAACGGTAAATGAATTAATTTATTTAGTAGAAATTTAGTTTTTAAGAGTATTATGCACCGTAATGTCACTCAGATGGGCTAAGGGGATGTTACAATGAAATGGTTCAACTTATTTAATTTCAATTTTATGTCATGCAATATAATTAGTTTGTTGCCTTACATTGAGTTTATTCTTTTCATGGTTCATAATGTTTTATCTCATGCCAATAGATTAGATCTCCTTTATTGTAATTTAGATCATTTTTTCTTTTAAGTCGGTGTGCTTTCATTCATGGAATCGTTCAAGGTTATTTTATACAATTCAATTCCCTACAAAAATTCATGCATTTAGCCCCTTGATCAAACTCATACCTATGCTGATATTAATGCATTTTTCATATACTTTTCATAACACCTATTAAGTTTGCACAAACCTCGGGTTGATGATGAAGGAAGAAAACTAGGATCTCGAAGATCAACAAACTCGACAGATTCAATCCTCGGACCTATGGGTTATGGGCCCACACATGGAATCAACACACCCATGGAAGAAATAACATCTCAGACCACTTCCACCTACATCCTGGATGAAATCTCGAAATATTTCATTTGTTGTCTCACCCCTTTGAATTTCATAAGAACTTAAAAATATCGCGTAAGTCTATCACCCTTTTCCATATGACCTGGCATTGTGACCAAGCTCTAATACCATGACCAAATTCTCCATAATCTAATGGGGTTTAATATTTTTTAACCCATGATCCCCTTGCTGGTGCAAAAATTACAATAGTTGTCGATTTGATCTTTCAAACGAATGGTCGTATTTCTTCCTCATGGTTGGGGAAATATATCAGAGTTTGAAATCTTTGGGAAGTTCCAAATAATTCACCCCAAACAAATTTTGATCATGATCGTTGATCGCTTTCTGACGAATACTAGAGATTATTCGTCAAAATTTTTAAAATTTCAATCCTTGTCGTTAATCGTGACTTGATGGAAAATCTTGACTTCTCCTTAGAATACTATAGTCAGAGTTGTGTTAGGGAATGAGACTCTAAGAACTCACTCTGATGGAAAAATAGATCCCTCTTCATAGCTTCTACGATGGACGATTAGATTTCACTCTCGAAGTACTCACATAGGAACTTTGGAAGAACCCAAAGCATCAAAGGTCTGATGCATAATCAATTTGGGTCATTATTTCCCTTCTCCAATGAACAGTTATATCTCATTGTCAGAATTAAACCCATTTCCAAAGTTATGATCAACGATCAATCTAGATCATTGATTTCCTTTTTCAAAGGATAGTTAGATATCTATCTCAGACTTATGATATCAATTCGATGGATCATCGTTGATGCTTACAGTGATCAATAGTTGATTCTTTTCACAGCTAGAAATATGCTTCTCCCCATTGTCTAGACCTACAAAAAACTTGAAACTCTTGGCTCTCACACATGGCCTCTCACACACACCTTCAATATATTAATTCAATAGGTTTTCACACACATAATTAACATGACAACTCATAAATCCACAGGAGACTCATAAATACAAACAATTTCATTATATCTATTGAAGCTCGAATTACATACAGTTATGACCTTTGTGGGCCATGATTCTCTCTCAATCGGTCTACATTATGAATGGAATCCTCCTACAAATGCCTGAAGGATACAATTTATAACAATAAATTTGATAAGGATGGGATCACTGAAATGATCCGATCTAATTCCCAATGTCGCTCACAATCCCTCAAAATAAGGTAATGTCACAACAAATAACTAAACAACTCAATGAATTCTAGGAAATCTCTTCCTCATGGCCACGTTGTCTTTTGTAAGGTTTAAGAACTTGTATTTTGACTTTTGGGGGGGGTTTCTCTTACATTAGACTCCCAAGGAACAAAAATTTTCATGATTTATGGATCATGAGTTCCATTGGCCGAAGTCCTCCTGGATCCCAAACCTTATGTTGTTGTTGTCCTCTTGCTCCCTTGGTTTGTTGCATTTTTTTTTCCTGCAACTTTCCATTTGTCTTGTTGATGCAAATATACAAAATAAAATTTAACCTTTTGTTGATTGTCTTCTTTTATTAAGTTTTCCTTCTTTGATACATATTCATCATTAACATCCTCATCTCCTCAATCTCCATGTCCATTCTATCTTCTTGTTGGTGCATGCTTTGAAGCTTGTTGTTGTTGTTGATTGGTTGTTGCATTTCTTCTTCCCATATCTCCATCTAGAATTTTTTGAGATATTCAATTGTTGTAACATTCTCCATCCCAACCGAGGGACGTTACGGTGCAGAATAATCATGAAAACAAAATTTACACCTAACTAGTTTAATTATTTTATTGTTAGTCGATTTCTTGTAGCTTACAGCTATGAATTAAAACATATTTATCTAATGTCTATAACCATAAAATAGATTCATCTACAACATATCAAAATAACATGAATTCAACTTAATAATTTTCACAACAACATATAAATCATTCTCAAATGCACAAAGTTCACGCATAGAAAATAAACTCATGAAATAACTCAACAACAAGATAAAACACTTATCTTTTAACAATGGTTATGCAACCAACTTCTTGGGATGGACATTCCACCCAACCATATACTTATTGTTCCAAATCTCAACAACTAGACACCCTCAATCTTAGGCTAGTAATCCACAAAATAGGTTGGTTTCTCACAGTCCACGCACAACTCATAAAACCAACAACCCATTGATATATTCCTACAACTATCCTGATTTTCCACCATCTCTCTTCCTCTTGACCTTCCTAAACCAAGTAATTTACCCCTTCAATGATCTCAGTTCCTCAGGCATCCCATTCATTTATCAAGGTCTCTTTGGAACATGTAACTAGGAATCTCTCAATTGGGAACTCAAGGGAACTTGTTGCTAGGAAAACTACCTGCAAAACCAACAACAAACACATGTTTTTTTAGTGAAACTCATACAAGAGTTCACTCTGCATGCTTGTCAACCTAGATCTTTAGTTTCTAGCTCCAAAATACACTATATATTGCTCTAAAATTTACCCTCCATGGTTGCACTAGATCCAAGCTCTCTTTCTTGCTCTCTACTTGATCTGTTGATACTGAGAGGGGCGTGAATCAGTATCAAGTACAATTTAAAACCTTTTTAAACTTATACTTAAACCATTCAATTATATCCAATGAGCAATGAACAATAGTATAAGAGTTACACCAATACACCACAATACACCATGCACAATATATGAGAAGTAATCAATAGTTATTGTTCAAGGGAAGTATTGACTTCCAAAGGTAGCTACAACTTCCAAGTGTATAGGGAGGGATAAACCTCCAAGAGGAAGATATAATCCTCCAATATCAAGAGAGAGTTGAACTCTCCATCCTTGCCCCTTCCTTCCACCCAAGAATATATGATAGATAATAAAACTTCACATTAAATCATCACCATCAACCAACCATAACATAGAACCCGATAATGCTTCCTGAGATTTCTTCAATTTCTACAATTATTCAATTCTTGGAATACTCTAATACTACAGATAATATTATTCAGTTTATTCTCTGAAACTTATCCAATTTTCACTCCTTGAACCCTCCCCAAAATGAAGTTATAGAGAGAATGGTAGACCTTGTTCAATTCGGTTTATTCAGGAGACCAAACTTGTGCAGAATTCCCCGCGCTGAATATTTAACATAAGATTATGAAACTCACATAAAAGAAAATAAAGTCCATACTATTTCCAATGCAATTGGTCCCACATCATTTGGATTCTCAATGAAGAAGTTGTGATTGTTTTACCTGGAACACCTATTTATTGACTAGCTTTGGGACTGGTCAAAAACCCTATCTTCCACAGAGTGTATCTCCATAATTATATCGAATCAAGAGCTGAAACATTTTCCATAGGTACCTTGATATGTCTTATCAATAACATATCAATTTCACCATCTGAATCATTCTATAAAAAAAATTATAGCAAAAATGGTAAGATGACCTGAAAATAACATACCTTAGAACACATCACCAAAAGACTTCATCCTCCCTTGAAATTCGGCCTTCTTTACTTATGATTTCCTCTAAAATTCGACTTGTGTATCAAATGAATGTATAATGATATTTATTTATACCATTTATGTCACTTCCTTTTAACATTAGGGCAGACCTGACACTTTCGTATTTTGTAATTCTTTTCTTTAATTATCTTCAGGGCCTACATGTACTTCCTTCTTCAATTCACTTTGTCATATTCAAAAATTAATTTCTCTTCAACCATGAGGATCCACATGATGTGCCAAATACCACCGGAAACAACATGATGTATACTATCCATCCATGGGTATTGGATATGCATGTACATTGTCCTTCATGTAGAAATACCTTCATCAATCTTGCGATCCAAAACCCATGACTAGGGTTGACATCAATGACAACAACCAATATTCCAACAACCTCCCCCTTTGTCATTGATGGCAACACTCATGCTACCACTATCATCATGATCTTAATTCCTCTCCCCCCTTGACATAAATGGAAAAGGGTAGGGATTCTCCCCCTAAGTTTAATGGCAAAAGGTAACTCTCTTCTTTGGGGCTGCTCCCCCTGAACATGTGGCACTCAATAATACTTCATCCTTATTTTTGGTCTTTGGGAATTTTTCTTCCTAGAAATCCTTTTTTGTGGATTATATCTTCTCTCTCTTCTTCATGTCTAGGATGTATATGTTGTTCGGTCTTCTTGTTGCAGTTGCAACTAATCTTCCTGAGTTATTTTCTTTGATTTTACATTTTCGAGAGTCAAACATAAGAGTGTATCTTTGATCACACATTTTACTAACACTAAGTATATTATGCTTCAAGTCTTCAACCAATAGGACTTTTCCTGCTTTTACATTTTCACTTCCAAGCTTTACAATTCCTTTTCCAAGTATTTTGGTAGA
>JASDQU010102839.1:62358-78598 GCA_032191745.1 Picea mariana
ATTTGGGTTGATGAATGCAGGAGAAACGTTTCAGCGGGCCATGGATATAGCCTTCATCGGGGAAAAGGACCAGTTCATAGTGATCTATCTGGATGATATCACAGTCTTCTCTAGGACAGACAAGGATCACCGCTGTCACCTGAAGAGAGTCTTCTTGAAGTGTCGAAGGTTTGGCCTATCCTTGAACCCCAAGAAATCTTTGTTTGCTATGCAGGAAGAGAAGTTAATGGGACATATAGTATCGGCAGAAGGGGTGAGAATTGATCCCAGTAGGGTGGAGGCAATTCAATCCTTGTCACTTCCCAGGTCTAAAAAAGGTTTAGGCCTTTTTGGGGAAAATTAATTTTCTAAGGAGGGTTGTCTCAAATTTTTTCGAGCTAGTGAAACACATCACGACCATGCTCAGGAAGGGAAACAAAGTGAAATGGACTGCTGAGCCCAGGGCCTCTTTTGACCAAATTAAAAAGTCATTGACTGAGGCACCTGTGCTTGTCAGTCCTGACTATTCCAAAGATTTCCTAATTTTCTCCTTTGCTTCTTTTGATACAGTGGCGGTGGTCTTATTGCAAAAAAATGAGGAAGGGCATGAGAAGCCCTTCACCTTTTTCAACAGGGCGTTAAGAGACGCAGAGAGCAGGTATGAAATCATGGAGAAGCAGGCCTATGCCTTAGTGAAAGATCTTAAATCTTTCAGAGTCTATGTCTTGCATTCAAAAGTAACAACATATGTTCCTTCAGCTTCCATGAATGACATCCTTGTGTAGCCCGACGTAGATGGGAAGAGAGGCTGATGGATCGCAAAAATTCTAGAATTTGACTTGGAAATAAAACCCACCAAGTTAGTTAAGGGACAAGGTTTAGCCAAGCTACTGGTTGAATCTAACTGCGAAGCCTTGGGAGTTAGTTTCATCAATACTCGCCAAGGATCTCAGCAAGATGAATCACCTAGCCCACGCTCTCAAGATGGCTTATCACTGGCAGAATGTGCATGGTATCGTGACATTCTATATTTTCTGCAAGAATTGAAGCCCCCCGATGGAATGAGAAAAAGTAAAGCGAGGGCTCTTAAGCTCAAGGCGGTCAGGTATTGCCTCATTGACCAAACCTTGTACTGGAAAGACCCTTTAGGGGTATTTCTGAAATTCCTGTACCCACAGGAGGCCCAGAAGGTTATGTTTGATTTTCATAGCTGCCTTTGCAGAGGTCATCATTTCTGGAAGACCACGGCCCACAAGATACTCTGAGCTGGGTATTACTGGCCCACTTTATTCCCTGATGTTTGCAAGGAGATCAATGCTTGCACCAAATGTCAAAAGTTCTCAGGAAAGAAACAACTCAAGTCACTGCCATTGAAACCCATAGTAGCTTTGGCACCTTTTCAGCAGTGGGGGTTAGACTTTATCAGAGAAATTCATCCTCCCTCAAGTGGTCAGCACAGATGGATCCTAACTGCAATAGATTATTTCACCAAGTGGATAGAAGCTGTCCCCACCAGAAGTGCATCACACAAAGTAATTATCATCTTCCTGGAGGATATTATAGCCCGATTTGGCTGTCCCAAGAGAATCGTTACCGATAATGCTGCTTCTTTCAAATCTGAACCTCTAATTAAGTTCTGTGAGCAGTTCTAGATCTCGCTAATTCACTCCACCCCCTACTATTCCCAGGGCAATGGTTTAGCGGAATCCTCTAACAAAAGCCTGATAAATATCATCAAAAGAGTGTTAGAGGATAACAAAAGAGCCTGGGATTCAAAGTTGAAATTTGCTCTGTGGGCCGATCGTGTCATGACGAAGAAGTCTCTGGGAACTTCGCCATTTCAACTAGTCTACGGAGCAGAGGCAGTTTTCCCTACTTAGCTCGCCTTACCTGTGGTGAAGTTCTTTCAAGACTACGAGGGAGAACCAGATCATGTGATCAGAAGAATTCATCAGATAGTGGAAGTGCAGCAGGTCAGAGAACAAGTGAGGTACGCATCTTACAGTCATTAGCAGAAGATCAAGCAGGCTTTCGACAGAAAGGTCAAGAAAAAGGAGTTCGAGATCGGGGACTTGGTATTTATGTGGGATGCACCCAGATAGGATAAAGGAAAGCACAACAAGTTCGGCGCCCTCTGGATCGGCCCCTTTAAAATCTCTGAGATTTTCTCCAACAACACATATGGGTTGCAGGATCTGGAGGGTGAAGAGGTTTTCAACAGCCCAGTGAATGGGCATTTTCTGAAAAAATGTTTTATTTGAGCCTTAGATGGCTCCTCTATTTGTAAATATTGTCTTTTAGTTCTTGTTTAGCTTCTTTTGTATGTTTTCAGCCTAATAAGTGACTCCATAGCCCAATAGCAAGGCATTGAAGCCGCAGAAGGAGTTCTTAGAGCATCGCAGGGACGACTCTATCCCCCATGGAGCCTAATGTTAGCGATATTTCTTGTCTCAAGACAAGAAATAGAAACAAGACAGTGAAAGTCCTGAATCCTCGAGAGTTAATAGGGACCATCCATCTAGAAACGCCACGTGGCAGGAGAAGCGTTACCGGGGAGAGTCCCAACAGGGAAGCGTCCATCAGAGTTGAAGCCATCGGGATATCGGGGATCCCGGGGACGAGTGATTCGTGCACTTCAAAATTGCGATCCATGAAACCCTGATCGGTGGGGAACAACTGTCAGTCATGGTGGGACCAAGAGGAGCACCATAGTGCAGGATCCAGTTGTCAACTGGGCGGAGGTCAAGCTCATCGAAAAATCGCGGTTCTTGGAGGCAAGGGAACTGTTGCATCAAACACTGCTATATCACGATACGCGATATCCCGACACCAAGAGTGTGGGGCCATGAAAGTCGACGGAGGACAGGTGGCAGGCTTTCACGACGGGGAAGGGACCGTTGAGAGGTCAACGACCATGAGCCATCAGGGATCAGATATTCGCGAGTCTGGAGGACTTGTGAATCGTGACATCGCAAGTGTCGAAACTCCGATAGGAGGGTAAGGCCATGGTCGCGGAGGCATGGTCATATGCGATAGGAGTTAAGCTCGGGAGGGCTTGCGCATGAAAGGAGCTCATCACAAATCCGGGATTGGAGAGGTAAGGAGTTCTCGACAACAGGAACCGTGAAACCCTCAACCCCGATATAGAGTCAGGGATAACCACGGTCAGGTGTTGAAGGCCGTGAAGGGATTGGAAAGGACATGTGGATCGGGTTGTTGCAGCAGTGATTCTCGAGGGAATCCAAGGAGTCGCTTCGGCTCAGAAGAGGGGATTTAAAATGATCTTGAAAGAAGGAAGGCAAAGTGATGTCCCAGGTACCAATTCTATGCGGGATAAATCCCAGTACCTATTGGAGATTAATGAAGAAAAGAGAGGATGGCTCAAAACTCACATCACTCATTTATTGCAGAGTGTGGAGATCCCGGCCGAAAGTCTACCCGGAAAGGTCCCCTGTACCGGTTCTCTTCAGGAAGGTCAAGCCGAGTCTTCAACTTGCCAGAGGAACCTGCACACACCAATTCAACATTCAAGGGGCTCAGCTACCACCATGACATGAGCCATGCTGAACTAAAGAGGCGTATCACAGGGGAACAAAGGATAGATTTGATTGAGGAGATGCCACCCTTTGAAAGTTTTGAGACGCCTCCACTGGACGAGAGGAGGGGAGGAGTATATGTAGGCATTTTTTCCATTTTGTAAAGGGGGATGGTAGAGCAGAGCTCCCTACTAAAAAGTTTAACAGACATTCTAGTTTGTTGGATATGCATCTGTATATGAGATATATTGTTTTATGACAAACAATTTTTCTCCCTCCATCTAATTTTCATCTCATGCTAAGAGAGTTCGTGATTGACTGAGTCGCGGGAATTATTGCAGTTTTGTTGTGATAAATGATTTTTCGTTGCATTATTTTATTCTCTGGTTTTCTGTATTTATATGCAAGAAGACCTTGCGTTTGGATGCCTTATTCTACAGTCTGTTAGGAACCTATCATTTATAACAGACCTTTTCACTCTTCCCATATAAATCCTCCGCCTGCTCACCCTTTACTACAACTCACTGTTTGAAGTTTATAAAGACCTCACTCACCTATGCATGCCTGGCCTAGTTTGGATTTGGAATGATATTGTTTTGAGTTGGCTTCCATTCGGTCACCCCATCTATAAACAAACCGTGACATAAAAATGATGGGCGTCGGGCTCTGCTCCTGATAGCAATTCAGGAGCGACTTCCGTCGCCAACAGGGTCATGTAAGGCACTCTTTCTACAAATTCAACCAAACATTATCTCCCACCTAAAAATCGTGTGGTACCTGATGTTGATTGTGGCACTACTTGTACTTCGAATTGGATTTCTACAAAATGTCATGAACTTGTTCTTAGATGTATTGTATTCATTCAACAAATTTTGTTTCTCAATCAACCTTGATCTGAGCATGGGAGGAATCTTCTTATGCATCTGCAACGAGAAGATCTACATCAATGGGGGCCATTGGCTAGAACCCCAAGCACACATAAAAAGGGTCATGACAAATATAGTTGTGGAGGGATCTATTGTAGCTATGTTGAACATAATGAAGGCTCTTATCCCATGTGTGTGGATGTTTGGAATTGTACATCCTTATGATATGAACAATCATCATTTTCACTACCTCCATTTTTTCATTAGTCTGTGTGTGGAAGGCAGTCGATTTGGTTTGGTTGGTGTCCATTATCAACCATATGATGGAACAAAAATTACTCAGTAACCTATTTTATTGATATAAAATAATGGTCCATGGGAGCCAAAAATGAAACCAAGCACATTCAAACAAGATCTTAGTGGTGGCCTTACTTGTGATACTCTTCTTACAAGGTTCCAAAATTTCCATCTTAGAGAATCGATCAATGATTACAAAGACACAATTATTACCATACTTGGTTGAAGGAATATCAGACATGTGATCCAAGAATATTAACTCCCAATGCATATCAAGAGTAGGAAGAGGGGTGTTGTTGATCAAAATTTTGTCACCTATATGTTCCCTCTCTTGGAATGATAAAATATATTGACATCAAAAGAAGAAAATTTTGGAACTCTTATAAGTTCATCGCATATCCCTTAGTATCAAATTCTACATGGATTTTGGAGACTAAAAATCTAAGTTTATACGATTGAGATATGAATAACTTTTTATAGAAGTCCAATGGAGATATTACAAGAAGAAATATGAATAATTTTCTAAGTGTCATGTTCTCCTCTGCTCTCCCTTCACCTTTGTTCATTATCTCATTCTATACTTAGTTAGTTTTCCCATTTCCTAATTTCTCTCATATTCCCCTTACTACTCTCCACTCTTAACCATTTCTCCATTTCCCCCTCTCCCTTCCTCTTCTTTCCATACTTAACCATTTTTATCTTTTCCACTCTACTCCTACCACCTCTCTAAGAATGCAGGGGGATTCATATCCTTGTGAGGTTTTCATTTCGATCCTGACATTTTCAAGCATCAACAGGTGTATATCCCCTGTTTCTTGATGGTGGGTTTGGAAATGGAACATGAAGTGTAGGTCATGCTATACTTGTGAACATATTGTCTAAGCTTCGAGCAATAAAAATTCTTTTGCACTACTACCACTATTTTTTTCATGCCAATGTTTCATGCTCCTTGAATGTAATAGGCTTCCCAAATCATGTTTTCACACTCACTAGAAAGAACAAAGAGATGGATCAGATGGAATAATAGTACATCCTAGAGATGAAAGTATGCAACTGCTTTTCCTACTCTCAATGTATGATAGGTAATAGAAAAGTTAGAGTCACTGTTGTATTATTGTTGCCACCCAGAGGTCTAATACCCACAGTAGTTAAGAACTATGGTTAGTGCCACAATCGTAGGTTAACTGAGGTAGTCCGTGACATGGTTTGTGCTTCCCTTCTTGTACTTTATGTTCAAGTGGAACTGTTATAGGTACATGTACCACTTCTTATGGTGGTATTTCTGCAACTTTCCTTATGTCTACATGAATTATATAGGCCTATGATCAGTGTGTATGATCATTTCCTTTTCCAAAATGTAATTCTTCCATTGTTGACATGCCTACACAATGGAGTACGTATATTTTTCATAGGTGGGGTATCTATGAACAACATCAGATAGTTTTTCACTATGATAGGACACTGAATACCCATGTTGAGTGAGGAATGCAATGATAGAATAATTTAAAGAATCTATCTCAATATAAAATGGTCATTGCAAGTTTGGTAGAACAAGGATTGGTGCTGAGTAGAGGAAGAATTTCAAATCCTCGAATGTTTTCTGTTGTGACACAAGCCAAAAAAAAATTTTCTTGGCTCCACCCTTGGTCACCCAGATTAGTTCTGAAGCAATATGAATAACCCAAACACACGTTGGACATTGGGTTCAATATCTCCTATGTGTTTCATGACATGGGTTAACCCCCTCTCGTGTATCCTAACTCCGACAATTGTGGCATAGACCAATATTGCAGGTTTTGTTCTAACGACAATCATAGTCCAACAAATGGTATCAGAGTGATAGGTCTCAAGTTCAAAACTTTCCTTGCACACGTTGGGGGGGAGATTGTTGGAAAATGGGTTCAACACTTCCCTTGATTTTTGTGAAATGGGTTAACCCCCTCTAGTTGATCCTAACTATGAAAATTGTGGCGAAGACTAAGACTGCAATTTTTGATCTAATGAAAATTGTAGTCCAACACACAAACCTATGGTAGAATTTGGTGAGGCCCAAGAAGTTGTGGATAGATCAATGTCTTCAAGGCTGAAAAATTGTGGATGAATTGTATATTGGTTGGATCCACATGAACACCCTACTCATCCAATATATATCCCAAAAATAGGATTCTCTGCATGTTAAAGGAACACTTCTACAAATTGGAATATAACTTGTCCTATCGTAGGGTTCCCAAGACATGTTGAATGTGCTTCAAATGTTCCTCGTAGGTATTTCTAAATTTGAGGATGTCATCCATATATACAACCACAAATGATTTTTTGAATGGACACACTATATCATCCATCATTTTCATGAATTTGTCTAGGGAATTAGTTAAGTTGAAAGGAATGACCATCCACTCAAAGAGACCTTCATTAAACTTGAAGGTTGTATTCCATACATCAATTTTCTCAATTGGCACTTGTTGGTAGTCCGACTTCATATAAATCTTATTGAAACATTTGGTTCCCTTGAGATGATATAGAAGATCATTGATATGGGGGATTGGGTACTAGTTCTTGAATGTGATATTGTTCAGGGACTTGTAATAAATACAAATTCACCATGTCCCATCCTTCTTCTGTACCAGAACAATTGGGATACCATAAGTTGAGGAGCTTGGTCTGATGTGTCCCTTTAGAATTAGCTCTTGGATTTGGCATTTGATTTCTTCATTCTCCATCTTAGAACACCTATATACATGACCGTTAGGAAGAGGAGAACTAGGTGTCAAATCAATTGATTTATTTACCTGAAAGTGAAAAGGAACCCTATTAGGAAAGGAAAATATGTGTTTGTGCTCTTATATTATGTTTTCCACCTATTATTGTCATGTAGAGAGACCTTGTGCAAAGGTTTTAGCAGTTGTAGTGACCTTCCATTCACCTTTCCACTAGACCATATAGATGAAAAATCTCTTGATCTAAGAGAACACCTTTCTACATTGCTTCACTGATATCAAAGAGACTACATTAGTTGGGAGTGCCTTTGATACCATGTAGACTTGACCTCCCAAAGTAATAATGACACTACGAGGCCTAGATTCATAAACAAAATGATGCTTCTACATATATGGTTGTCCTAAAATAACATCACAAATTCAAGGGGGGAAACATCACATAATACCTCATCTTTGAAGAGTTCGATGTTGTAGTGAAGGTGGCATTGTTGGCTGACACAAATGTCTCATCTCTAGCTGAGCCAACTGATGGTGTATAGACAAGGGTATGGATTCATTGTTAGGTTCAAACTCTTGATGACCTCTTCTAATACTAGGTTCTTCTAGCTACCATTGTCTATAATGAAATGGATTTGGGTCCCCTTCACCCATATCTATGATTGGAAGAGGAACTCCCTTATTCAGGCTCCTCTCGTTCCTCTAGCTGGAATTTTATGGTAGTGATGGTGACACTGGGTTCTGCGTCAATGATCCATTTTCCATTATACAATTTTGAATTAGATTCTAAGTCAACACTTGAATTTAAGGATTTCATCTGGACCAACAATGACTATTTGGAGTGACATTCATCAGTGTTGGGACAAGGGATTTTATGGAACTCACACCACTTTCTAGTGTCATTCTTCAAATTCCTATTACCTTTGTTTGCTTGTGGCTTTGGAATATTTTTCTTGGGGATGACTGTAAATGTGTTGAACCTGCACATAATATATCTAGTTGAACAATAATACTTACATTTGTAGAGAGAATAATGAATATTTTACACATGATATACTTTGTATAGCTCAATGAGTGTGCACTGGAGGTGAAACAATGCACCATAGTGGTTTTCTAGAGTGATATAGACACACACCAATAGTTATGGGAGTGAACTTCCACCTAATCTAGTCTCTCGAGCAGTTATGGGAGTGAACTACCACCTAGTTGAGTTAACTAGTCAGCTAGTCTTCAGTTAACTGACTGAATAGAGAGTAGTGAGGAGTTAACTTAGGGAATCAAGGCTAATGTGCCAGTATGGTGATGATACCAAGGCAAGGTCAAATTAGCATGGTGATGATCCCAAAATTTCATGGTGATAAAATCAATGCAACATCTAAACTCAACTCAACTAATCAAACTGAAGGGTCAACTAAAAGATAATATTCTCCAGGTGGAATATTCTCCCCTAAAATATAGGAGATTGGATAATGGCTAATTATGAATAACAAAAAAGGAAAAACATTAGGAAAAATAAATCCTAGGTGTGTGTGAAGTAACACCAACACCCCCCCTCAACATCACTACGGTGAAAATAAAGAATGGGTCCCTACAATGAGGCCATGTTAGGTACCCAAATACAAAAGATACACTGAAATAAAGTGAGGAAAGAGGAAAAAATCATGGGAAAACCTTCCCCTCAAGGTACAATGTATGTAAAAATAAGAACTACAGTTGCTAGGAAACCGTGTCCTTCACTCTAAGACAACTTCACAGAGAATGGGACTTCTGCTTAGTGAAGGTCTTGGTGAATATGTTTTTCGTCTGTTCTATTGAAGGACATAATTGTAGGTCGATGATCCCCTCATTTAATAAGTCTTGGATGTAGTGCATGTGGATCTCGATGTGCTTCATCCACTTCCTATGAACTGAATCTCTACAGAACTTCAAAGTTCTTTGGTTGTCACACCAGATGATGATCGACGGATGAAACTGAATGCCCAAATCAGTGAGAAAATGTTCTAGCTACATATCCTAAATGGTTATGTTAACTACCCCTCTATACTCTACCTTGGATGAATATAGAGAAATGGCAGCTTGCTTCTTGCTCAACCAATAGATAGGCCCGAAACCAAGACTGAGTGAGTAACCAGATGTGGACTTGCAATTAATGCTATCGCTAACCTAGTTGAAATCAATAAACCCGATGATATCTAATGTAAATTCTATTGCATAATGAATCCCAAAGGTGATGGGGCTCTATACGTATCGAAGGATACACTTTGCATCTTTCCAATGTAGCTCATGCGGCTTCTGCATGAACCTGGAAACTACATCAATTGCATATGAGAGGTCAAGTATGGAGTGTGTGAGAAACAAAAATCTCCCCACTAGATTTTTGTACAGTGTGCTATCAACCAGTGGAGTCTCCCCACCATCCTCAAGTTTGAATCCTGATAGGAAAGGAGTCGGAGCAGACTTGTAGTCTGTCATGTGAAATATCTCAAGGAGATCTCGTACATACTTGGCCTGAGAAATTTGGATGTCTACTGCATCCTGACTGCTCTTGAGCCCAAGGAAGAATTGTAGCAAATCCATGTCTGTCATCAAAAACCTGTCATGTAGAATCCTATTGATTGCATCAATCGCTAAAGTCGAACAACCAGTGATATAGAATCATCAATGCACAGAACTAAAAGTAGAAGTGAATCAATTGTCCTGAGCATGTAGACATTTGGGTCTGATTTACAATGTAAAAAGTTCTGTGACAATAGGTAGAAGTCCATCTTGGCACACCATGCCCTCGAAGCCTTCTTGAGACCATAAAGTGACTTCTTCAGTTGACAGACCAAAGGTGAGTCCTACATAAATCCATGGGGTTGCTCCATGTATATCTCCTTAGAGAGATCACCATGAAGAAATGAATTCTTCGTGTCCATATGTTGGACTTACCATCCTTTGGTTGTTACAATGGAAAGTGCCAATCGTATCGAATCCATATTCACTACTGGAGCAAAGGTATCATCATAGTCAATACCATGAACCTACTGAAATCCTTTGGTGACAAGCCTAGCTTTGTATCTACTGATCTATCCATATGTTTTGCTCTTATTCCTATAGACCCATCTACATCTAACAAGTTTCCTCCCATAAGGAAGGGGAACTAGATCCCAAGTCTGGTTATCAAGGAGGGAGTTGTAATCCTCTTGCATGGAATATTCCCAAAAGGGATTTCTAGCAGCCTCACCATAAGAATGTGGATCTGAAGACTAAACCAAGAAAATATTCCTGGAGGGAAATGGTTCAGTGGAAGTGAGTGAAAGAAGAGGCTCCTCAAAATCAGATTGAGTCCTCCTAGTATCAACTAGATCACCAATGAGATCCCCTGCAACCTGAAGAGTAGTTTGTGCCCACTTGGGCCTTTGCTCTGGCTTTGCAACGACATATGGATTCTCTGAATCTCCATCTGACTGTACTGACTCTGTATATGAATCATGTGAGTCCTTTGAATCAGAACTCTCATCTAAATAAGAGTTGGCAATTTCATGCTCATCATCTCGGATAGGTGGAAGAGTGAAGGTGTTTGCATGAGGTTGTTGAAGTACATGCGAGACACTTTCCTCGAATTGGACATTGCACTCAATGATGAGACAGTCTAAGTAAATATTAATAAGATGATATCCTTTCACATCATTGAGGTATCCAACAAAAATGCACTCAGTGCTCTGTGGATCAAGTGCCTTCCTCTTTTCAGAGGGAATCCTGGCCCATGCACGTGAACCAAAACTGCGAAAGTGGGTCACTTTCGGTTTGAGGCCGCTCTAAGCCTCGTAAGGGGTATTATACTTGAGATACCTATGGAGAGATCTATTTTGGATGTATGTTGCACAATTAAGTGCTTCGGTCCATAGTCTCTATGGTAGTGACTTTGCATGCAACATGCAAGACACCATCTCCTTTAGAGATCTGTTTTTCTGCTCAACAAATCTGTTTTTTTGTAGAGTATAGGGAATTGTGTGCTGCAACTGAATCCATACCTCATGGAAAATATGGTGGATCTCATGATTCAGATACTCTCCCCCATTATTAGTTCAGAGGAATTTGATCTTCTTTCTAGACTATGTCTCAACCAGAGCTTTGAAATATTTGAGGTGTTGAAAGACCTCGAATTTTTGCCTGAGAAAGTAGATCCATGTAAAACGTGAGAAATCATCAAAAAAAATGAGAACAAACCTCTCTTTTCTAATGGATGGATGTGGAAAGGGACCCATGAGGTCACTATGGATCATATCTAAAGGTGCGAAGGCTCTCTAAGACTCTCCCTTGTCGAATTTCTCTTGAGGGTGTTTCCTGAGAACACATCCCTCACACACGCCCTTGGAGAAATGGATGTCTGGTAGAACATCAACTAATATGTGATTGCTAAGTTCTTGCATGTATCTGAAATTCAAATGTCCAAACCTTTCATGCCATATCCCACTACTTTCATTAGCATGAGTAAGTAGTAAAGCAGAATCAAGTTCAATGAATTCAGAAAATGTATACAATTTAGACTGATGAATTACCTCACCAGTAGAAACCCCGGAGTTGGTTTGCATGTCATATATGTACACAAAATTTAGTGTGAAGATGAATTTATTTCCAATGCCGAAATTCATCATCTGATACACAGAGAGAAGGTTGACAAAAAGTTTGGGAACATGTAGGACATTCTCGAATATTCCATTGGTGAGTTCAATCCTTCCTTTGCTGGTGACTTCAAAAGAAGAGTTGTCCCCCATAAGAATATGAGGAACTTTGCATGAATCCAATGAATAATAGAATTCTTCTAATGCAGCCATGTGATGTGATTCTCATGAATCAACGATCCAAACATCGGGAGAGGAGTTGATTGCAATTAAGGAATGGCTAGAATTTCCTTTCTTGGAATTCAGATCTTCTGGCTTCTTCTTCTTTGCACCCTCATGGATGTGATCTCCAAGGTTGTTTTTCTAAAGTATTTGAGACATCAGATCTATTTTTTTTTTCAAGCATGTGGATTCTAAATGGAATTCTTTGTGACAGTACATGCATTTCTCCTCTTTTCTTCCCTTTTCCCCTTTGGATCCAGAGGCATTGGTGAAGGGTTTTGTGTACCCTTCCTTCTTCAGATGTGCATGAGCTTTCTGTTTATATTTATCTTTATATTTATGATATTTTTTGCTTCCATCATGCACAGTGAGTGCATGCACCCTTGGGCCTTTGATCGTGCCCATGTTTATGATCTTCGTTTGCTCTTGTGCCAGGGATTCGATAAATTCCTCAAGAGAAGGCATCTTCTAGGTGGATTTGGAGGTGAATATGACAGTATGGAATGTGGATACGAATACATATAATTAAGTACCAAGCTTGGAGATAATGGTGAGAACAATTTGTTTCTCCTCCTTCGATTATCAACCCTGCAAGATTTGAGTTGCGATAGTAAATCCTTGAATTTTGTAAAGAAATATTGGATATTCTCAAAGCTTTTTGGATCCAATGTGAGCATATCCACCTCCAGCATGTGTCCCCTCATCTCATCCTATTTTCAAAATATCACTTCCAAGATGTTCCAGGCTTCATTGGGAGTCTTACAGGAAGATATATGAAAAAGGAGATCGAGAGAAATAAGACTACAAATTGTTTTGACTGCCTCATCCATGCAATTTAAGTACTTAGATTTTTATATGGCTGATGTCAGTTTTGTATATGTATTCAAGGTGAACCTATACAACCCTCTGGTTTGGAGATGTATGGCTATTTTCTCCTTCCATGAAAAATAGTTGTAAGGTGTAAGAATGAATTCTTTTTGGAATTTCATCTTTCCGTTGTCTTCAATCTTTTGTACCTGCAAAATAATTTTGGTGTATCTTTTGATTAGCAGTCTGTCGGCTTTGATACCATGTAAATGTGTTGAAACTACATAGAATAGATCTAGCTGAACAATAATACACACATTTGCAAAGAGAATTTGAGAAAGAAGAAGAAGGAGAGAAAGAATGAAAGGATTCTCATTAACCGTTATGAATAATGAATATTTTACACATGATATACTTTGTATAGCTCAATGAGTGCACACTGGAGGTGAACCAATGCACCATAGTGGTGATCTAGAGTGATATGGACACACAACAATAGTTACGGGAGTGAACTTCCACCTAGTCTAGTCTCTCAGGCAGTTACAGGAGTGCACTGCCACCTAGTTGAGTTAACTAGTCAACTAATCTTCAATTAAATGACTGAACATAGAGTAGTGAGGAGTTAACTCAGGGAATCGAGGCTAATGCACTAGTCTGGTGATGATACCAAGGCAAGTTTGAATTAGCACAGTGATGATCCCAATGTTTCATGGTGATATGTTAAGCCCTAAATAGTGCCTCATTACCCCTTAATTGGGGCATATTATATTAGTAATGTTTTTTTATTTATGTTGGATTTAGTCCATTAGTTGTAATTATACCTCCTAGTATCCTATATATACCAAGGATACATTTTCATTTTGAATCATCGGGGAATTGTACATTTATGTGGGCATAAGGAGGTTCCCCCCTCGAAACGGCTTATTATCTGAATTTATCTCTTTTTCAAGGCATTGAGTACTTATTCTGAGGTTTTTCTATGCTATATTGATATTTGGTTCTTAACATATGGTATCAGAGCTCAAGGTATTGCGTTTTCACTGCTACATATGAGACACCTTGGAATTTTCACTATAAATGTTTTTATACAACGTGTCATAAGGAACGACTTGAAGGGTATTTAGTAGATGGATTTAGGTAAATTGGGTTAAATTTCCAGCTCCTAAGGCCTTAATTTCGGAGATACAACCTGTGCAATATAGGGTTCTCGAATCTTCTTGAACTAAGTCATTGCGGAATTTTCGCTATAAATTTTTTTCTATAATGTTTCAGACCCTGAAATACGAAATTTATTCAAAAAAATTAGTAAGGTATCTGTGGTAAAAATTTCATCTTCTGGGTCATCTTACATTTGTAGATACACTCTGTGGAAGATAGGGTATCTGACTAGTCCTATTGACTAGTCTCAATAAGTTGTTCCAGGTAAAACAATCATAACTTCTTCATAGAATATCCAAATTGAGTGAGACTAGTTTAATTGGATAGTGGAAAGTCTTTTGTATTTATGGTACGATTTTTAGAATTTTATATCAATTATTTTGTGCAGGGCACGCTATACAAGTGAGATCTCCTGAAAATGGCAAAAATCAAAAAGTTGTGGGGAAGCTACCATAAATTCCACTTGGAATATCCAATTTTGATCATACCTATGGCATTGTAGAGAAGAAATATCAGAGAACTACCAAAAATAAAGTTTCATACCCAGAAGGGCCAAAACTTTGGAGATACAGTAAAATAAAGATTGTCTAGTAGAACCAACTCAAAATCAAGGTTCAAAAGTGATACTTGGCCAACATGCCACCCAAAAAGGGAAATTATACAACAAATAAGCCTCTAGACAATCCTACCTGGACTCTTGATGAAGGTGAAGAAATGTGTAGGGAAATAAATGATTTACAAAAGAAGATAGTAACAAAATATGAACTACAAGAGATGGAAGCTAAGTTGGAGGAAAATATGGATGGTTTCATGGAAGGATTGAAAAATTTCGTAATAGAGAGGACACTTGAAAGTGAAAATGTATCCCATGAAATTCATGATGATGACACAAGGAAGGTGAATCAAGAATGAAGAAACTCTAAATTTGGGTTGAATACCAACTATGTTCCTAAGACCGATATGAGAAGGTTTGATGGAAAGTACCCTATCACATGGATACTTCAGATGCAACAATTCTTTGATCTACATAATGTGCCACATACACAAAAGGTACGGATTTCTTATTTATATTTAGAACCCAATCAATTTGTATGGTATAGATGGTTGTGTTCTCACAAATCACTCGTCACTTGGACAATTTTCATAGAAGAAATGATAGCAAACTATGAGGATACAAGGAGCAATACCTTATTTAGCCAATTGATAAATCTCAAGCAAAAGGCTTCAGTTATAGAGCACATTGAGAACTTCCAAAGATTGAATATAAAGGTAACGGATATTCCAAATGAGCACTTGATTGATGTATTCATAAGAACTTTAAGAGATAACATTCAACATGAGGTTCACCTTTGGGAACCCAAATCATTGGAGAATTGGAGAATGCATTTAGGGTGGCAAGAAATGTTGAAAGTAAAAATATGACTATGGCTACTAGAAGGACCAATACTAACATCTATAGAGAGAACAATTCTCCTTCTTCTAAAACAACTCAACCTACAAGGTTGACACCTCAACAATTGGAGGAAAAAAAAGAAAAGGGTTTATGCTTTAATTGTGACAGCAAGTATAGTAAGGGACATAAGTGTGGTGAGAAGAAATTATTCTACATAGATTGTGAAGAGGAAGAAGAACAAGAACCATCTCAATATGAAAACGTAGAATCAATTTCATCTGAAGAGTTGACTCCCATGATATTCTGTAATGCATTGGCTAGAATTAGCACTCCTCAAACCCTCAAGATCGAAGGATATATCAAAAAGAAAAAGGTAATAGTCCTAATTGATTCTGGTAGTACTCATAATTGTATTCACTATAAATTAGCCAAAGATCTCAATTGCTTTGTATATCCAACACCAGAGTTTCAAGTAATGATTGCAGATGGAGGAACTATCAATTTCTTAGGAAAAATCAATAAGATCAATATTACTATGGGGGAATATGTAATAAATAGTCCAATTATTTCTATACCCATGGGTGGTGTTGATGTTGTACTAGGAATCCAATGGTTACAATCATTAGGAACAATGGCTTTTAATTTTCAAGAAATTTTCATG
>JASDQU010102839.1:79395-92471 GCA_032191745.1 Picea mariana
CTCTTGATAAGCTATTTATGATAAGGAAGTTTTGCTGGGTTTTCTTCCCCTAGAGGGTTTCCCAGGATAAATGTTGTGTCTATTGTGGATGTGTATTTCTCAGTGATCTTGTGGTTATTATGCTCTTGTCTTTATGAAATGCAAAGAACTATAATGATAGCATAAACATTAACACATATGTGGGGAAAGCATGTTGTAGACCTTCTTGTCACTGAAGTTGAAGTCACTGTTAGAACCCTATATAATAGGGAATCAATGTTCTGGATAATATTTATCTATTTCAGGCTTATGCTTTTTCTCATGACACATGGTGAAGGTGGCAGAAAGCGCTCGACACTGTCCAAGCATAAGATGAGTACTTGCACGCGAGCTTCAAGGCGAATTCCGATGCATTTTTAGCAAAAATTGTGGATTGGTTTGAATGGAAATTTTTTTTATTCTTGTGGGTAAATGCAAAGTTGGGTTTATTAGCCAAATTTGGGTTTTTTATAATCTATTTTTGGTGAATTGAGCAAAAAGTTCCCCCTCGGCCTTTATGCAGAGTTTTATGCAAAAATTGACAAATATTTTTCAAAAAGTATATTGGCCTAGGGCCAACACCCGAATAATTAACACCAAGGATTAGCAACATTTCACACACCAACAACAAACACACAAGCCAGCGCCAGTGCCAAAATCCAAAGATAGCCTTGGGCTCACTTCATCGAAACACTTTGCAGCTATTGACATACATCAAAACCCATTTGTATTCTCTTCTCGTGAATGTGGGATATTGCCCACAGAAAGTCAAAAAATATATAAAACGTAGCTTCTAAACTCTATGCCAGGTGTTGAACCAGATTAAAGGTGTCAAACGCAAGGAAGCACGCAAGCATAGAGGGTTATGAGATGTCAAGGGATACCATCAGGCCACATCTGGTTAAAGCTATGGAATCGCTAAGTCCCCATGTGCAGACAGTCAAGGCTATTTGTGATCCTTACACAGATTAAATCGTTGCTGTTTCACAATCTCATGGTGCCTTTCCTCCTCGCATTTCATTGAGAGACCACATCCAAATTGAAATGTCCTCTGCTCAATACATTGTTCGACAATATATTGCTGCAATTGGTTGCACAAAGCTCTATACTTCATTGAAGAACTCATATACCATGGGAAAACTGAAAATGTTAGCCGCAAAATATGAAACACCCTCCAAAGTTTCTCGAAATTTATCCAGGTCTGCCGAAACTGGGTGCTTTGTATTGTGTAAATTTATGCCAGATATGTGGTCTGTGGAGCTTGTTGTAGGGTGAAATAAACTTCATGCTGGAAGCAATGGTAAAATTTTCTGGTAGCAAACTCCAGGGTTGGGATCTCATGTTGCAAAAGGTCTAGCATGGCCTCTTCGCCATGCCATTCAGGGTTTAGATCCTCGAACAATTGAAAGGATGTTTGTTAATGCTCACTATGTAGGGGAGAAAAGGATCAGAGAAGAAGATTTTTTTATTTTGAAGCTTGCAGCCAGTCCTGCTGCTTTAGCAGAACGTAATGATGGCTCTGCAGAAATCATCCAGCATGTTATTTTTGGCTATTTCAATCAAAAGACTGGTTTTCTTGTATATGTGAAAGATTCTCACCTTACTCGAATTGAATCTACTGGAAACGATGTTGTGTATTGGGAAACGACCATAGAAACCACAATTGATCATTACAAACCTATTGATGGTGTGATGATTGCTCATTCAGGTATCAATACATCTTATTTACTTGCAGGATGTGGAGCAGATGAACTTATTGATCTCATCATGTGATGTGTGCTTGATCTTGGTGACAAGATCACTGATTTCCCACCCACATTTACTATGTATGAGTTCGATGCTGGTGTGAATGGGGCAACTGTGATAAAGGTTCCAAGACTATCTTATTTCAGTTTGGATGTTTTCTGGTATTATTGAAACTGTGAAGAAAGAGAAGCCAAAATGCATCCTCTTAACTTCTCCAAACAATCCAGATGGCAGCATTATTAACGATGAGGACCTTCTGGTGATTCTCCACCTAGATCGAAAGATGAAAGCATCTGCATGGTTGAAGAACCTATGGATATTGCCGAGAGTGTTTCTGCAGTTGACTCCCTATGAGAGTTGATTTTAATGTCTACAGGGTTGGCTTCTCTGTTTTAAATACTCAGATTGATGACATTGTTAATGACACTTTAACAGGTTATGAAAGTGCCTGCAAGGTTGAGTCCTCTAAGGTAGTTGAAAAGAGGGAGTTCAATATTGGGTTGCTAGTGGTGGTTGATGAGAGCGCTTGCAATAAACACTGTAGCAATTAGTCAGAGTGTTTGTATGGTAGATTGTCATGTGGCTGTTGATCAGAGTGTCTGCAAGCTGGATGCGATTTCAGTTGTTGATGCATCTACTAACATTGGGAAGACTAAAAGTCAGGAGGATGCGTTGGAGGAATGTTCTATAGAGATGGTTTCAGAAGTTGCCAGTAATGTTGACTATGATTGCAATGTTTATGAAGAAGATGAACCCGTTTCTTATACCTGGGAGGAATATTGGCTTACAGAAACCGAGCAAAAGTCTTCTAGAGAGTTTCTAGATTTGTGCTTCTTGGCATTGGCATCCTATCTGGTCACAGGGTTTTGTGTATTTCATTAACTTGTACATTAACAAGTTCCTTGTAGGTGATATCTTAGATGAAGTAGTTACCATTGAAAGAGATGTTTCTTGTCATCAAAGAAACAATACCCCATCTAAATAGGATACCAATACAGAACTCCTATCAGATTATGGTATAGAAAAAGAGATGGAAATTGAATTTGGGCAAGAGCAGGATAGTGAAATAGAAGAAGAGCGATCTGAGCGAGAAAAGACAGAAATGAAAAAGCAACTGAGCAATGGGACTTCACTGATGGATAATTTGTTATTTAACAAATTGGATGAGCTTCTTAGCCAGACTCAACTTTATTCAGAAGTTTCTTATTGAGAAGATGGATGACATCACATTTATTCCAAGTGAGAATGGCAATGAAAAAGCAAGTGCGGTAAAGAAAAGTGGTAGGGTTCGAAAGTGCAAGACGGTGGCTACCAATGCAGACTCTTATCAGACAAAGAAAATTCAAAATATGCTATCGTTTCCATGATTGAGAAGTGCATAGGAAACACCCCAGTTCACGCTTCTGATAATTTAACAGAGGAGGAGAAGAACTGGAAAGAACAGATGGAACTTGTTCCTCTATTGATTGGGGGAAGGTTAAAGTCCTATCAAATTAAGGGTGTAAAGTGTATGATTTCTCTGTGGAAAAATGAGCTCAACGGAATCCTGGCAGATCAAATGGGTCTAGGAAAGACAGTTCAGACTATTGGTCTTCTTTCTCATCTGAAAGGGATGGGCATGCATGGGCCCTTTTTAGTAGTTACTCCTCTTTATACTCTATCCAATTGGGTGAATGAAATCAATAGGTTTGCACCAAGCATGAATACTATAATCTATCATAGATCCAAAATCAAACGAGAAGAGCTGAGGAATACCCACATGCCTCAAATAGTGGGTCCAACATTCCCTATTATTGTCACTTCTTATGAGGTTGTTATGAATGATAGCAAGGCTTTGGTTCGCTTTGATTGGAAATATTTAGTTTTCAATGAGGGACACCGATTAAAAAAAAAAATTCCAACTACAAATCACTGAGGTTAGTGGCAAACAGGGAACTCGACTACAACAGTTTGATCCACATATTTAGGTAACATCTACACAGGTGGCAAAGCATGTTTAAATAGAGGTAGCAGAGTATCTCGTTTGTGAGGAGCCCTTTCTAATGCATCTGGAAGTCAAGACACCAGATCAGCCAGAATGAATGAAGTAGATCCACGATTTAAGGCAGATCCAGAATGATCATCTCCAAAATTCCAGGCAGTGGTTAGAGCATTGATCCTCCAGCTGGCAGAAAATCTCTAACAAACCTCCAGTTTTCCAGATGTCAAGCAACAGTTACCAAATCAAATTTTCTTGGACTTGCTATTTTATTTGTTTTAGGAAACAACCTACAGGTGTCATAGAATTGTTGTAACTGCTTTTCTTTTTTTAGAAAGTAGAGTTATGAGCTCGAGTGGGGGAAGACTGAGAGATTTTATTATTTATACAAATGTAAAAGACAGAAGAGGGGTTCGATTGGGCTGAGAGGAGAGGGTTTCGACCTATGTGAAGTTTCCCTTTGTTCGACCTGTGAGGTGTTTTATCGTGCTGGACTGTGGGCTGTGCTTGGCCAGAAAACCTTTTTTGTAATCTTCAAATGATCTATCAGAAATGAGCATGCTGTTCATAGGATTCCTGTGTGGAGATGTTGGTTGTGTTTATTGTCTTTGTTAAGTTTTTCCTGTTATCATTTCCTTTGTTTTCAATTTCTCATTATCAGAAGATAGTAATAGAGCAGAATTTATTGTGAAATACTCTGCATCTGATTTTGTGATAATATTTATGTTCTCCTCTAAAAAGCTAGTTTATGAATTCTTAATTGCTCATTTGCTCACTTTTTCCTCCCCTATTTCTTCCTAAGATCGACACCATCAAAACTTAATTCGATCCAACATTTCCACTACCTTTCCCTGTGTAAGAGTTTTGTTTAGTTCTGAGAGTGAATCACATATTTAAGCACAGACCCCATTTGCTCAATGGCCCTCCTTGCTGTCCCAAAACAACCAATTAAAAACCCCAACCCCATACTTTCATAGCTAGCCTAACATCTGTCCTATTCCATACCAAGTTAATTCAGAAAGAGAGATCCCTCTCTGAGTCTTGGAGGGCTAGATCCAAGACTCCAAGCGGTTCGAGGTTACCTCTGTGATTGCCTCCGTAGCCTTAGGCAAATCACAAAGCGCTAATAGTCACTAAACTTCAACGCTGCAATCTTTTCTTGATCTACGTGAACTACGCGTATCCCTTTTGGGAGGTACGCAGTGACCAAAGCATACTCAAATTCTCTAGGCACATTTTCTCGATTGATTGTTCCACTTAGAGGTGGTAGATAGGAATACGAAATGCTCGGAATCAACTTAGCATTTGCGAGATCATCTCTGTGATTGGTTTTATTTTTATCAGTTGAACAAGATGTTTTATCTTGAGAAGTGGATGGAGTCGCTTGTAGTCCTCTTGTGGATGAAGCCTAGATACCTTTAGACATTGACATGAATTTCTCAGTCATCAAGTCGATCAAAACTTCTTCAGGTGCTTTCTCTGCGACACTCAATTCTTTCGACATACGCACTTGGGGTGAACAATCGAAGGTTCGGGGAACAACATAGACACAGTATTGATATAGAGAGCAAGAGTGCGATGATCACTGTATAAACTCAGCTCAGGCTGTGGGCTCAAATTCTCAATTGGAAAAAGTGTTCTCAGTGAATGGCGCAGTGGGATAAACAGGGAACTTGACAATGGTTCGCTTGCAATGGGTATGAGTCTCCATTAACTCTTATTCGGTTCGTTATGGCATGGTCCAACGGTCTGATGATGAACCATAATTTTCTTTCTTCCCATTCGGAGCATCGATCGAACTGTTAAAATGTCCCCAACGACTATATTGCTTCATCATGGTGAAGTTCCATGTGTCACTGTTCTGATATCCCGACGAAGCTCCCATTTTGCAATTTTTCCGTCTGCGAAGTTCCCTCTGGAACCTTCTACAACTTTTCGATCTTAGCTCCCTTCTTAATTAGATTTCTATCCTTCTTTCCAATGAGATTCATCTCGGTAGTTATTTTTCCATTCCGATTCTTATCTTTGTTTGACATAGTCACTTTGTGTTGTTGAGATTCTTTCCTAAGATTCGAAGGTGATACTTCTTCCTTGTCTGGGATAAGTACTTCAATCTTTTGTGGGTCTTCTAATGTTCTTGCATCTTCGACATCTGGGTTGCTAGTGTTAAATAGCTTCGATCTGCTCTCCTGTTCTTCAATCAAGTGTGTGATCCTTCTAGTCATGAAATCTTTTAACTCTTGTTTCTTCTTCTTCAAAACTTCTTCTTCTTCTTTTCGTTTGGCTTGATCTCTATCAATCAAAGGTTTTCCTAGTAACATGGTAAATGGGGCGCTATCTTCAATAAATTTAATAATCTCAAAATCTTCTTCTGTCGAAGTTCCATTAGCATTCATAGGTATGCGAGCGAGCTTCCCACATAGGTTTATCAACTTTCCTCTGGAAAGTCCTATTCCTCCTAATGAAGGGATCATATAATTCTTCCCTATGGCTTCCCAAGTTCTTTCTATCATGATATTCACCTATGTTTCTTCATCTAGAATACAGTCAATGTCGAAGTCTCCTATTCTTACTTCAATGCATTCTTTTTCCTTGAAGATCTCTGATAAGTTGACATGTCGGTGGTCATTCAGGGTTTCTTTCATCTGTAACAATACTTTCTTTGATTCTTTCTAGGGTTCTTCCATTTCTGGATCTTCCTTGGGGTTTTCTTTATTTAGATTCATTTCTTCTAGCTTAGCAATCATTCTAGGGAAATCCAACACTTCATGGTCCATAACTTTACAATAAAGACAACTAGGTATTTTCCCAGGGAATTCCTTAGCAAGATGTCCCGGTCTTCTGCAACTATAACATAGGGTTAATCCTCTCTTTCTTTTAAATGATCCCCAGCCTTTGTGGTAATGTGCACTAGGATCATGGTATCTAATCTGCAAAAAAATCATTCTAGGATCCTACATCCATTTGTTAGTCCAAACATTCTTTCTATGCCTAGGTATAACATATCTTTCACTATTCTTATCAGATCTACTCATATCAAGCCTTCTTTCATCTATTAATGCCCTAGTTTTCAAGATAGGACAGAACCTATCAAACATACCTAGATCCATACTTTAGAAACAAAAATTTCCACTTATCTTACTTATAAAGAGAACAAAGATTCCAGATATAAAAAAATTCACTAATCTTACCTTTTATCAGAGCACAAAGCTTGCAGATCTTACCTCTTTTAAACATAAATTCTCACTTTTACCTTTCTTAGAGCACAAAGCTTTCAGATCTTTCTTCTTTCCTTCAGATCTGGCCTCCTTTCTTCAGATCAGGCTTCTTTCTTTTAGCACAAAGATTTATAAATCAAGTAGAATACTGCGCACTAGAGTGACAGATCTATGCACAAAGATTTCACAATTTTAGGATGAATATTTGCACATAGCTTATTCTTTCTCAGTTCCTAGCAATCACAGTTTCAGGTCCCGACAACGGAACCATTTTTTGGCACAGGGGCAGACCCAGGGTTCAGCTCCAAGAGTGCACCAACAAGCCCTAACTATTGGCCCTTTTGGCAACACGTGCAAAGTAGATGCAGTCTCACCCGAAGTAGTTATGAGGGGGTTGTAGGACAAGGATGTCGACAACGAAGGGGAATATCAAGTGGATCTAATACAAGAACAACACAACATTCATATATCACCTATCATCTTAGATCTATTCTGCACATCTACTTATCAAATATAACATAGTAATGCAATCACAGTATATCAAGGACAGAGACATGATACCAATCACACACAACACCAAATATACGTGGTTCACCCTCTCTCTAGGGCTATGTCCATAGAACTATGCTTTATAATATATTAAGATGAAAGCATACAGTTCTGATTTGCGCTCTTAACCAAAAGATCTCTCTCTTCTCTGTATCTCTCCCCCTTCCTTCACACCCAACTGTAGGGTTGATCTTTGCACCCAGCTGAAGATCTTACAATACCAGAAGGATCTCACACTTATCACTTCTCTCAAATAACAACAACGCTCATACCAACAACAACTAGATCAAGACTAGTAATAATGACAACAACCCAACCCAGGTCCTCTTGACTTTTATTTATACATTACAAAAACTCACTGACATCCTTAGGCCAAAGCCTAGGTGTCAAAACCCTAGGTCAACTTGACCCACATTTTCAGGGCTTCTCGAGCCTGTCTTTCCTTCCTTCTTGCACGATGCTCCAAAGCATCTAACGATGGATTTTTCCACTTGTTGAGTTGTCCATGATCCTTATTCCTTGATGATCTATTATTCTTGATCTCCTCATCCAACAACTTGCTTTCTCAGGATTTGCTCCATCTCTTTTGATATTTTTCTCACTTCAACCCAGTAACAGTCACTGTGTCTTCCGTGAAGTTTGCATTTTGCCTTTTCTTCCTTGATATTCGCTTCCTTCGAAAATCAAGGGCCAACAAAAACCAGAAATGAAATGGTAGAAAGAAAATATTGTTGATGAAGTAGATGTCTACAATTCCCTCGAGGGCATCAAAAAATGGAAGATGATGGTTCTAATCACTAAATAGGCTCTTAATTAAGGTACAAATAACTTGGAGGCATTGATGGCTTAGAAAATTCATAGGTCTTCGACAATTACTGAAAACTGCAATGGTCACATAGTAAGACCCACCATAACGTGAAAATTTCTGGAGGTCCAATGTCATGGGGGTCAATGACATAAAAAATCAATGAGGAATATTTTTGTGTCATCCGAGACTACTTAGTAATAAGGGACTAAGAGCCAAGATACTTCTATATTCCTAGAAACTATTTTTGATGTTAACATGGAAGTGGCATGACTATAAGAAGCAAAGGGCTTCTCGACATCGATTTGATCAAACTGGTATTGGGGGATGAATGGAAGAGGGGATGGATGAAACCGTGACATGAACAAAATTCAAGATGTATGGGACTCAAGAAGTTCCTTTGGTTGGCGGGGGGGATGGAATGATTGAATTAACCGTAAGAAAAGATCTAGTGTCAAGGGGACAACCAGATATTGGTTAATATGTGTTGAATGGGTGAGACTACAAAAGAGTGGATGATAGGTCAAAATACAGATATTTGGGACAGGTGTGTCGGTGATAATAAGTACTTGTGCCATAATATGGATATATTTACACATATGGTGATGAAATGGGAATTCCCCAACCAAGGGTGCACTGGATTTTTGTGTGCCAAGAAAAAAGACGCCATCGGTGGCGATGGAAAAAATCTACTCTATTTGTTCGAATTTTGAAATGTGCTTTATACAATTACCAATAAATAAAGAATAATGGGGTTGAAAGTACGCGTATAGAAATGGGTTCCCCAATGAAGTATGGCTTGACCTTGTGGGGCACAAGTAGGGGAATGTAATTGATGAAGGGTGGGGGGCCCATTGGTTTGTTTCTATACCAGGTAGGTGAATGGAGGGTGACATGGAAGATGGGTAACTGATATTGGATGATATGGAGGGTTAATGATAATGTGTAGGTGCATTTAAATTAACCAAAAATGTGAAGTGGGAGTCCATAATGGGGTGTTTATCATGATGATGAGGAACAAGTATGAGTTTCTTACTCTAGGATGTAACAATACAAGGACTCCCAAGCCTAATGGATAGAAAAACATGAGTGTTAATATGCTAAGGGGTAAGTGTAAGTGGGACAAATCATTTAGGTGAGAATGTTACCGATTGATAGTACCTAAATGCAATGGAGGTGATGATACAACAGAGTTGGGTGTGGGGATCCTAAGGGTAAATGTTGAGGGGTATAACTTGGATATCCAACTATTTATAGGGGGCATGAGTGCACGCCAGATTTGAACATATACCTAAAGGGGCCATAGGGTGGTTGAAACTGAAGTGATGATTGATTCACATGATAAGTACCTATACATACAAAAACCAAATATCCGATGTGAAAACTATTTGATAAAAAAAAAACATATGACATCTATTTGATGAATAATGTATAAGAAACATGAATACCTGATTCCAAGGAACCAAAAGGGGTCCCCAGGGCTATATAGAAAAATGGAGAATAGAGGATTCTAATGTGCAAACAACAGAATCAGGATTTCGGTGCCACAAATAGTGTGAGAAATGGATCCCTTGAGATTTTTATTGTGGAGCTAAATATTGGGAAAGGGGCGTATATATGTGTGTGGACAATGATTATGATATTCGACGATGAATGGCATGGGCATGCCTTACGAGGTTCTTTGAATTCTCATTGATCTAGTCCTAGGAGCCACTCCTGGATTTTATTATTAGGATGTGGAGAGAGTAGAGAAATTTTTTTTAGGTACGGGGCCATGATATTTATATTACGATAGATGTGGATATCTATTTTCTAATCGGGCTCCCATTCCAGCAGACGGAGTTGGATCTCCAATGTGGATTTAGCCAGGATTGATAGTGGTAGTGATGTCTTCACAACACTATTCAGGGAATGTCATGATGAGTGGAGGATCAATCAGTATAGCTACGATCGATTCCTTAGAGACCTAGGTATTTTGTGTTATTATAGTGAGGATTTTTGGGTCACTCGGGACCTAACGTATCTCAAGGGAACACTTGGAGATTGTTGAGAGGGTGATGGAGGGGTGTATGTATGCATGGTATTAGTTGATTTATGCCTCCATGTTGGCATAGCTATATAGATGTGTCACTTATATGAGCGAGGAATTTTCTTTCGTGTCTGTATTATGTCCCTTTTTATTAGAGAGGATGATTCTCCTGTGGACGAAGGTGATATTAAATCCACCTATGTTGCATGGCACTTGATTGATGATAAGGGGATATTTTTAAGTGCACCATGGTGGCAGAGAGGGAGGGAATTATTTCACACTCGTGTTTGTGGGTGTCTGAAGGTAGACCCCATAATTTATCTACTAGTTCCCGTACTCTGGGATTTATTATCTAGGAGGAGAAAGATGTAGGGGGAAGGGATAAACGACGTCATTGCCGATATCATGAGCCAGGGGCAGGACCATTGGATTCTCCCACTAGAGATGACATTGCGACATTAGTTTAGGAGGTTGAGGACCTGATGAGATGACTAGAGGCATCCTTAGATGGATTACCAGAGGTGATATGGCCTCACATTCAGGATGAGCATATATTGGAGTAGTGTATAGGTGTGCACCTTAGTTGGAGGTCTATTGTACGATGGGAGGTCGTAGCTACAACAACATTCATTGGACACAACCTTGCGAGGGAGGTGCCCCTAGGTGGGGGAGGGAGGGATTACTGGGATGACAGAGACACACAAGTGGATCATCCAACTGGTAACTTTTTAGAGCTAGGGGTTCCATAGGTCACAACTCTAGTACGGGATTGGCCCACTTTTGTATGATGTATAGGATTTTTTGAACTCCCATTTTGTATATGTCAAGGCCACATATTTTGTTTGGGTTTACCCATGGGGTTGAGGCGATTGTATATTTTTGGAGAAACATGTATGACACCATTGATATATATATATATATATATATATATATATATATATATATATATAGAGAGAGAGAGAGAGAGAGAGAGAGAGAGATATGAGTATATATTTTGATGATGATGCTTCTTATGTTTTTTGTGTATATGTGTGATGTGATGATTCCTTGTTTTATTGATGATGAATAATGTTTAAATTTGTATGATGTATGATAATGTGATAAATTCCAATATAGCACTTGATTAGCCATGTGGTCTACACATCGATTTATGCTCCTAGAAATATGAGTAAATGTGATTCACTCAAAATTTCGTGATAGAATTTTAACTTGCAGGTACTTGCAATAGAGGTATGGATCACAAATGTGATACACATTATTTAACTATAGGACAATGAGTTGGGAATCTAAAAGGAATCTTAGGCAATGAATATGGAGGTGAATGGCTTCTGATAGGAGGCCAATGACAATGACATATTCGTTTTGGTTATTGGTGGCAAGCCTGAGGCATATACCACTGGAGTGAAGTAACACATGAATAGGGGCCTAAATGACCCAAGTTTTCAAAGAAATATTAAGATTCCAATGGCTGGAACCATCAACATACTCAATGTGGTAAGAAAATGTTGGATTCATCTGCCAAAAAAGGACAAAGGATTAGTCCCATGTTGCGATAGGGCATGGTGTGAAAAAAGATTAAAAACACTAGGGAAATGAAAGAAGAACTTAAGTTATAGGGGCTATGCTTAAGGTTATAATTTATTCATGTATAACCGATTGACCAGGTCCTTGAGTGTCACCCCTTAATGGTGATCCAGAATGTAGGAATCCTTGGTGAGGCAATGACGAACAATGTAGCGTCCCCACCAAAGAGATTCAATTTTTTTGTGGTCGAGGGTGTCATGTGTGATATCGTAGGAAAAGGTGAGAAAAACGATACCCCTTTGATTTCCTTGGTAATCCAACAAAGGAACACAAAAAAATTGTTTGTAGGTTAGTGAACCCACAAACTATAAATAAATAAATAAACTAAGCAAGATAGAAATAATCAACAATGGAAACTAAACTAAACAAACACTAAGAAAGGATGCATGAAATTGAACACAAAAAATGGTTACTCAATAGAGAATGCTCTTTGAAATTTAGAACACCAAGAAGAGAAATGTGGGTTTTATGAATCCCTTATTCCTCCTAGGAAGGAATCCATCAAAGTAGAGCTATTACTCTCCTATTTTGAATTACAATGGTGAAGAACTCTATGGAAAATCTTCCCAAGTAGTGAAAATATTTCCCTATGCTATACTTTCCCAAACTATTCTTAAGAGAAAAAATGGATTCTCCAAGAGTATTTGGACAACATAACAATGCTATGAACTTCCTCTATTTGTGCATACAATAGCCCTCTATTTATATAATTATAACAAGGTATTTGATAACTTGTTCCAAGTGTGAATGGGAGAACTTTAGAGGTGCATCCCATTTTTTCTGTCATCCCAAGGTGACATTTTGGGTCGATCTTGGGGTATTATCTTGAATTCATTCACCCTATGTTGGTTGTTACTCCTTCTCTAACCACTCCTTGGGATGACCCAGGTTCATATCTAAACAATCTTCCAACAAATCCCTCTAAAACTATCGGCCCTCCCAATAAACGAGAAGGAAACATAGCACACAGAGTGTACTTCATAGTCTCACCCGAGATAATTCTATGGGTGACTGAAATGCTCAGATGCTTTCAGTCTAGGAAAGAGTGGGGATATGGGATTGTATTTCATATTCTTAGGTATTTATCTGGTTTTTCTTTCTGTTATTCTTAATATTCATTCATCTGCTAAATCTATGCATGCATTCTCC
>JASDQU010102839.1:95547-135657 GCA_032191745.1 Picea mariana
ACCCCCTCCTGGGCTATGTCTACAAAGATCTATCACTTAACATATTTTATTATGGTTCTATAATATATGGTGTCACACGCACTACAATTTATGATCATACAATCACAAACAAATTCCACGATCCCTGTGAGGCTAACTAGATCACACCAAACTCCTCAACCTATGATCTAACCCTCGAGATGTTATTTCTTGACTCTCCTACAATTCAACAACTTAAAAAATTGATATTAGATCTTACAATAGTTTCCTTCATCGAACATTACAAAACTTAGAAAATGACAATAACATCCACAATCGACTGATCAACGATGAACACCTGACCTAGACCTCCTAGGTATTTATTTATACTAATTCTTAGCTCATAAGTTGTTACAATATCTTACAAAAACCCTAACCCTAATGTTGCTAGGTTTTCCTGCATGCACACCTTCCATGCTCTCCACTTTTGCATGTGGCTTTTCCTCTCATGTGTTTCTTTTCCTACCAGTTTTATTTTTCCTTATTAATGTCTACCTTCCAAAAATGACTTTTCCTCAAAATTGGCCTGCACCCAATAGGCCCCCAACAATGAGATGTGGCTCATCCCAATCCACCTAGGCATTGTTCACTCCCTCAATAACCTCTATTGGGCTACAAAACTTATCTTCAAGTTCCCTTCCTCTTGCATGAACCTACACAACCTTCTCTGCGAGCGCTTATAATTATTTTGCTGTGATCTCTTCTTGGATCATTGTTGTACACTTTATCTATGCATGCACCATGTTCCTCTTCTCCTCTTCCAACTATGTGATCAGTTGTGTTGATTTCTCTTGAATAGGTTCCATCTTCACTTGTATTTCCTTCTTCTACGTTTGTGCTTCTTTTAACTCTTCCTACAACTTCTTCATATCTTTTGTTCCCTTTAGACACTCTATGATACTCATCATTTTTTTCCTCTGCTTGAGGTCTTGGATTGTTGCGCTTACTTTTTATTCTTTATGGTCCCACTGTTGGACCTATTCATCTTCCTCCAATGTTGTTAAAAGTTGTGTTGCTCTGTAAAAAAATACTGCTGTTGTGCTGATGTGTTTTTCCATCTCATTGATTTGGCTTGCAGCTTCCTGTTTCCTTTGTTCCTTTACCTATGGGGGAGTCACAGGGTTGAGTTTTTATTTTAATTCCTCGATCTCCTACTGGTACTGATCAATTGTGTGTACAATCAGGTTGGTATTTTCCATTGTACTTCACTCTACAACTTGTGCATTGTTCAAGATTCAGTTATATGTTGCTATCAATCCCTGCTCTAGACTGTCTACGCATTCCTTTTCTTCCTTGATTTCAAGATTGACCTGCTCGACAACCAGTTCTAATGCTTCCTTTCCATTCTTTGTATGCTACAATTATGTTGCGTATGTTTGTGCGTGTGACTACATCTCTTGTGCGACACTGACTTGAATCTTGTATAATGCCTTGGTTGGTATCCTTTCTAGTACCAAATCTACTTGTGTGATATCCTTCAGTGGTGTCTGGTATATTGTCTCATCCATCTGCAACATGTTTGGTGTAACTGGGAAGCTCGGGCTTGCCTGTGCTATAGTTTGGATGGTATCTTTCTCATTTGAAGAAACCCTTTCCTTTACTTCTATTCTTGTTGGGAATGACTCTATCCCTCTTCCAGGTTTGTGTGTTGCTTTGATCTGTTCTAGGACCTACCTTATATCAGATAAATAATCTTAAATTCATCCTCTTTGGTGATGGTCGTCTTCAAACTCCTCAGCTACGCATTCCTATACTTTTTCTTCCATGAGGTCGATGTCATTGTAATATACGAGATATAAAAAGTATGCAGAACAGAAATAAAATGCTAGAAATGGCAGAATAATAGTAATATAACTAGAATAATCACCACAATAACACTGAAATGATATAATAATAACAACATAAATAACACTTTGATTCTGAGAGAAATGTTCACGGGCCTCTTCAAGGGGGAAACCTCCAGTCGAGTAGAGATCTATTTCAATAATATCTCAACTTGGGTTCTCATACCCTTGACTCATATTTATACTAAGTATGTTTATCAAAAGAAGCATCTAGAGGAAGATCCTTCTAGAAGCGAAAGCTTCTATTAGGTCTTCTTACATTCGACTTATTATATTTTATTGCAAGGCCTTATTATATTGACCTTTATTACATATGAATATATTTTTCTACCTATGTGCAGGTTAGGACCGTAACATGTCCTCCCCCTTCAAAACAAAACCGCCTTGTCCTCAAGGCTTGAGATGTGGAATTTGTTGTAGAATGGTAGTTGGTTCCCAAGTGGCATCTGCTGGAGTTGTATCTTTCCACTAGATTAACACTTCCTTGATGGTTCTCTGACGTAGGCAACACTCACACTAGTCCAAAACTGCTTGTGGTTGTAGCCAACTAGATCCTTCTTCGGCTAACTCAGGAAGGTGGGTTTGAATTTGGCACTTAGTTCCGATCACCTTCTTTAAGTAGGAAACATGAAAAATAAGATGCAGCCTCGAATGATTGGGAAAAGATAACTGATAGGCCACCTGTCCCACATGCTTGAGAACTATATAAGGACCATAAAATTTGGGTGCTAGCTTCTGACAATGCTCAGCCTTGAGGGAATTCTGCTTGTAAGGTTGCAGGTGAAGAAACACCTGATTCCCTTTTTCAAATTGACGTTCAGAGCGACCTTGATTTGCTTGTTGCTTCATGCGATTATGTGACATGACCAAATTCTCTTTGAGGGTACAGAGAATAGCCACTCAAATTGTAAGTGTTTGGTCAACTGCCTGGACCTTCGAGACACCAGATAAGTATGAGAGAACTGAAGGTGGCTTCTGTTCATATACCGCTTCAAAAGGAGTCATGAGTGTAGTTGTATGGTATGAAGTGTTGTACCACCATTCAACTAGAGGTAACCATTGAGCCCACTTATTTTTCTTTTATGAGGCAAAACACCTCAAATATGTTTCCAAACACTTGTTGACAACTTATGTTTGACCATCAGTCTGGGGATGATAAGTTGTACTGAGATGCAATTGGGTGCCTTGTAGCTTGAACAGTTCTTGCCAAAAATTTCTTGTGAAAGTGGGATCATGATAAAAAACAATAGAGTGTGGCATGCCATGGATCTTGAAGACCTAATCCATGAAAATTTGAGCCACCATGGATGTTGTAAACAGGTGTTGAAGAGTGCATAAATGATCATACTTGGAAAGGTGATCAACAACCACCATGATGACTGATTTATTTCTCGATTTGGGTAAGCCTATAATAAAATCCATAGAGATGTCTTTCCAAATAGAAGGTGGAATCGGGAGCGGTTGTAGTGTGCCCAGAGATTTGATTGTTTCTCTCTTGTTGCATTGACACACATCACATTCGGCGACAAAATTTCAAATGTCTTATTTCATACCATCCCAGAAAAAAGAACGTTTGACCCTGTCATAGGTTTTGGTGAACCTGGAGTGCCTCGCTGTCGGTGTAGCATGAAGCTCAAAAAGTACCATGGATTTAAGCTTTGATTTTTTACTTAAATAAAAATGGCCTTTGTATTGAAGCTCATCATGGAGCCAAGAGTATCCTGGGGGAGCTGGAGCACTGGACTGCAATTATTGGATCAACTGCGAACTTTTGGGATCTTGTAGCCATTCCTAGCAAACAACTTGGAGCCAATATGGTACAATGAAGGAGAGAGAAAAAAGGGATCCTCCATCTTCATATTTGCAGGAAAGTGCATCCACAACCACATTTTCTTTGTGTTTCCTATAAATGATCTCATAATCATAGCCAAATATCTTAGTTACCCATTTTTGTTGCTCCGAGGAGGAAATACGTTGTTCCAAAAAATACTTGAGGCTTTGATGGTCTGTCTTAATTTGGAATCGTTGCCCCAATAGATAAGGGTGCCACAAATCAACAACATGCAGAATAGCCAACATTTCCTTTTCATAGATAGATTTGCCCAAATTTCTTTCAGATAGTTTCTTGCTGGTAAAGGCCAAAGGCCGACCCTCTTGCATAAGGACAACACCAATTCCTTTCCTTGAAGAATCACATCCCAAGACAAAGGTATTTGTGAAATTAGGAAGGGCCGGGACTGGAGTGGTGCACATGGCCATCTTCAAGGTTTGAAAATCTTGAGCAGCAGCTGGAGTCCAAGTGAAAGAGTTCTTTTTTAGGAGAGCAGTGAGAGGTGTTGCAATCTTTCTGTAATTCTTAACAAGCTTGCTATAATAACCTGTTAAGCCCAGAAATCCACACAATATTTTGAGAGTCTTTGGGTGAGACCAGTCTTGCATAGCTTCAATATTTTTAGGATCCACCCTGACACCGTCCTTGCCAACCAGATGACCCAAGTACTCTACTTCTGAGGCACCAAAAGCACATTTAGATTGTTTCGGGAAAAGTTGGTGCTGAGAGAGTATATGGAGAACTTGATCCACATGAGAAAGATTTTTTGTCCAGGTCTTTCTATAGATGAGNGATGGAAGACATGATTCATGAGGTTTTGGAAGGTGGAGGGGGCATTACACAAGCCAAAGGGCATGACCAAAAACTCATAGTGGCCCTCATGAGTTCTAAATGAAGTCTTGGGAATGTCTACCTCTTTCATACGTATCTGGTGGTAGATTGAACGAAGATCAAGTTTAGTAAATAATTGGGCACCACGCAGTTCATCCAGGAGGTCATCAATGACAGGAATGGGAAACTTGTCTTTAATGGTAAGTTTGTTGAGGGCACGGAAGTTAGGAAACATTCACAAAGAACCTTCTTTCTTCAGGACCATGACAATAGGAGAAGAGTAGGGGCTCGTACTAAGGTGTATAACGACTACATTAAGGAGTTTCTGGACCATTTTCTCAATTTCATTTTTTTGGGAAAATGGGTGATGATACAGACGGATATTAGGAGGAGGGCTTCTAGGTACAAGGGGAATGAAATGATCATGAACACCATGTGAAGGAAGGAGTCCCTAGGGAGTGGAAAAAACCACTTGATGTTTAGAAAGGATGGGTTGGAGGTCTTGCAACACCAAGGGTGTTTCTGTTACTTGGATGGCATGGAGTTGAGCAATAACACTAGAATGACCCCTTTTTAGTAGATTTTCCATGCGATGGGAACTAATGATCTCGGGTGAACCGACGGTGATGCCTTAGAACTTATATTGGTGTCCCTCCTGGTCAAATTGCATGGTTAATTCCTTAAAATCCATGAGAATGGGACCCAAAGTCCTTAGCCATTCTGCACCCAACACAATGTCACACCCGCCCATGTCGATAGAAAACATATGAGATTTCAGGTGTTAGTCACCAATTTGGAGACACAAATTTTCACAACGCCCTCCACATTTCATGGAGCCACCATTGGCAATCATGATTTGGAAATTATTGATGGCATGGATGTAGCAATGAGTTTCTTGGGCTATGTGAAGATGAATAAAATTATGGGTGCTTCCACTATCAACCAGAATGATGACCTTCTGATGCTTGATGTAACCAATTAGCTTGAGGGTTTGGGGAGAGGAAAATCCAGTGAGAGAATTGAGGGAAATGACCGGTTCTACTTCGGGAGGGTTTGAGGGAGGGGTTATGTCGGGGGTTTCAGGTGACTCAGGCAAAAGGGGAGTTTCAATATCCTCTTCCAAAATATCCTCGGAGATGGCCATAAACAACTTTTTTTCCTTACACTTTTGGCCTGGGAAATATTTGTCATCATAATTATAACAAAGGCCTTTGAGTTGGCATTTAGCCATTTCATCCCTAGTTAATTTTTGGATCTTTAGTGGAGCGGATAGAGTAGTGGGATTTACTGGTTTAGGGTGAGGGATAAAGGAGGGTTTCTGGTTTTGAGAAGATACAACCTGTTGTGCTTATTTAGATATTTTAGTAGCCTCCACCCAACTATGAGGCCAAGCCATGAGGACATGGGCCTGAATCTCATCCTTGAGGCCACTAATAAGAAAATCATGGAAAAAGGCATTAGACATGCCCTCTATCTGAAAAGCTAGGCACTCAAAGGAAGCTATAAAGTCTTCTACTATTATTGATTGTTTCAACTTTGTCAAACAACCCAAATGGTTGGTGTCAGTGTCAAAGAATTCATAAAGCTCTGCCACAAAGTGTGTCCAAACAATATACCCTTGACGAGAAGTTTTTCTCCATTGCCACCATTGCCAACGTTCTTGATCTATGGAGAACACCATACCAGAGTTTGGCCAAGACATCTATAATGTCATATAAAGATAAATAATGTTCCATTTGGGTTACCCAACTAGTGGGGTCTGAGCCATCAAATTTGGTCACATCCACTTGCAGAAGGCATAGGCCATATTGAAAGTGATGGTTCTGAAAGTTATGGGAATGAGAGGAATGGTCACCTTCAGTATGTGGAGGTGAGGAAGAGGAAGGGTTATCTGTAGGGATATTTAGTTTGGTATTGAGTGCCGAAAATACAAATTCAAGATGGGTGGTGAAGTGTTGTTTGATTTCCTCCATTGAGAAATGCATGGTTGTATTGATGGCGACAACATTGGCACCAAGTTGTTTCACTTCTTCGTGGGTCTTGATGAGACCATATTGCAAGGTGTTGAAGCGAGCTTCCAAGTCTTGGCTACAAGTATGTTATATGAAGATGGGGGAACTGAAAAGGGGAGGGCGAGGTCAAAATTCTTTCCAAAAAATGAGATGGATGAATGTGATAAGGGTGAAGAGATGAATCCAATGGAATAAGTCTCAAATACTGCAGAGAGAAAATGTGTGTTTACTTGGCAACCCGAACACAGTTGCACGGCAATAGATCTTGTCTATTTTAATTTGTTTATGTTTCTATCCCCAAGGGTTAGGTATTCAAGGGTTCTATAGAAAATGGGTTTTCCTATGCTATAGCTCTCTCATATACATGTGGGGTCCAATAGTAGTACTAAACCCAATATCTTAGGGAACTAACTAAGGAGGATAGACCGTACCCTTAGCCACACTACCTGACTACCCAGGTACTAGAGAGTATCTTCTCGAGTGTTGTTCTCGGTGGAACTATAACAGTCAGGTGGCTGATTGGTTTATCTAAAGAGGGCTTCAGGAAATCTAGGTCAATCCGTACACAGGTGATGTCTGATGCGTTACCACTCGAAGTGGTACCAACATGGGTTACAAGGGTGGCCAACAGATGTGCCCTTAAGAACCACTTGTATTTCCTTCATGTATGAATCTCTCAACCACAGGTTTATGTGCATAACAACAAATATTTGTGGCTTAAATATGTCAGAATACATCTCTACCCTAAAAAAAAATTACCCACAATTTTTGCCAAGGAAAGTTCTCTGATACCACTTGTAATATACTAGATATAAAAAGTATGCAGAACAGAAATAAAATTCTAGAAATGGTAGAGTAACAACAATATAACCAGAATAATCACCACAATAACACTAAAATGATATAAGAATAACAACAAAAATAACACTTTGATTTTGAGAGCAATGTTCACGGGCCTCTTCGAGGGGGAAACCTCCAATCGAGCAGAGCTCTATTACAATAATCTCCTAGCTAGGGTTCTCATACTCTCGACTCCTATTTATACTAAATATGTCTATCAAAAAAAGCATCTAGAGGAAGATCCTTGTAGAAGAAGAAGATTCTATTAGGTCTTCTTACATTCAAATTATTCTATTTTATTGCAAAACCTTATTAATATTGACCTTTATTACATCTGAATATATTGTTCTACCTATGTGCAGGTTAGGACCCTAACAATTGTCCTGAGTGATCATATAATCTGGCAGCTGCTTGTGCACCTTGGCTTTCTTGTGTGAACCTCGTATATGTATGATTGTCCACTTGGGTTATGTTGTTTCATGTGGGGTGGCTATCAAGGGGGTTTCTTGTGTTGTTATATCCCCCATATCTTGTTCTCTTGGTGTTGGGGCAGTGTCCTTTTTTCCTACTTTCACATCTTTCTTTGGTGCACTCCCCTTCTTTTGCTACATTGGCTTCTGACTTGGTTTCATCTTTTTAGGTGCAACTTTGTCTCCTATAGGTGTCTTGGTTGACCTTGTGTCTATCTATGTACCCTTAGGAACTTCTTGAGTTAAGACTGGAATCCTTCAGTCGTCGTGCTAATCCCTCATGGATCTTTCTATGTCTTCTTTAGTGATGCAATATCTTAATTGTAGCCACTCTTTCCCTAGATCCCTATGCACTTGGATCCACATATTGTGTTTTTTCACTTTGAAGTTGTTTATGTCCCTGAATTGTATGACCATGTCTGGAGTAATTCTCCAAGTATTTGCAATACTGTCTTGTATTTCACTGAAGTACCTGAAAAGTGTACCTACGTTGACACTTTATGTTTTGGGTCTAAGTTTCTCCCCAACAATGTGTACCACACTGCATGAAAATGACCTATCTCATCACAAAAATAAGAGTATGGGGGATCCTTCCACATGATTAATGCAATCAAAATAATTAACCATGCATAGTGGAACTTTATTCCCAAGTCTTGCGCATATTTGCAGTCATTGAGGAATAGGTTCAATAAATACTGGGCCCAGTTGAGCATAGAGCCATCAACACACTGTGTTGCAACTACGACAACCTCGACAAGGACTTCCTCCTTGTAGAATTTTCAAAGCATCTTGCAGGCCATGCGTTTGGTGGCCATTCTCATTTTTTCATCGTTGATCCTCTTGATAATGATCCCACTTGAGCCCCTCTCTGTGATGTACGTTTTCTTCATTTCCTAGGCTAGGGATTTCTCCTTTGTTTTTTCATCAAGGTATTGCATGAGACTCTTGCCCATAGTTGGAAGACCTATGATGAATGCAATGAGTTCTACATCTATTGAAACAGGCTCCTCTAACCATAAAAATCCTCCATGGAGGACCTCCATCAACTTATTGACATAGTTCTTTTCCTCTTCCCCCCTGCCAAAGTGGGGAATTTCTAGTAGATTTAGAATTCCCATGTTGGCCAGGCTGACTTCCCATTATTTTGGTTGTAGAATTGGGTCAGCAAAGGCACCTTTGCCTATGCTATCAAGGTATACCTACTGTGAAAACTATGGGAATTTTCCAACATTAAGAATGTTGTGGTACGAATACCACAATCTCTCCATGCATCCTAGAAGGTTAGGAATGACCTGCAACCTATCAGGAATGCGCGGTAGGACTATTTTTGTTTCAGTATGTCAGTACAGTGACCACACCATGGGTTGTTTTCACTTTCTTCTTGGAAACTCACTTTACTTGAGGTCCTAGCCTTCATTTGTCTCTACTCAGCTTCAGATTCTGGCTAGCTAGTAATATCTTCCACTAGACCCTCCTGCTACTGTGCAGACCCTCCTCTGTGTGGTTGTCTTGACACAAAAACTTGTGTTTGTACCATGGTTTCTCCATTTACTCTATGGGATCCTTCAACCCGCGCAGGTCTCTATGGGTTGCCTATGTCTTCGGCCTGTTGACCCTACGCACTTTCTTCCAGATTGATGTCCATGGAAGTTTTTTTGGGGGGATTATGTTTCTTCCTCCACCAATGTATGGATTGTTCATTCTTCACGTGGTGAGGTAATTGCATAAACATCGACCAAGTCCACCCTTTGTGTGGTTTCTGGCTTGGCCTCGTTGGTTCCCCGAGGCACTCTAACACTGCTACGAGTTTTCTTCACTGCTTGGCTCGATGCACCAATATTTTGTGGTTCCATCATGTGTATTGGTTGGTTTTCACCGAATGTCTTCGATTGGTCCACACTGTGCACTCATTTATTCTCCTTTTCTCTACATGCTCTCTATCTCTGCAAGTTCACAATTTCACAATAAGTTATATTTTGCCCGTGTTTCCCCTTTATATAGAGCATGTCATCAATGTTGTGAAGATTCTCGAAGAATCTTCTCTGGTTGCAATTAATGTGATAAAGTTGTTTTCTTATGTTCCATTAAATTTCATAAATTCCCCCAATTGACACCTTTTTGTTGTAACCATCATTTTTTGTTTTTTCACTTTTTCTGACCATTAACCCTTTTTCCAGTGCACTGAGCATCTCAAGTGCACAACGTATTTCTGTTGTAGCCTTTCCTTAGTGAATAGTGTATTGTCCATATGTTGCGCACACACATTTTTTCTTTCGTCACGCTGAGTCCCTTTTCTGTTGCGCGTTGTATTTTCTAGTATTTTTGTTTTTTCTATCTTTTCTATTTTTGTATTTATTTTTCCCTCTTTTTCTCCTTTTTGTTTATTTTTCTCATTTTATCTAACTTATATTCTACTATAATACACTATGTACATGTTTTGTTACTGCTCTTATAATTTTTAATTGTTAGGAGGTCGACCATTCTTGTACAATTTCAATTGACTCCCATTGATCATCCCTTTCAGCTCTACTCCTGCGAGATCCTTTAGATGTACAAATCCCCCATCCATGAAAATATTTACTTCATAGGGCCCTAGCCAATACATTCTAAATTTACCAGGATATTGCAAAACTTTACTTTCATAGAGCAAGACTAGGTATCCTTCCTTGAAACTCTTCCTCTTGATACGTCTATCATGCCAAGATTTGTCTCTTGCTTTCTGTAGTTCCTGATGAAATCCTTCTAAAATCCTATCCTCCTCCATATCCATTAGTTGATTCAACATTTTCTTCACCGCGTCTCTTTCTATCGTGTTGGTGATTGTTGCTATGTGCAGACTAGGTACCAAAAATTATAATGGTACTACTGCTTCCTGCCCATACACTAACCTGAATGGTGTTTGTCCTGTCAAATTTTTTCATGTATTATTGTATGCCCATAATAATGATGGTATCTTCAAATGCCAATGATCCCTATTGGCATTGCAGATATTTGTTAGAGCATTCTCTGGGATCTTTTTGAAGGCTTCTACTGATCCATTTTCTTAAGGATGGTATGGTGTACTCTTCTAATGACATACTTCAAAATCGTTAGCCATAGCCTTGACAGTAGTGTTGATAAAGTGACTTCCTTGGTCACTCATCAATATTCTTGGACAACCAAATCTAGTGATCACTTGTTTAAACAAGAAGTGTGTTGTTGTCTCTATGCTATAATATTTTATTGGTGCTGCTTCTGCCCATATTGTTAAGTATTATGTCGCAGTAATGATATACATTTCTCCTAACCTCTTTGTTGGTTGGTTAATTGGTACCACAAAGTCTATTTCTCATTTTTCGAATACTTGCAAGGTTACCTGTGGTCTTAGGGGAATCTCATCCCTTCTATTAGTTTTACCAACCCTTTGACAAAAATCACATCTCTGGCAATATTCCTTAGCATCTTTGTGAATTTTTGGCCACCATAGGCCTGCACACAATACCTTCTACGTGATAGATTTTCCTACATATTTTGCTCCATTTATTCCCTCATGAGCTTCTACCAAAATCCTATGCCTTTCATGTTCTAGTACACATCTTCTCAAAATGTTTTCATCTCCCATCTTTTATAAGTGTCCTACAATCAGTTAATAGTCTATGTCTCTGACTACCATATTTTTCTTTTACACAGTGTTAAACTCTTGTGGTGTAGTCCATGTACTTAAGTATTCAATGATGTCAAAAAAATATTCATCAACTACTTGGACTGAAAATAATTTCACATCAGGGAAGTTGTTCTCCAAGTTGGTAGGTTTTTCTCCATTGGTTACCTTTGACAAGTGATCTAGTGCTACAGTCAACTTCCCTGGTATGAAAATCACTTCAAAATCAAATTCCTGAAATAACAGTAGCCATCTATAGATCCTCCCCCCCAACAATGGATTGTGGACTAGGTATTTGAGGGCTAAATTATTTGTGAACATCTTAAAGTGTTTATCCAGTATGTAATGTCTGAACTTCTGAAGTGCATAGACCATAGCTAGGCCTTCTCTTTCTGCAGTATTGTAGTTCTGATATGATTTTGACATTTTTCTTCTAACAAATGCTATAGGATGATCCAAATCCCCTACTCTTGGATGCACCATAATTGCTCCAAGTGCTATAACTGATGCATCTACATGCACATGGAATGTCTTTTCCCAATATGGGAATACTAGACTAGGTGTTCTGAACATTTTTTTCTTTTAGAGTGTCCAAACCTTGCTGACAGTCCTCATTCCACTGAAATTTAATATCTTATTTTAACAATTTCTCCATTGGTGCAATGATCTGCGCATACCCTTTTATGGATTTCCTGTAGCATCTTGTATGTTCCAATGTTTCTCTCAACTAATGCATTGATTTTTTTGGTGGCAAATTAACAATGTCTGTAATATTAGCAGGATCCATCAATAACCCTTGTTTACAGACTATATGTCCCAACAATATTCCAAAAGGTGTCCCAAAAATGCACTTCTTTATATTTAATGATATCTAACATTGATTGCATCTTTCCAAAATCATTCTTAACACTTCCATATGGTATTTTAATAGGATATATATGGTCCAATAATCTAGATACACTTCTAAAAACTGATGTATGAACTCCTTAAAAGAAGCTATTACAACCCTTGAAAATATAGTTGGTGCATTCTTCATCCCAAAAGGCATGACTTTGTACTAGTAGGATCCCCATTCTATGGAAAAAGTGGTCTTGTATCTATCTTCTGGGGCTGTCCTGATCTAATGGTAACTTGAGAATCCATATGTAAATGAGTAGGCCTTCTGGCCTCCCACACTATATAATACCTCATCTATGAAAGGGGTGGGAAAAGGGTAATGTAGGAAAGAATCATTCAGTTTCCTTAGGTCTACACAAATCCTTATCCCCACTTGTTTATTTTCTTGCACTACCATAGGGCTTATCCATTCAGATTATTCCACCAGTTCTATGATTCCATCTTCTAACATTCCATCAATTTCTTCTTTCACTTTCTGCTCATATATTGGAATCAGTCTATATAGTCTCTCTCTAACAGATCTAGCCTCAGTTTTGAGAGGTATCTTCATCTCTCCTAGCTCTCTTTCTATGCCTTTCATCTCTGTAATAATTTTTGGGACTAGGTCACTATAATCGCGCAGTAACTTTGTTATTCCTTCCACTGTTTGTTCATCCCAATAGTCTCCAATGCTGGCCATTTTGGGATTCTCATTTGTCCTAATGTTGACTTTCTTCACCTTAATTGACGCAACAAACACTTCATATTCCAGAGATGGAACTTCCACCTCTCTTTCACCTTCAACTTCTATAATATGAATTTTGCGCAGGTCATCTTCATCTGGTGCTTCTTCTTCGACATGATAGCATGACAATAGTTCCTTAATTGTCTGTCTATTCTGCTGGTGATACTATGTCATAATTTCAACCTATAGTTCATCAATAAATATCACCCCTATTATTTGTTTGAGTGTTGAATCAATGTTGAGGTTCTCATGTTCAAATGAGAAAGTGACTATAAATGTTTTTTGTAATGTTGTCCATTCTACAATGCCTTTGCATAGTTCCTAGTCTACATACCAGTTTTCTAGAATTCCTTCCAATGTGTGGACGAAGTGATGAGGCCATTCCTCTAGTGGTGTCATCATCCATAGTGTTCTGCACTTCTCCAAGTGTTTTGTTGGTTTCCCTAGTCCATCATATCTCTGCATCTCATTTCTTCCCTTCTCTGTGTTGAATCTAATGCACAATAGTCGCTTACATTGGTACCATTCCTTAATTGTTTCTTTGTGTGCAAACCAACATCTTGCAGGTGTTTCCTTGAGTGCAATGTCTAGGGATAAGAGCCTATGATTATCTAACACTTCATCTTCGTATGTTGTTAGGAATTCTTCTAAGTCATTCACCCCATGAAAACTGGGAGGTTCTCTTATCTCTATACCCACCCATCTTACTGAGCAGTCTATTCTTGCGCACCATCTTGTGGATACTTCATGTAATAGTTGCTGTCAATTTTCCAACCCTATATCTGAGTCAAAAGCACATGATGTGATGCTCCTCTAGCTGAGTACTCCATCTAGATCTACTGTCACACCCTTAAGCCTTCCAATTGATAGAAATATGTGTTGTTTTTCTAGCTTCAATTGGACAGGTGAATAGCTTAGTGTGGGCTCTCCCATACACTTCCATGTCTTCTTGGGTAACACATTTACCTCAGAGCCTAAATCTAGTATGATGTTGCCTATTTTGAAATATCCAATGTTAGCATTCAGTCTGACTTCCCTACTTGTCCTCCTTCTTGTATGGAGGTGATTGATTGTTTTTTGTTCTAACTTCTCCTCTACTTCCGTGTTACATTTTTCTAACATGTTTTGTAAAATTTTAACATATGATTGGTCATTCAGTAGCTTAACACAAGATTGCATAAAATTATTTATGGTACTTGCTCTACAACTTGTGTTTCATTGGTGTGGTCCATTGAGGAGGGAATTTCCTACATTGGTAGGTTCTGGGTGTGTTGCATGGTTGATGTAGATTCAACGTCTTTCCTTCATAACTCCTATATTGCCTCCTTGAATATTTATTTTTATTTCCCCACATCAAAATGTTTATGTGGTTTAGTATTCTTCTTCAGCCATTCATGTTGTGCTGGATCATGTTGTACTACAACAACTCCTGTCTTATCTCCTTCCTAGGTAACTATGTTGATATTTCTTCCATCATCCCTCACCTCTGCAAAAATCCACCGAACATTCTGATTAATTTGATTTCTCTTTTCTTGAATTTTTCCCAATAATGTTGGACAATCCTCCATATCAAGAAATGTTGCATGACAATGCATGCATGTTGTAGGTGTAAGTGGACATTCCCTTGCATAGTGTCATGGATGTTGGAAGCTGTGGCACACTATTGGACCTTTCCTTCTTCCAAATCCTCCTCTACCTCATCCTCCACCTTTGTATCCTCCTCGATATATTTGTGGTGTGTTGTACTAAGGCACTTGATTATACTACGTTGGGTTATACTGTGGTTGCACATTATTATACTGAGGTTGCACATTGTTGTACTGATATTGCACAATGTTGTATGGAGGTGGTTCCTGGTTAAACTAAGGTGCAACTTTCCCTATCATTGTTTCTTCCTGCACCCTATAGGTGTCTGACGTTCTTTCTCGCATTATGTCCATTTTCCTATAATATTTGTCATCATGACCCACTAATTTGCAAAAGTTTCAATACGAACTATTAGGTACTATCTGATACTTCTGCATCATGGGAAAATGATATGGGTCATGTCCATGTGTTTTATAGATCTCTCATTGTGGTCCTCCTTTTGGAAAAGGGTTTGGTAGCCCTATTGCCATGTATTGCACAAAATTTGAGCACTCATTCTTTTGATGTCCTTCTGTCCTTCATGTGGTACACCAAACAACTTCCCTTTTCTCTTTTCTCTTATTTTTGTTTAGTTAAAATGTGAGATTCTTCAAATCCTCCTTCAACTCTTCTATTGTTGGATTTGTCTTCTGATACTGGTTCTCTTACAGCTGTAGGAATTCTTATAGAGCCTCTTCCTGGGTTTGAAATTTCTATTGCATCAAAGGGAATTTCAAGTGTGGTAACAATGAATTCAAAAAGAGATGTCTATGCTCCATATCCATCATGACATACTTCAATTTTCCCTTCAATCATTTGAACCCTGGATCAATCTCCCAAAAATACTCTCCTGGTTTATGTCTGATCTCAATCATCTCATTCATGTAATGATATTCTAAACTAGGCTTCTGAAATTCATTTATCAGTAGCTTCTTGACATCTAGCATCGTCCTTGTTGTTCTCGGTGGAATTTTTACAACTAAGCTCATGTACCAGTCTAGTGCTCGGTCTCTTAGCGTGATAGCAATCTGCACAAGTTTTTCATCCTCATATGTGATCTATTTTTCTTCCCAAATCTTTTCACAGATAAACAAGTGCTTTTTAGGATCCTCCGATGCTTCTCCCTTGAATTCGGGTAAGCTGATGGTGGGATCATGTCTTGCCATTTTGAATGGTGATGAACTACAAACTCAGTGCAATGTAGATACTTGACTACTACTTCTTGAATTGGCTCCTCCAGTTGCTTCTCCTTTCTTGGGTGCACTTCCTATTGTCTTTCTTCCACTAAATTTTGGTTGTCTAAATGGTGGTGTTCTTTCTGGTGTATTAGTCGCACATGGGTTTATGGGTTCCACACTAACACTGACATGGATAGGAGTTATGTCTTATATTATTTCCATTGTACCTCTTGTCTTCCTTTCATATGTTGTGTGGATGATTTCCTTCACCCGCTCCATCACACAGAGATCCTCTACCTCTTCTTCATCACTAGCCAATCCCTCTCTATCTGTTATGGCTCTCTTCTTATAATTCATCTTATATTGGTAGGGTACTCCACTACGTGTTTTTCCAGTTGTTGACATGATTTGCTTGATCTAATATTCCTCTATCATGATTGGGTCCAAGGCCTATTCCTTCTTTCCTTTATCCATATATTCCTCCATTTCTCCAGTTCTTGTCAGTGCTTCCCCCCTTCCCCCATGGATGCCTATAAGTTTAGTTGTTTGATGCCATAGTCATCACACCTTTTTTATACAATAAGATTTTGATGGAAGTATAAAACAATCTGATATACCTACTTATGGGTCCCTTCAGGAAATATTTCTCTAATGTGTTGTAATACTTCACAATATCTACTACAAATTCTGTGATAAATACTGCAGCAATAGTTTCTAGCTATAAATCTATTGCATGTGTGAATTTGTTGTTAACTTGTTGTAACTGCACGATCTCCAAAGGATTCCATTAGATCTGTTTGATTCGATTTGTAGGGTATTTTTATTTCAACCTCAATAGCCACTCCTACAACACATGTAGGAAATCATAGAAAAATACTTCATGCAAGTTACTAAACATGTACTTGTCTAGATATTTGTGTAGTGTTAATTTAGGTTTTATGTTGTGTTTCTACACAAACCCCAGTTCCTTTTTTTCAACCAGCTTTCGATATCTTCCTTCGTTCAATTCCAAGGTCTGAAAATTCCCTTATATAGTTTGATTTTCTGTGTGATTCTTTCATGGATACCACTCACTGAATCCCATGTAGTTCTATCCAAAAAAAAAAACATTTTTTGGTGGTTACTCCTTCTCTAACCACTTCTTGGGATGACCCAGGTTCAGATCTAAACAAGATTCCAAAAAATCCCTCTAAAACTATCGGCTCTCCTAGTAAACCAGAAGGAAACACAACACACAGAGTGTACTGCGTAGTCTCACCCGAGATAGTTCTATGGGTGACTACAATGCTCATATGCTTGCATTCTAGGAAAGAGTGGGGATTTGGGATTGTATTACATCTTCTTAGGCCTTGATATGGTTGTTCTTTCTATTATTATTAATATTCATTCACATGCTACAGCTATGTAGGCATTGTACCAAATCTAACATATAACATATCTCACAAAATTATCCATTCATCCATTCATCGTCTAAATACTTACATAAGGGAAATGTGCAATCAATCACATCACATAACATAGATACTAGAGTGGTTCACCTGCTCCTGGGATACGTCCACAAAGATTTGGATCTTAGGCTCTTTCATTATGGTTTTGTAATATATGATGTTGTGTGCACTACAGTTTCTGATCATACAATCACAAACAAATTCCACAATCCCTGTGAGGTTGACTAGATCACACCAGGCTCCTCATCCTACAATCTAACCCTCAGGATCTAGTTGCTTGACTCTTCTACAACTCAAAAACTTAAAACATTGGTATTAGATATTACAAAAGTTTCCTTCATCAAACATTACAAAACTTAGTAAACAACAATAACATCCACAACCGACTGACAAACGACGAACACCCGACCTAGACCTGCTAGGTATTTATTTATACTAATTCTCATCTCATCAGCTGTTACAATCTATTACAAAAACCCTAACCCTAACAAGGTTAGGTTTTCCTGCATGCATGCCTTGCATGCTCTCCTCTTTTGCATGTGGATTTTCCTGTCACATCCTTCTTTTCCTACTAGTTGTATTTTTCCTTATTAAGCTCTACCTTCCAAAAATGGTTTTTCCTCAAAATTGGCCTATTACCTACACCATGGAAGTGGTTTAGGCCTGACCAAATTCATAAATGCGTCTTTTATGCATCTATGTGAGTTTATTCATGGACAATAGAATGGGGCGCATACCATTTTTATTTGGAGTTATTTTGGCCCACACGGATCCACACACATCGACTTTGTTGGAAGTGCACACAAATTTGTGGGTCTTTTACATTTTTTTTGTCATCTTGCTAGAATTGGTTCTATAAATATTGTAAGTATGATGTATATGTGCTAATTGTTTCTTCATTAATTTTCTATATTTTTGTTGATACAGGGGTAGACCCAGGGTTCAATGCTTCAACAACACACCAACAAAACCCTAACTATCAACCCTTTCGGTAACACCTATGAAGTAGACAAAGTCTCACCCAAGGTAGAGGAAGGGGGGGGTTATAGGACTTAGGTGTCTGTAACCAATATGGGACATAGATATATGATTACAACACTTCTAAGGAGTACTTAGGAACAACATCCATCAGCCCATTAGTCTTATTCACATCGCAGATCAAACCCTAAGTACAGATCGACGTAGTAACAATGACAACATACACATCACACTTAGCATCATAAGTTAGATCTAGCACATTCAAGATAAATAAATCACTAAGAATTCATAGATCTATCTATCATACATAACAATCAGTGCACTAAGTAGATCCATAACATAAACATCACAGCACAAAGAAAACAATCAACACATGATATACCTGGATCACCCCAGTGTGGGGATACGTCCACCAAATTTTTCTTCTTCTTTATTAGTCTTCAATATCTTACATTCACATTCTTCTGTGCACTAAGCCACATAGCCAAACTTCATAGAGGACATGATATCTATGCACTAAGCACCAGATCCTCCTTCCCAAAATTAGGTCAAGGCACAGAGCCAACTCCTCTTACAAGCACCAAGCCTTACATACATAGTTTTTTGCACTAAGAAACCCAAAACTACTTGCACTTAGCCTTGCAAGCTATCGACTTCCTCTCCTACATTACATTCTTACTTATTTATACTCTTAAAAAAAGGCCTAATCATGGGTAAACCCATGGGACAACATCGCATGACCCATTACAAAACCCTAAGAACCCCTTGTTGGGTCCACAAAGCCCACAACACAAGTGAGATCCATGATCTCAGATCCATCTGGGAGATCCTTGCCTAATCACTGCATCGAAGTCCAAAAAGTGGTCAAACCTGACCAAAATTTCCTCAAAGCTTGGTTGAGGGCCAACAGGCCCCCAAGACTCACCTATGACTCGTCCTGAGTCACTCAGATCTAGGCAGTGCTACTTTGAAGGCCTCGAGCTTATCTCAAGCTGCCTTGACTTGCTGCTTCGCTTGAGCCTCCTTCTCAGCAAGCTCTTGGATTATATGCTCTGTAATAGTCCCTTCTAGGCATTGTTCCACTATCACAACCATTTGGTCTAACTGCGAGCCTTGTCCTTCATTCTCTTCAAATATTTTGCAGGCTTCATCATGCACTGGTTGCAAATTTTGTGTGACTTCCATTACTCTACCCTAGATGGCAGTAATATGTTATTGGGCCACGTGTTGTTCTTGTGATCTCTTCATTATCTCAACTGTAGTAAGTAACTTCATCTATGCCTGCACTGATAGTTTCTGTTGATGTGCCTCTTGTAGCTATGCTTCTAGTTTCCTAAACACTGGATCTTCTATGAGGCATTCATAAGTCTGGGCACTTTTGTTGCTCAACTGATTGCATTCTGAAGTGAGGGACCTGATTCTTACAACTGCATTATTAGCAACTTCCTCCCTCTAATTGCACACTTCTTTTGGAGTGCTCGGTACTTCCTGAATCTCCAATTCCATTATCCTTGCTTGATGTTGTTGGATGGCCTCAATGAGCTTCACTAATTGAACCTCAACTGACTCATGTTCTTCCTGTGCCAACCCTGGCAGAGACCAAAGTGATTTTATCACCGCTTCTTTGACCACAGTCTTATCTGCGATTAGTTGGTCCTTTTCCCTCTGTATCTTCACTTTGTCTTCCTCGAGCATTCCCTAGAACTCATCTTTCTCATTTTCATAAGCAGTTACATAGTACCACACAACTCGTAATTGATCCAAGATCTCTTCTTTTTCTTGTTTCAAGGATTTTGTATCCTTCTCCTTCTCTTTTTGGACTCGTTGAATTCAAGACTTTGTTTCATATGAAAGTCTTCGAAGTTGTGTTGGCTCATCCCCCAACTCTGTAGTATTCGATGAGGAAGGTGCAGTAGGCACTGTGCAGATAGATTGAATAGGCTACTGCATTTCTTGAAGTTCCTTCTCGATTTTCTCATACACCTCCTCCTGCTTCTCTCCATATCTCTACAAGATATATTTGGATTCATCCTCCATTTCTCCACGAACCAAGACGATGTCATCCTCTATGAGCGTGGTCTCCATCTAGAGCTTACTGGTGTAGGTCTTCTTTCTTACTGAAGGTTTCTGCGGAGAAAACTTTTTCTTCTTCGATGTTTCTGTCTCGGTAGGGGGATTCTTCGGAGGTGTAGCTTTGCCTTCTCCTTATTTTTCTCCTTCATCCCCTCCTCCTTGTCCATTCACTTCATCTCCTCCTCCCAGTGAGCCAGATCTATTTTATTCAAGGCGTTTTTCTCATCATTAGTCTCTATATTCTGAACTTCTACCTTTTTATTATTCTTCTTAACACTGAACTATCTGACGTGCTCAAATCGGGTGACCAAGGGGCTTCCTATAATTTCAACGACATGTGTCTAGAATTGCTCCGGCTATTCCTTCATGATCTGCTCCATATCTTCAACTGTCAAATTTTAATAGGATTGCAATTCTTCCGTACTCTCATCCTTGTGCACAGTGATATAGATGAAATGTGGATTTGCAGAGAACTTAGTGATCGTTCTATATTAGTGAAAGGTGTGCAGTGTCATGCATGGGAATGAATCTATGGAAACCTTAAGTTGCTTATAGTACGCGTGGAACACTTCATTCAACTACCATTTCTTTGACATGTCATTCGTATGCCATAGTGTAGAAAATCTAGCTGCCAATGGCTTTGATGGTTCAATTTATGGAAAGGCTTCTCCCGAAAAATTAAATCAACACGAGTAGCCAATTGAAGTGGAACTCATATCCCTGATGTTATTCTTCGTGGTAGTCTTTCTCAAGATTGTTAATGAGGTAACTTGCCCAATTATTTTTCATTCCCTCCAAGCATTTCCTTGCGAGGTCCACCATGAACCCGATGACCTGTGTAGGGAGATTATTTCTTATGAGCTTACTAGATATGAGTTGGAAAGAAAGGCACACTATGCCATCCTGGATAGAGGATACCTTGTAGCCTTGCTTTCCCTTTTCAACTTTGACATATGCCTCCTTTATGCACTGTGCCAGGGAGCGGTCTGAGGCCTTCCCTAGGTAGAAATGTTGAGGGTCGGGTCCTTGTATGCTCAATCCTATGATCAAGTGGATCAATGCTGGATCCACAGTAATCCTCCTATCAAGCCATAGGTATCCACCATAATTGCATGACAAGATGAGTTTAATGAAAGCGTTAACCTCCCTATGTCAGCCAAAATGAAGAATATTCATTACATTCAGTATCATGGATTGTGCCAACTCCTTAATCCATGGTTGGGAGATAATGTGAGGATTCTTCCCAATGGTCTTCATTAGGTATCTGTGAGGCATGAGCATGGCGTAGTTATTTATATCTCCAAGGTTATAGTTGTTGTTCTTAAGTGTTGGGATCTATCCCAACTAGGTTCCAACTACGTGTATTCCCTTCAGAATGTACGCGATGATGAAAGTGTATTCAAAGTCTTGTGGGATGCTTTCACGTTCGACCATGCCAGCCAAAGGCATGATATAATCTGGTAATATCGACAAGATCTGCTTTGCATTAACTAGATCGTCGCGATGCTTACTTCTCTTCTTAGTCGCAGGGTTGACATGTTTCGAGTGACGTCCAGTCGAAGGAGAAGCCTGGAGTCCCCTAGTTGAAAATGCCTGTACTCCTTCAGACATAGCTTTATCATCCATAAATTTATTAAGAACCTCCACAAAAGACTTCACTAAGATAGTGCACTTGACTGACATTCTCACCATTAACAAATAGGTCGGGGTAGGCGAACGAATAAGTAGGGTAAACAACATATGGTGAGGTATGATAGCACAACTCGACACACACAATCACTTCTCTTTTTGTCTCAGATAATCAAAGGTAGCAAAAAGTGGTTCTAGTGCAACGTTCGATAGGTTAAATAAGCAAGTGTCATAATGGATTCCTCCAACGGGCAGGGATGCTTTCATCGATGTGAATCTGTCTGTTATGGAATGGTATCAACATCCAAAACATGGTCTATTCTCCCATAAATGTGTTTCCTATCCATTCTAGAGTTTCGTTCTAACGGTCAGGCCACCTCCAATGGTCATATAGCTTTGCAAGGGTGAAGTCCCATTCTACATGGTTTTGTTGTTCCGGTGAGGTTCAAATTCTGCAAACCTACCTCCTGCGAAGTTCCAATCTTTGAAATCTTCCATATTTTCTCTTCCTATAGTTTTTCCAGCCTAGCCTTCTTCTTACTGAGATGCCTTTCCTTTTTTCCTGTGATCCGAGTTTCTCTAATTATTTCTGTAATTCTCTTTCCATTCTTATTCTTATCTTCTCCTAGTGTAGTGACTTCACACTACTGATGTGCCCTTAAAGGATATGAAGTTAATATCCCTTTTCTTACAAATTCCTGGGCAGATATACTTCTTTCTTGCATGGATAGGTCCTTCAAACATTCTTCTTTTCTTTCAACCTCGATAGCTAATTCTCTTTTTAATTGTTTCTTCGACTTAACTTCTCGTTGTTCTATCAATCGATCTATTTTTCTAGCTATGAAATCCCTAGTTCTTGCTTTTTCTTTTCTACAACTTCTTCCTCTGCTTTCCCGCTGATGTGACCTTTCTCAATCCAATTATTTCCTAACAAAAGAGGGAATGGGGTGTTGTTCTCAACAAACTTAATGACTTCAAATTCCTCTTCTTTCGATGTTCCATGGATGATAATTGGTACATTAGTAACTCTTCCACATAGGGTTATCATATTTCCTTTAAATAAGCCCATTCTTCCCAATGAAGGTGTCACAGTAGGCTTTCCCAAAATTTCCCAAGTGTCTTCTATCATAATATTCACTTGTGTTTCTTCATCCAGGACAAAATCTATGTTGAAGTCTCTTATTCTTTCATTTATGCATTGTTTTACTTCCAAGATCTCTAATAAACTGATCGTTCATCATTTCTTTCAATTGTTCTAATGTAGTCTGAACTTTCTTTGCTGAACTTTCTTTGATTCTTTCTCTTTCTGATTTTCTAATATGCTCTTAGTCTCTTGATAGTTTTCTTGTCTCATATTCATCCTTTCAACTTTAGCAATCATCTTTGGACAATCCTCAACCTCATGACCAACAATTTTAAAACAAAGACAAATAGGACCTATACTAGGGCATTCCTTAGCAATATGTCCCGGTCTTCTATAGTTATAACATAATTTCAATCCTCTCTTTCTTTTAAACATTCCCCAACCTTTCCTATACTATGCACTAGGATCACAATGCCGAACCTACAATCTGCAAAAAAAAAATTCTAGGTTCCTGCATCCACTCATTAGTCAAAAAATTATTTCTATGCATAGGAATAACATATATTTCTTCATTGATATTATCTTTACTTAGATCAACTCTTTCTTCCAACTGTGCCCTAGCTTTCATACTAGGACAAAATCTATTAAACATACCTAGGTTCATGCTTTCGAAACAAAATTTTTCACTTATCTTACTCTTATCAAAGAAAAAATATTTACATATTTTAATATCTTACCTCTTTTCTTCAGATCATATTTCTCTTTTAGCACAGAGCTTCACAAGTCAAGTAGAATATCACGCACTACAAAAACATATTCATGCATAAATCTTCTCTTTTCTTTATTTCAGTTCCCAGCAATCACAGTTTCAGGTCCCAGCAACAGAACCATTTGTTGGCACAGGGGCAAACCCAGGGTTCAATGCTTCAACAATGTACCGACAAGACTCTAACTACCAGCCCTTTCAGGAACACTTGCAAAGAAGGAAAAGTATCACCCAATATAGAGGCAAGGGGGGTTACAAGACTCAGGTGTCTATAACCAAGTTGGGACACAGATCTGTGATTGTAACACTTATACAAAGTACTTAGGAACAACATGCATCAACCCATTAGTATTATTCACATTGCAGATCAAACCCTAAGTAAAGATCGACGCAGTAACAATGACAACATACACATCGCACTTATCATCATAAGTTAGATCCAGCACATTCAAGATAAATAAAGAACTAAACATTCATATATCTATCTATCATACATAACAATAAATGCACTAAGCAGATCCATAGCATAAAAATCATAGCACAAAGAAAATCATTAACACATGATATACGTGGTTCACTCCAGTGTGGGGCTACATCCACCAACTTCTTATTCTTCTTTATTAGTCTTCAAGATCTTACATTCATGTGCTCCTACGCACTAAGCCACAAAGCCAAACTTCGCAAAAGACATAAGATCTTTGCACTAAGCACCAAATCATCCTTCCCAAAATTAGCTCAAGGCACAAAGCCAACTCCTCTCACAAGCACAAATCCTTACATACACATTTTTTTTCACTAAGAAACCCAAAACTACTTTCACTTAGATGTGCAAGCTATCGAACTCCTTTCCTACATTACATTCTTACTTATTTATACTTTTACAAAAATGCATAATCATGGGTAAACCCATGGGCCGACATCTCATAACCCATTACAAAACCCTAAGAACCCCATGCTGGGTCCAAAAATCACACAACACAAATGAGATCCGCGATCTCAGCTCCATCTGAGCACTCCATCCTTGATCACTATGTCAAAGTCCAAAAAGTGGTCAAACTCGACCAATCTTTCCTCAAAACTTGGTCGAGGATCAACAATTTTTACGAGCTATTATTTGGCGATAAGAGATGCCCCATGACATGTGAGATTAGGAGAATACATATAGCCAAAATAATTTAATGTTTCCTTTTTTAAATTTTTCATAAAAGAGGAGAGTTGTAGGTACTACTAACAGGAACTATAAGAGTGATCCATTGGAGGAAAGGGGATTATGAATGGGACTAGTATTCTCCAAAAAATGAAATAAAAATTTGTGTACAAATGAGGCAGGCATGCCCCATGATCATGTCATGAAACCATAAATGAAATGATGGAAATATTGTTTATGAAGTAAATGTCTGCAGTTCACTCGGGGGTGTTAAAAAATAGTGGAGGATGGTTCTAATTATTGAACATGATCTGAATCGAGGTATGAACCAAAACGACTTAGAGGAATTGATGGCCTAGAACTTTCATAGGTCTTTGAAAATTACTAAAAATTGCAATGGTGGCATAGTAAGACCAACTGTAACATGAAACTTGGTTGGAATCAAATTCCATGGGGGTCAACGACATCATAAATTGATGAAGACTCTTTATGTTCCTTCCGAGACTACTCAATAATAAGGGACTAAGAGACAACATACTACCATCTTGCTGGAAACTTGTGCTGACATCGAGAGGGAAGGGGTGCAACTACAAGAAGTGTTATTGGATAAATTGGTAGGTGTGGACACTAATAGATCTCCCTAGATCCACCTAGATCGAGAACAAAATAGGATAGGACACGACTCTTTCCCTAAGTTGTAGTCATTGAATCTACTAAAGAGAAGGAATAAGTGACATACCTTGATATCACTTCCTTAGGTCTTTATTGTTCCCACTTCGCTCCAATTCTCTTGTGATGTCAAGTCTAAGAAAACACAAACCAACCAAAGTGAATATATCAAAGTATATTTGATGTCAACTTATGCAGATGATCAAGGAGTTATGCTATAAAATAAGAGTAATTTTATGGGAAAGGGACATGCCATTATATTGTCTTAAATGAAAGTAGAAGATACAACCTAATTGCCCTGATGTTGCAAGATTCCTTTCAGTGACCCTTGGTTCCAACACACACACTTGCTCTGTACTAGCATGAATAAAATCCAATTCCTCTTGATATACCAAATAGAGTCTTCAAGCTTCTATCCAAGCAGGGTTCTTCACACAATTCTTTCACCAATTCTTCATTCAATCTTGCTTAACCTTTTCCATGAGAAACCTTTCAATATATAGGAGAAGGAGAGATGGTTACATGGATGAGGATGATCCCACCAAATCCAAGAAGTCAGTAGAATGACAACCATACGAATGCCAACTCATTTTTTAGAAGATCCCCTTCTAGAACCTTCGTGACCTCTTCTTCTTTCTAAGCTTAAAAACAGGTTCGCACCTTATATATGGAGCAGACTGCGAGAATTTCACACCCTAAGTGTGGGTGGCCTATGAGAATGAAGGATTCTCACACCCTATACCATAGGTATCCTACTAAATCATCTTATAAATATGTTTTTGGAAGAAGACAGGAGCCGGTTTTCTCAGGCAAAAAGTCCTTGTTTGGAGCCTGAATACATCACTATTGAGACACCACCAGAGTGACCAAAATCATGTGTAAAAGAATGCCCCCCAAAGTAAGAGGTTGAAATCTGTGATAGCTGAAATACTTTGTAAACTGCGTGTGTGTGTAAGAAACCAGGAGCGCACCTAATCGGAAACCTGCAACAACCAAGCATCTGCAGAATATAATACCAGGTCCGAGGTAGCCATTCCCATACTCAGATCACAAATGAATAAAATCATAAATGTAGGTCATGGACACCAAGCATACACCGTGGATCCATGCCATCAAAATGCTGCATAGCCACGAGGAATACACTGTGGATCTATGCGAGAAGACTTAAATTAAGACGACATAGCCACATGACATACAAAGTGGATCTATGTGCTGATACAAATCATTACTTCATAGTAGCCTGGATAAAAAATATGAGACCTAGGGTCTTCAATCTCGTCACCCGAAAGTACGAATCTAGCCATACGATTACATGTGCTAAAGTCAAACATGGCAAAAACCACTTGATTACCAGTCGTTGATGAAAATTGTTAACAAGTGCGAGGGAAATCACCATTGATGTCAATGAATCCCAAGGTACCAAAGTACAATCTGAACTAATGCGAATGAATGAGATGAAGTCGAGCACCTAACAAAATCTCTTGATCAGGGATCAATGATGTGAAACCCCTGTTGAAAGCAAAGAGACCTGCCATTAAGGCATGCAGGCTCTGAGGTACTAAATAATTTCAAAGTCTTGTTTCCAGATAATGAGTTGGAGTCGACGGAACAAGACTTGTCACAGGAGGGATTTGATGTATCCCCCATCAAAGACATGAAATAAGTAACATATTTTGAGGGTGAAACAGAGTATGAATATCGGTTGAAATAGACACATGGAAGGCCAACATAGTAAGAATGGAAAACTACAGATGGTCAACTCAATAGAGGGCTCATGTGAACTTTTCTTGAACATATGAACGACACGACCAAGGACTTGGCAGCACTGACTCAAAGAAGACCCAAGATACAACCTTGTAGCAAGTTGAACGAGAGATAAATGGATTTCCCAACCCAGATTCAAATGAAGAATAGGGGGTGTCATGTTCAAGAGCGATGCTTACTACCATAAATATGAATACAAAAACACATCCCTTTCCCAAAATTTCCCCCATCATTTCTGGCGAGTACCTCTTTATTTTTACGCAAGATTGAGGAGGATAACATATGCTTGTTGATGTAAGCTCATCCTTTGGACGAGTCCCTCGGAGTATGTTTAACGAACCCTAGGAAGGAGTGGTTTGGTCCCATTACGGGTCTGTCGATGTTTGTTTAACGAGTCCAAGGATAGAAAACTCAGGAGTTTCTGAAAAACACTTAAAGAGAACTCTCCCAGTTCCTTTTTCGTAAATAAATCCAATGAGACCGAAAAAGTGATAAACTATCGCCCGTTGAATGTTTTCTTCAGATACTTTAATGAGTGTGAAGAGAACAAGATCACTCGACAATCTTTTCATTTTTATGGAGCATGAAAAGAGATTAAAGGATATGCCTCTAGGGTCATCATTTTCGTCTTACCATACGAGTACGAAAAGATGAGAAAAAGTATACTCGGTTACGTTCTCATATATTTTCGAGCGCAAGAATGAACAAAGAATGAGCTCAAGGTTTTTCTAAAAACCCTAAAAAGTAGTCGTACCGGCGACAAAAAAGGAAAAAGCACCCGTACTCCTTCGTTTGGACATCAAAGTTGCTACATATGCAAAAACCAGACTCATAGGACTATTAGGGCATTAGGTTTTATAGACAAAATAATATAAAAAATCAACAAAAATGGTAAAAAGTGAATAAATATGGGTAAAAAGGGCTTTTACCATTTCATTGTGATTTTCCCAAAAACTTTGCCCAATACACCTCATTTTCCCCCAAATTTGTTTTCTTGATCGCGGGAGGCACAAGCGACCATTTGGTGAACTGTCTCCGCCAACGAGGTAAGCTCTTAATCTCTCACCTTTTCCATTGTTTATTTTTAGTTTTCATTGGCAATTTTCATGGTTTTAGGTCCATTTTAGGGCCATAACTTGTGCCCAAGCATTCTCGCAGGCTGGCCATGCGGGACCTGTGAGAATCTAGGATTCTCATAGGCGGCCTTAAGGGCACCTGTGAGAATATCGCACTATGCTAAAGGGGTACCTGCGGGGCCGAAAAATGAAATTTAAAATTGTCCATTGCTCAATAAAAATTATGCCAAGGTTTGAAATAAGTTGCTGACCCTTCTCTTATGGCTCTTGTGCAGGTATTTGACCATCACAATGTTGGAGTGGTGAGAAAGAGAACATGAGGAGGAGGATGCCATTTTCGAGAATGACCCGGGTACCATCGCTGCCCTCCAAGATTGTGGACTCTTGAAATTCTTCAGGATTCCAGGCACGAGGGCCCAACTCAGATTGTTGGAATACCTGGTTCATATGTGGGACGTGGACCAAAAATTGTTTCACGTGGGAGTCCACACGTTGACCCTAGATATCGAGGATATCTATTTTCTAACAGGGTTATCACAGCGTGGGTACCATGCTAGCTTGACCGATGGCCGTGGTGACAGACTCCCTATGAGTGAGTATTGTCGTCGGTACTGTGTTCCTGAGGCAGAAAGAAGTAAGGGCAAGGTTGCTATTTGGGGGGTTCAAGACTTGACCCTGCAAACCATTTTGTTCACTATAGCATGCATGGCTGGGAGTGCAGATCCATACATGGCTCTCCATAGCTACTTCCAATACACCATAGAGTGCAAAGAGCCACGAGTCTTCAACTGGTCAGATGCAGTTCTCCATAGTATGAAGAGGCAATTGACAAAGTGCAAGAGGGGAAACTTGAAGCAATTTAGGTATGGATCACTTTTGGTGTCCTTCTTCCTTGAGAGGGTTCCATTGCTGAGACTACAGGTTGATTGGGGTTTACCGGCCCCACAGGATCTGAGGATGTTGAGGTGGTGCAACCTTATGGCTTGACACGTAGCAGGGCCCATCATCAAGTACAATGATTCTTTTTTCTACTGGTTGCGGTCCCAAATGCTGATGATTGACGACTACACATACACTGGCTTTGATTTTCGAGGGGATCTAGATTTGGCCTTGCTTGAGGATGCTCAGTGGGGTGATTTAGGTAAGAATCACATAGTTTGTTCCTTTTAAATGTTTTTGCAATTTTTATCATATGAAATGTTTTTGTGTTTATCCAAAAACTAACCAAAAAATATATTTTTGATGGAACAGATGTGGGGCCATATCAACCTCTGAGAATGTCTCCTATTCGGCGGTGAGGAGAAGCGGCTCCAGTGGCGAGATGGGATGTCGAAGACTACGAGGCAATGGAGCAGAACTTGGAGGGGTTGAATGTTAACATCTCAGATATGACTATTGGGGAGATCCCTAGACATTACCAGCGCCATACTGTGGGGGTTTTCGAGTCTATCAGTCGACTGCTTCATAGGGTGGCCCGAGTAGTCATGTGTTATCGTGAGAGTCATCCATGACGTTATTTTGTAGAAGCCATGGGCTTCGTATTTTTGAGATTTTGGTCCTTGGACATAAACTTTTTGTAAAAAAATTTGATCATTATATACATGTATACAGCTTCTACCGGCTTATCTTGTGTTGTGTTATAAATGTAATGTGTGATTGGTTTATAAATGGCCCAAATGCCTGTCTAACACATAGTTAGCTAGTGCATTAGTCAATCTATTTAGACATCTAGGAATGTGTTGATACTTAATATAATCAAAATAATGTTCCAAGAGGTGAATTAATAAATATACCCGTAATAAAGTAGGACTTTGAATAGCATAGAGATTACTTAGCTACAGTAATACTAGTTGGGAATCAAGTTGTATAACTAGGTGGCGGATGCCAAGTGAAATAGCATCAATCAACAATTCGACGATGATGCTATATTCCGCAATATTATTGGTCGCACAACCCGGGCACATACTTCATAGACTGATGAATTCATTTGTAGGTGTGTAAATTGCCCATGCACCAAAAGAAAGATTCTAAGTACTACGGCTAGCTCCATTGGCGAAGCCAATGTAGGGTAGCGAAGACTTCGACATCTGGAAACCAAGCACAACGTAACATAAGCGGTCGAGGGCAGAGACCAGATAATGAAAAAGCATACTACAGTAACACACAACGAGTATGATATAATAAAATACAAGTACTCATGCACATGTGATCTTATGCATAGTACTTATTTAAATACAACCCATTTCTTGGTTCACTTAAGGGGATACCATCGTATTCTACTAGCTCGTAAGTGCCTTTCTCCAAAAATCGTCTAACGATATAAGGACCTTTCCACATAGCTTCAAATTTTCCAGCTCCTAGCATATCCCGATCTTGTTCAAACAAAAGAACCAGATCACCTTCGGAGAAAATGCTTGGCATGACATGTTTTTCATATTGGGCTTTGACGTGTTTCTTCTAGGCTTCTATAACCAAAGTGGCATTGCATCGGGTTTTGTCTAATTGCATAAGATACAACAGAAGTTCTTCTTAGACATAAGTGTTTGGGATAAGTTTGACGGCTAGTTTCAGGGAGGGTATCTCACATTCAATCGGCAAGATGGCTTCTAGACCATAAACTAACTGGAATGGTGTAAACCCGGTAGCAGACTTAATGGATGTCTGATAAGCCCACAATGATGAAAACAACATTGTGTTCCAACTCATTTTGTGAATCCCTATCATTCGTTGAAGCATGGTAATGAGGACCTTGTTTATTACTTCAACTTAGTTGTTGTCTTGTGGGTAATAGGGTGTTGAGTTTTCATGGCGAAGACCCAATTTCTCAGTGAGTTCGGACATCGTGAAGTTTCTAAAATGGCTACCGTGATTAATAACGATAGTTTGATGAACACCAAAATTAGCTATGATGTGATTGAAAATGAATACTGTTGCAGTCTTTCCAGTATTGTTGAATGTTGGCATCGCCTCGGCCCATTTCGTAAAATAATCTACGGCTACAATAATGTATCCATGCCCCCTGACCGAGTGAGGGTGACATGTCATGAAATCGATACCCCATTTCGCAAAAGGACCAACGGAGACCACAGGGTGTAGAGGAGCGGGGTGTGATCGTATTTTATTGTTGCAAGTCTGGCAAGCATGGCATTTTTGGATGACAATTATACAATCATTGAATAAAGAGGGCCAAAAATAACCTGCTCATAAGATATTCTAGGCAGTAGCATACCCATACATGTGACCACCACAGGCTCCAGAATGGAAGTCATTTAGGGCTTTCTCGGCTTCGTCAAACGTGAGGTAGCGTCGAAAAATGGAGTCAATCCCATGACGATAAAGAGTATCACCGAGGATAATATACTGACGGGCTTGGTAGCATATACGACGATGGTCAGTCCTAGACAAATCAGGCTTGAAAGTCTAGGTCTGGAGATATATGATGATATCTCCATACCAAAGGTCATCGGAACTAATCAGGAAAATGGATTCATCGGGTAATGAATCGACTGCTACATTTTCCATCTCAGAGCAGGGAAGGTCGCATATCAACTCGGAAAACACCAAGGATTTCTTGGACTTAGTGCATTCGAATTCTAAGTCAAACTCCTGGAGTATTTTACCCCTAGCAATTGACGTGTAAGAATGTGTTGCATAGGGTTGCAGGTAGAAATTACCGTAGTCTTGCAAGAGAGGATATAGTGTCGAAAACATTGGACAGTTTGGACGGCTACCAAGGACAATTTTTCAACATGTAAATACTTGGTTTCAGTAGTTGTGAGGCTCAAACTCAAGTAATAAATGACATGTTCATCATGAGAATCATCCTCCTGAACAAGAACCATAGCGATGGTATAGTCCAAGTTTGTGAGGTAAAGGAAATAATCATGACTTTAATCAGGTGGGGAGAGTAGTGGGGTACGTGTCAAAGACAGTTTCAAGGCTTCAAAAGATTTGTTGGCAGTGGTGTCCCATATGAACTCAGAACCTTTCTTGAGCAATCGCGTAAATCCAAGGGTTAGCTCAGCATAGCTTGGAATGAAACGACCAAGAAAGTTTGATTTCCCTTGCAAACTTTGTAACTAGCGAAGCAAGGAAGGAGGAGGGAGATTGAGAATCGCCTCGACCTTCAAAGGATCTACCCTAATCCCTTGACATGAAACAATAAATCCTATAAGTCAAATGGATTCAACGTAGAAAAAACATTTGCGGGGATTCAGGCGTATATGGTAAAACCGACATCGAACGAAAATGGCACGAAGGTGTATTGGATGATCTAAACGGTGCATGGAATGAGTGGATAAGTCATCAAGATATGGCTGCACAATGTGCTTTATGTCATGAAAGGCATAAGACATAGCACGTTGAAAATTTGCACCAGCATTCTTTAAACTGAATGGGAGTTTCCGATAGGAGAGAGTGCCCCAAGGACAAATAAAAGCAGTCTTGTGTTGGTCCGCTGGTATGATATTGATCTGATTATATCCATAGAAACCATCCATCAGAGAGAAGATTTCTCTTCCAATGCAATCATCGATGATCTGGTCAACGAAGGGGGTAGGAAAGTTGTTTTTAGGACAAGCTTTGTTAATGTCCCTATAATCAACGGACATGCGGATTGTGCCTTGTTTCTTGTTGATGGGAACAAGATTGGAAACCCAGTTAGTTAGAGCCACCGGGTAAATGAAGCTAGCCTTAAGAAGTTTCTCAACTTCAAGTTTGATAGCGGTCGCTTTACGTGGGTGGACTGAATGAATTCGTTGCTGGAGGGGTTTAGCATCCGGGTATGTCTTAATCTCATGTATCACAATGTCAAGATCAGTACCCAACATTTTTTCATAGCTCCAGGCAAAGACGTCATGAAATCCTTGAAACAAAGACTTGTAGGTGACAACTTCATCATGGGAACATGAAGCTCCGATATGCACATTTTTTATAATTCCAGGTTTTACGGATATGTCGAGGGGGATGGTGGGTGAGATATTACTTAAGTTCCCTTAGTAGAATAGATCATGTGGAGACTTGGGAACTGTAGAAATGAAGACAATGGTTGACGAGGTCAAGATCCATTGGTAACCCTCGATGGTGTGTTGTTCCAGGAAGAGAATGGAGCAATGATGTCCATCATCCCAAGGGGTGTCTTCCATGGACATAACATACATAATCATCTCATCTGTGGGAAAAATGATGCGGAATGGATCTGGAGATAAATCAACAAGAGAGGGGGTTGAAAGGGTTGCCGATTGAATGTCTTGATAAGCGTATTCAACTGGACTTAGGGGCATTTCGTCGTCATATCAAAGATGATCACCTAGGTTGGGTACCATCCATGGGTCATAAGATGCAAGGGTTCTGTGAACGGAAGTGGAGATCATGTTGATCGAGGCGACAAACAGATGTGGAACATCAGGTGGTGGGATGGGGAAAGTGCCCATCAACGAGGAATCTTTAAGAAGACCCNGAACGTTACGTTGTCGATACGTGTATCGGAGTGGAAGAAGGACAATTGGTTGATGGTCACTACTTTTCCTTGATGTGGGAAATGCATGACATGGAAAAGATTCGAGACAACTGCACGCATGGAATCAATCCAGCTACGACCAAGTAGAAGGTTGTAATCGAGAGGAGCGTCAAAGACATCCACTTCAACTTGGACTGTTTTTCCTTCTAACATAATAGGCAATGAAGGGAGGACACTGTAAGGCTTAAAACCAGAGCCATTGAAGGATTTGAGCATGTTGTGGGATTCAGTCAAAGGAGGAGAGTCGATGGCATTCCAGCAGGTAATAGACATGACACAAGTCGAGGCACCCTCATCAATTACCATTCTACAACTGTTTTTGTCGGAGACAATAACTTGTATTTGGAATGCGAGTTGAGGGGGTAACCTTGGAATGTGATCGTCCAAGTCAAAAATTATTAAATTTGTATCCGTAGGGTCGATTCCACCAATAGATTTCAACAGTGCCTTCTGTTGTATAGGAAAACTCTGAAGGACTTCGAGGGTTGACATCGCGGGTAGTGCTTGGGCCAGATCTTCGATAATTATATAGTTCTGGGAAGCACATGCATGAGGATTGAAAGCCGATTTTTGAACAACACCCTTTGGAGGAGGGCGAAGAACTGTATCTAGGTTCGGTCATTTGAGATGAAGACGACCATTGGTAGGTGGAGTCATGGGAGATGGTTGGACCAATGAAGGAGGTATCGTATCAACCTTCTCTTTGGAGGAAGAATGATCTTTGGCTTGAGTGGTGAGTGTGATGTCATTGTTCATGGAATTGCCAGTACACATTAAGACATAGGTTGTATTGGAGGGGGAAGGTTGGTCATAAATGACCAATTGGGCCTGTTGTTGAGATGGGAAAGGTTGTGATAAAACGGCCGGAGTAGGGGGTTTCGTGGTCCCTTGAAGGAACTTAGTAACCTCGGCTCATCATGGACAATCCTTAGTGTAGTGATCATCACCGCAGATAAGACAAGGGTATCTGGGTTTGCGCTTATCCCTATCGTCAATAGGTGGTGTTTTAGTTTTCTCAGTTTGTGAATTATTTTTTTCCTCCTTATTCTTACCCTTTCCTTTTCTGGATTTTTTTTTTTTAGTGGGGGTAAATTGAACAGAATTTACCTCAGAAGTCTTGCCGGTGGGAGGGGTAGCATACAGAGAATTTTGAATATTAGAAGAAATGGGTTTGGGGTTGTTTCCAGAGGTTTGGACGGAATGAGGTTGTGCATGGAAAGTGCCAATCACACTATTGGCTGCATGGGAAGCAACAGGGGTAGTTGAAGTAGTGTAAGTAGAAGGACGAGGCACATCAGGGAATAAATCATAAAGAGTACCCATTTGTGAGTAAACAAGGTCTAGGTATTGGGAACGACTGATTTCCTACTCTTCAGTGACCACTCCACCCATGGAAATGTCACAACCAATGTCTTTCATGAATTATTTCGTGAACCACTCTACCAGCAACTGATCGGGAAGTTCGAGTTTGATGAGACGTCGTCTCCATCGCCACTCATGAATGTGATCAGAAATATGAGTGGCCTTAGTTTGTTTGAAAGAACACAAAATCTTGGTTCCCGTTTGTTGAGACCCGAAATTGACATCCCCATTACCCTATTATACTCTTCATCTATACCTTTTTGGCCTACCTAAAGCTTGGGTGAATGACAAGAACGCTACCATTAGCCAGTGATAAGGTCATAAGGTAAAGTATGGTTAATTCATGCATTTTGTGGTTTATAGAGTTAAGGAATTAAATATTTCATGTACTAATGCTTCAATTTACCATGTATAAATCTTTGACCTATAGATATCTAGTGTTCCTGTACCAGCTCAGCTATCTGGTACCTGCGCACCAAGACTGCCACTGTCTGAATCCAGTACCAACGGTCATGGACTATCATGATCTGGTACCACCATTTGCGCACTGTTGTGATCCGATACCATCTACCTGTCATGATCTGGTACCAATATAGAGAATCGAATGTACCAAGTTTAGCTCCAGATCGCCCAAGATAATTGGTGGATGTTTATTTGCTTTAGCAAGGCTATGTTAGAATAGTTTTTTGATTGCCTCATCTTAATGCACTTCATGTCATGAGGATGAAGCGAAAAGATGTAACCGAATAATTAAATTTAAACATTTGACTGATTTTCAAATCATTTCACCTCCTTGTGTTTCACGACTAAGACTATTAAATAGTCGTGGCAAGGATGGTGGAAGAGTAGGAGAGTTATCATATTACCAGAATGTGAAATAGCATATGATATTGCATAACATATTCTGAGTGAAGACTAATAGAAGAAGGCCATTTATCTCCATGTCTTGATTATCTATGATTGAATATGAGTTGAGTTGTTAATAAAAGTTTGATGTTATTTTTTGAGATTTGAGTGAGAGTAATGTGTGGGTTGAAGACAAGCCTCCTGTAGACTTCAGTAGCTGACCTATTGAAGCGGCAAGGGCTCACTACCCAACAAAGGTCATCATCTTCATAGATCAGAATTAGTACTTATTTTCAGTAATGTAAACATTAAATCAACTGAATCTTTAACTCTGTTAGATGATAGCAGTGCCGCTTAGACTAGGATTTCCATTATATAATTGTTTAGAGATCTTTACTTGCTCTATTTTTGCATATGCTCTGTTTTTATGAATTTGTTTTTTAGACATGAATGTTGGTAGCAGTGGTTAGACATATTTGAAGGAGAACTAGTGAAGTCCACAACAACACATTGTGAACCACAACATACTTAGTATTTTGACTATTATGCTATGTCTTGATTATTGATGTATGAATTCCCTTTCAGAAGTGTGGATTGCATAGTTAGTTTTATGGGTCAGATAGCAGAGTTGATTTGTCAAACCAACTCCATCTCATACTTGCATGTGCCATAATGGAGTGGATAGCCTCTCTGTGTAAGACAACCAAAGTGCATTGCAGTTTGCTATTTTGATTTGTTTCCAGCATGCATAATCTAGTTTAATTCTATACTCCTGACATTAGAAATTACCTTTCTTACTGGTGTCTTGTAACTTGGTTGATTACGAATCCCGGATTGATAATTAATGAGTACATTATACTAAACATATAAGAAGCACAACATTTTGGCGCCATTGACAGGGAATTGCAAATGGTAGGAAGTGATTTTTAGCCTAGATTATTTGTATAAATTTTTTTTTAAGGCTACTTGAGGGAGGAGGATAAAACATTTAAGACATGAGTGAAGAGCCACGCGACCACTAGAGTGGGGTTCTCTGAAGCTAGGTTGCATTCTTACCTTCTAGATAGAATTAGGATTTCAATTCAGTTAAAGAATCAAATTTCCATTTTATGCATAGATATAGAGATAACAAGGGTATATTTGTAAACTCCAAAGATTCAAAAACAACCCCCCCTACTAATCCAACTGACACTGGTGTAAGAAAAATTCCACCAACAAAAAATTCAAGGGGAGCCAGCGAGGCTCCAGAAGGAGAACCTAAAATGGAAGAATCAGTAGTGGGACAGGCAAAACATGAGTTTGTTGAACATTTAGGAGACACAGACAATCTAGTTTCTGAACCATCCATCAATAGAATGGCAGAAGAAGAAGAAGATGCAGCCACAAAGACAAAGACTTTTGGTTTTCCAATCTTGGATATTTCCAGAAACATCAACATGAAGAATATCCCACTATCATCGTTACCCACTTTCAGAGGTATGTCAACTGAAGACCCAAATTTATTTTTATTCGAGTTTGACATATTATGTAGAAGCTATAACTACTCAAACGATGCCCAAAAACTTAATATTTTTCCTTCTACAATGAAAGATTCAGCCTTAAGATGGTTCATGAGCATAGGAGAAAATACAATCCTTTCTTTGGATCAATTGAAAGACATAATTTTACGAAAATACCAAGACTATTGTAAGGATAATGTTAAAAATGACATTTTTAAAATGCATCAAATAGAAGATAAAATCCCTAAAGACTATTTAGAAAGGTTATTATACAGCTATCAAAATTCAAAACTATTCACCACAGACCCAGTTGTAGAAAGAACTGCATTCTTGAAAGGTCTCAGAGATGATTGCATAGAAGTTTTAAACTTGTTGAGTTCAGGAGATGTACACCAAAAACCTTTTTTGGAAAGTGTAGATTACTGTAGGAGATACTCAAGAGGACAAGCTAAAATAGGCAAAGGACCAAGAGATCCTTTTATCAAAAACAAAAAATAAAGCTCAACGACTGTCACCATAACTGAGTTAGGAAACTTATTGGAGAACTTTAAAACAGACATCTTGAGCACAATAAGTAACTAGTTAGATACTCTAAAACTAAAAAAGAAACAAGAAGAAGATGCTTTAGTAATATTTTGTCATATATGTCGAAAGAAGCACAACAACGAGAAATAATGCCCATTAAATGTCATAGAAACTTGTGGTTTGTGTACACTAGAACACCCCACATCTGAGTTTCCAACCTTGTTTGAGCTACAAGCCATGTATAGGGGAGGAGGAGTCTCACAAGAACAACCATACCCTTCTAGAAGACCTTGGAGAGCCCAAAATCCCAATACATTTTATGATCCTAATACACAATATCAACAACAACAATGGGATCCTTCCCGAGTGACCTATCCACAATGGACACCTCAGCAAACTCAAACTTGGCAACAAGGTTGGAGGGGACCTATGTATGGAAATCCCTCTTACCCTACATATCCACAGTACCATGCAAACATTTCCCAATTACTACCTGGATTCAACCCACCACAGATGCAAGCCTTACTCACACCTCCTATACAACAACAATTTACAACCCCCTTGAACTCTAATCAGCAGCAACAAGTATCTATAAATGCCAATCAACAACCACAAAACCAAGCTTCCCACAATCCTCCAAGACTAACAACAATCCCTACCCAACCAATCCCTAACCCCAATAATCAACCCACCCACCCTGTGTAAAATATAGAAGTTCAAACCTTCCCGACCTATGAAATTCAACTACGATCGGGGAAAGTTGTAAACCAATTAGATCCTGCAGTAATAATTCAGGAAGAAAATGATAATCATTCTGAGGAAGAAAACACTCAAACCACCCCTGTAGAAGAAGATGCCTCTCCTCCTATTCCAATCACTTCTCAGTCTATACAAGTGCCCCAACAAATTAATCTCCCACCTTACCCCGAAAGACTATTAGTGTAGAAACCTGACCCACGCTTGCATAGAGATATAGTAGATGAATTACGAAATGTGTGCATAAAAATACCTCTGCTGCAAGCCATTAAGGATATCCCTATATATTCCAAAATCATAAGGGATATTTGCATTAAGAAACTAGGAAGAAAGAATAAGGAACCTCCTCTTGTTTAGGTAGTGGGACAATTATCTGAATTTATTTCTAAAATGCCATACAAATATAATGACCCTAGAAATCCAGTATCCACTGTCGAAATTAATGGCATTTCTCTACCAAACACACTCATTGATTTGGGTGCAACTATTAATGTAATGCATTTTGACACTATGCAAAAGCTCCAAATCAACCAGTTAAGACCAGCCCAAACCATGATCGAGTTGGCAGATAAGTCAGTCATTAGCCCTACAGGAAGCTTAGATGATGTCACAGTCACTCTAGCTTCTTGGGAATATCCAGTAGACTTTTTAGTCATCTATTCTAAATTATCCTCCAAACCAGGACACCCTGTGGTTCTTGGCCACCCTTGGCTAGCCACGACATATGCCTTTATCAGTTGTCAGTTTGGTGAGATGGCTAAATATAATGGCACACATAGCCCAAAACTTATCCTCTTCCCTTCTGCCCAACCGACATAGGAAATACCTATTTGGTTAGAAAAACCTTATGGAGAGGAAGATTACATCAGACCTCTGTTAAGACTTGAACAAGTAAGAGGAATACAAGAACAATCATATAAACAAGTCTTAAGATTATTTTTGGCTGACACAAATTGCATTGAACACCCAAGGTCTTTTGCAGAATTGTCACATATTTTTAGTTCTGAATTTCAACAAACTTGGCACCCTGATATCACTCAATTATATACTTTATCACCA
>JASDQU010102839.1:137563-196238 GCA_032191745.1 Picea mariana
CAGTGGTAGATTTCCTTTTTAATGATATCTTTACTAGATTTGGTGTACCACAAGAAATTGTGACTAATGATGGAACTCAATTTACCTCTCATCTAGTCAAAGTTGTTACAGAACAATACCAAATCAAACACACGAAATCTACACCCTACCATCCACAGGCAAATGGACAAGTAGAATCTACCAACAAAGTTATTGAGTCCATTCTTACCAAAACAATACAGCTGCACCATAAGGATTGGGCTAAAAGATTATTATAAGCCTTATGGGCTTATAGAATCACCTGGAGGAATACAATAGGGCATACACCCTATGAGTTGGTGTATGGGAAGCATGTGCTTCTTCCCATAGAATTCCAGATCAAAACCTTCAGGACTACAGTACAAGTTTGCATGAACTTGGATGAAGCCCAACAACAAATACTTTTGCAACTTAATGAATTGGATGAAACTAGGCAGGAAGCACTTCAAAAAACTACCCTCATTCAAGAATAGAGAACAAAATGGCATGACAAGTATCTCAAAAGGAAAAAAATTCAACAAGGAGATTGGGCCCTATTGTATGACAGCAGATTCAAGAACTTCAAAGGTAAGTTAACCATCCGTTGGATGGGACCTTACAAAGTTGACATTGTCTATGATAATGGTTCAATCAGGATAAAGACAATTGATGAACAATAGAGACCACTACTTGTGAATGGTCACTGGTTGCGAGTTTAAAACAAACCTCTGTCAAAAGAAGAATTCCTGACTCGTATACTATAGAATTCAGATATGCAGATGATCATTAAGGAAGGAGACCCTCCTACTGATCCACATTGATTGATTGGTTTATTTGAAATTTTATTTATACATAAGTGTGGATCGAATTTTGTTAATAAGCTGAAGGTAACAAGAGATTCTTACCACCTTTTGTTTTAGTTTCGCAATTTCTTTTCTTTTTTTTGTAAGTAAATTTCTATAATTTATTTGATCATTCACAGACTTGCTAAACATTAGTTTGTAGGCATCAACAATATTTTGTTCTTCTTTGGTACCAAAAATCCTGCTTTGGTCCGGTACCACCAGTCCGGTACCAATAGTTCGGTACCAGTTCAGTACCAGAAGTCTGTCCTTCTATAGTACTATCAAGACATATTACCTAATTGACAAAGCATACTACGCATACTTCAAAATCTTATGTCAATTAATTTGAAGTATGAAGCCATGCAAACAAACACTTAAGCTGGAACCAAGAAGCCGAATGCAATATCAAATGATAGTCCTTGTGAAGCAATAATTTCTTTTGGTTCTATTGACAAATAAAGGGAAGCATTTTAATTTATTTTGGTTCTGTTGCTAAGAAGTATTTTAATTTCTTTTGGTTCTGTTGCTTAAAAACAAAATAAAAGAGGGACACAATCCTTAGCTATGATTGCTTAAAAGAGCCATAATCCACTTCAAAGACTAGAAGTTGCCTTTACCTAGTATTTCAGCATGATTTAAAGGAAAAAATATATTAGCCTATAAGTAACTATCTCGCCCTAACCAGACTTCAATAGTATTCATTGGATTATCTTATTAAAGAGTAACATATGAGTATATGAAAACTCTCTACCATGGGCACACTACCAAAACGTTTATGGAAGAGGATGTACCAGTACCCTAAGGAAACTTCAGGTCATTCTCTTATGGACAAATTCAGACAAAATTATACATCTGGCTCACTCTAAAGAAAATAATGTGCATAAAAGTTTATTTTTCCTTCATACAAATATTTAAAAGACATCCAAAAGAAGAGTATATGCCTTCCATCCCAATACCATCCCAGCCTGTAAAAAGGTTTTCAGATGAGCCTCCCCTGTCAGCGTACAAAGAACTCTTTAATAAAAACCAAAATAGGTGACTATGGACAAGAAGCCTTTGATGGAAAAAGGGTTTAAGAGACTAGCCCGCCAGGATACTGAACAGGTCTGCTGGCAGTGGGTACCAATCTATGGTATGACTAGGCAAACTCATCAGGGTACTGAACGAGCCTATTGGAAATGGGGCATTCTACCTGGGGAAGACACCTCTCACAAATTATCACAACTAGCCCACTGGAGTACTAAACAGGCTTGATGGCAATGGGTTCTGGTTGAGAAATGTCTCATTTATACTTGTTTGATTGAAAAATTCACTTTTGCCATCCAAAACAAAAAGAGCAAAGGTCACTATTGGCTTTCATGAGATACAAACTCTATATTAATCAACAACATAATTACTTCAAGAAAATGTCCATTTGAGAATCACCCTAAGTCAGATTATCGATCTAACATCTAAAGCCTACATTACCTAACAAGAAAACTTCTTAAGAGTAGAGCCCTAACTAGGGAGTCTAATCTACTTATACTGTGAAATTTATCTATAAACATCCAATGATAGTAAATCTCTGAAGCTAGTTAGGTGGGATCTGTTCATCTGGAAAACATATAAATATTCCCTGTTTCACTGTTGAATGCTACCTTTGTCAATAATCCATCAAAAGAAGGGTAATTTCACTTTTTAGGTATTAGATCATATGCTAGGTGATAAACGTACTTTTGGAATTTGATTGGTTTCTTTTTCTCTTATCATCTTTTCTCCATTATGATATAAAATGTTGAATATTCTTGCATACAGATATACAACATCTTCGTCATGGGGGAAGGTCAAAGAGCCCCTTCAGAACTCTTTTTCAGACTCACATGATCACCCTGCAGAACCAAATACAAAAGAAGATAAGCACAGAATAAAAGAAGTACAAGATATTCCCGTACCAAGTTTTTAAGAAACTTCAGTGTAAAGGGATGAATTCTGACAATTTACAAGCAGTCGTACATGCTATGGATATCAATCATACAAAGGTAAAAACAAAGGTAACATGGTATTTATTTTCCTATGCTCATAAAACTACATTAAGTATGAAAATATATACTAGATCTTATGACTTTAGTATTAAACCCATGCGCCTACCCCTCATACCCATACGCCTAAACCTAATCAATCCTCTCATAGTTCTTGAACATGGCTAAGGGAAAAAATCATATCAGATTATGAAGCATGTATAGCAATGATAAGCCACAAATATATTTCATCCTTAAGAAATTCATGAACCTATCTTATATCATGAACCATGATCTAACATCAAATTCACTATCCAAATGTCCAATCACCTATCCCAAAATGATGCCTTGAAAACCCAACGTCTTGTCCTCATCATTACAGTAACGGGTATAAATGAAATGGATTATCTGGTGGCGAAGCCATCCAGATAAGCCTCACTTGGTCATAAATTTGTCCTTACGACATCCTTACTTAAACTTACCATTCACATTACCAACAACATCACCATATTCCCCCTTGTCGTGAGATTTCTCTAGTCCCAAGCCCACTCCTTTCCGGTACCAAACCCTTACCTCATCAATTGACCAAACCTTTGTGCTACAACCCGATCCTTTTCTCACAACTTATAACTATGGTCATTAGTAGACACGAACCGGCCTTCCAAATTTGTAGGGAAACCGAGGAGTTCCAATTATGTCAAGAAAAATATGCTAGATCAGGATGGATGCCATTTCTATAAAAATTCATAGGCTGGCATGAGAAGATATCTCACGAATTTATTCAGAGTTACGATGGAGAGATTGCACATATAGGCAATCTACAACTGATAATCAACGAAGCAACCTTAAGGGAGGTCACGGGACCACCTAGCAGAGGAGCCAAATACTTCAAAGGTGTAGGAATCAACAAAGAAATTTGCCAACGATTGTTGAAAGAAGATCATTAACACCCTGACTGGAAAAAGGGGATCCCGAGGAACTACATCAAAAAAGAGTTTCATCCAATGATTACTAGTCTTCGACGGTTTGTCACTTGTGAGGACAAGTATGCTATGACCTTCATATATCATCTTAGGCTTCTATTAAATTTTGAAGGAGGCCCTGAAATCGATTTCCCATCTTTTCTATGGATGAGTTTGAACAAAATGGTAAGAGGTGTTAAATCCATCTCCAAAATAGAGAAGACTAGCATTTACCATCAAGGTCTCATTAAAATGCTAGTTTTACATGAACTTAGGAAATAGAGGATTAGTTGGCAAACCCTTATCACTCAACACCTTCCCACATAAAACAAACCTATGGAGGAAACCCAGCATGCTCCAAAGAAAAATAAGGAACCTCAAAAGAAAAAGGGCACGAAGGATAAGACAACTCCACCATCATCTAGGGCAGTGAGCCAACATGAAAAAGCAGGGTCCTCTTCCATAGTCAATAAAACTTTTAAAATCTCTGAATCAAAAGGTAGAAACAAATTAGCAGAGGAGACTTCAATGGTGGAAGTTGAGAAAGAGGGCCATCTGACAAAAATGATGAAGAAAGGGAAGCATAGCTCAGAAACTAAAAGTAAACAGTCTGTGGCACGACCCCTTGTCACCATTTCACAATTAGAAAAGAAGAAAAGGAACCTTTGAGCATCCCTAATCCGGTACCTCCTTGTAAAAGAACCATGAGGAGTATGGCAAAGAAAGTAAAAACAATAGTCAGTCCTCATACATAGGAAGATCCAATCGATCTTACCTCCCCTTCTGAGGATTTATCAGTCCAAGATGACATCCCTAGTTTGACCGAGGAGCAAGCCACTATTACTTTATGTGGGATGAGGGAGAAAGTCGAGGAAAGGGAGTGCATCCAGCCAGTAATGATGGAGTCAACAAAGAGCTTGACAAAAGAACAAATGAAGAAAAAGATTGGGGTATTGCAAAAACAAAATCAGGAACTCAAACAAGAAGTGAAGGAATACCAACTCTTGGACAACTATATCAAAAAGGAAAATGAGCAATTGAAAGCAACCATCCAACAACTTCAAGACGACCATGAAGAGAATGCTAACAATCTCAAGAAGGTATTATGACTCCTACAATACGTTAGGTTCATCAAAAGGGAGTTGAAAGAAGAGGCTTTAGCTATCAACATCATTGATCCACCAAAGTAAAGAAATAGTCTCAAGTTTTGAAAATTTTGGGTTTGTTTCCAGTTGCATGAGGACATGCAATGATTTTGGCATGGGGGAATGTTGAGACCCGAAATTGAAATCCCCATTACCCTATTATACTCTTCATCTATACCTTTTTGGCCTACCTAGAGCTTGGGTGAATGACACGAACGCTACCATTAGCCAGTGATAAGTTCATAATGTAAAGTATGGTTAATTCATGCATTTTGTGGTTTATAGAGTTAAGGAATTAAATATTTCATGAACTAATGCTTCAATTTACCATGTATAAATCTTTGACCTCTAGATATCCAATGTTCCTGTACCAGCTCAGGTATCCGGTACCTACGCACCAAGACTGCCACTGTCCGAATACAGTACCAATGGCCGTGGACTGTCATGATCTGGTACCACCATTTGCACACTGTTGTGATCTAGTACCATCTACCTGTCACGATCCGATACCAATATAGAGAACCGAATGTACCAAGTTTAGCTCCAGATCGCCCAAGACAATTGGTGGATGTTTATTTGCTTTAGCAAGGCTATGTTAGAATAGTTTGTTGATTGCCTCATCCTCATGCACTTCATGCCATGAGGATGAAGCTAAAAGATGTAATCGAATAATAAAATTTAAACATTTGACCGATTTGTAAATCATTTCACCTCCTTGTGTTTCATGACTAAGACTATTAAATAGTCGTGGCAAGGATGGTAGAAGAGTAGGAGAGTTGGCATATTACCAGCATGTGAAATAGCGTATGATACTGGAGAACATATTCTGAGTGAAGACTAATAGAAGAACGCCATTTATCTCCATGTCTTGATTGCCTATGATTGAATATGAGTTGAGTTGTTAATAAAAGTTTGATGTTATGTTTTGAGATTTGAGTGAGAGTAATGTGTGGGTTGAAGACAAGCCTCCTGTAGACTTCAGTAGTTGACTTGTTGAAGAGGCAAGGGCCCACCGCCCAAAAAAGGTCATCATCTTCGTAGATTTGCATTAGTATTTATTTTTAGTAGTGTAAACATTAAATTAGTTGAAGCTCTAACTCTGTTAGATGATAGTAGTACCGCTTAGACTAGGATTTCCATTATATAATTGTTTAGAGATCTTTACTTTCTCTATTTTTGCATATGCTCTGTTTTTATGAATTTGGTTTTTAGACATAAATGTTGGCAGCAGTGGTCAGACATATTTGAAGGAGAACTAGTGAAGTCCACAACAACACATTGTGAACCACAACATGCTCAGTATATTGACTATTGAACTACCCATGCTATGCCTTGATGATTGATNAGATAGCAGAGTTGATCTGTCAAAAAAACTCCATCTCATACTTGCATGTGCCATAATGGAGTGGATAGCCTCTCTGTGAAAGACAACCAAAGTGCATTGCAATTTGCTATTTTGATTTGTTTCTAGCATGCATAATCTAGTTTAATTCTATACTCATGACATTAGAAATTACCTTTCTTACTGGTGTCTTGTAACTCTATTGATTACAAATCTTGGATTGATAATTAATGAGTGCATTATACTAAACATATAGGCAACACAACATTTTGGCGCCATTGCCAGGGAGTTGCAAATGATAGGAAGTGGTTTTTAGCCTAGATTATTTGTATAAAAAAAAATTTAAGGCTGCTTTAGGGAGGAGGATAAAATGTTTAAGACATGAGTGAAGAGCCATGTGGCCACTAGAGTGAGGTTCTCTAAAGCCAGGTTGCCTTCTTACCTTCTAGATAGAATTAGGATTTCAATTCAATTAAAGAATCAAATTTCCATTTTATGCATAGATATAGAGATAACAAGGGTAGATTTGTGAGCTCCAAAGATTCAAAAACAACCCCCCCCACTAATCCAAGTGACACTGGTGCAGGAAAAATTCCACTAATAGAAAATTCAATGGGAGCCAGTGAGACTCTAGAAGCAAAACCTAAAACGAAAGAATCATTATTGGAACAGGCAGAACGTGAGTCTGTTGAACATTTAAATGACACAAAAAATCTAGTTTCTGAACCATCTATTAGTAGAATGGCAGAAGAAGAAGGAAATGCAGCCACAGAGACAGAGACTTTTGGGTTTCCAATCTTGGATATTTCCAGAAACATTAGCATGAAGAATATCCCACTATCATCGTTACCCACTTTCAGAGGTATGTCAATTGAAGACCCATATTTATTTTTATTGGAGTTTGACATATTATGTAGAAGCTATAACTACTCAGACAATGCCCAAAAACTTAAGCTTTTTCCTACTACAATGAAAGATTCAGCCTTAAGATGGTTCATGAACTTAGGAGAAAATACAATCCTTTCTTGGGATCAAATGAAAGACACATTTTTACGAAAATACCAAGACTATTGTAAGGATAATGTTAAAAATGACATTTTTAAAATGCAGCAAATAAAAGATGAAATCCCTGAAGACTACTTAGAAATGTTCTTATACAACTATCAAAAGTCAAAACTATTCACCACAGAACCAACTATAGTAAGAATTGTATTCTTGAAAGGTCTCAGAGATGATTGCATAGAAATTTTAAACTTGTTGAGTTCAGGAGATGTACACCAAAAACCTTTTTCGGAAATTGCAGATTACTATAGGAGATACTCAAGAGGACAAGATAAATAGGCAAAGGACCAAGAGATCCTTTTAGCATAAACAAAAAACAAAGCTCAGGGACTGTCACTAGAACTGAGTTAGAAAACTTATTGGAGAACTTTAAAATAGACATCTTGAGCATAATAAGTAACCAGATAGATATTCTAAAACTGAAAAAGAAACAAGGAGAAGATGCTTTAGCAATATTTTGTCATAGATGTCGAAAGAAACACAACAATGAGAAATAATGCAAATTAAATGTCATAGAAATCTATGGTTTGTGTACACTAGAACACCCCACATCTGAGTACCCAATCTTGCTTGAGCTACAAGCCATGTACAGGGGAGGAGGAGTCTCACAAGAACAACCATACCCTTCTAGAAGACCTCGGAGAGCCCAAAATCCCAATGCATTTTATGATCCTAATAAACAATATCAACAACAACAATGGGGTCCTTCCCCAGTGACCTATCCACAATGGACACCTCAGCAAACTCAAACTTGGCAACAAGCTTGGAGGGGACCTATTTATGGAAATCCCTCTTACCCTACATATCCACAGTACCCTGCAAACATTTCCCAATTACTACCTAGATTCAACCCACCACAGATGCAAGCCTTACTCCCACCTCCTATACAACAGTAATTTACAACCCCCTTGAACCCTAATCAGTAACAACAAGTATCTATAAATGCAATTCAACAACCACAAAACCAAACTTCCCACAATCCTCCAAGACCAACAACAATCCCTGCCCAACCAATCTCTAACCCCAATAATCGACCCACCCACCTTGTGCAGAATACAGAAGTTCAAACCGTCCCCACCTATGAAATTCAACTACGATCGGGGAAAGTTGTAAACCAATCAGATCCCGCAGTAATAATTCAGGAAGAAAATGATAATCATTCTAAGGAAGAAAACACTCAAACCACCCTTGCATAAGAAGAGGCCTCTCCTCCTATTCCAATCACTTCTTAGTCTATACGAGTACCCCAAGAAATTAATCTCCCACCTTACCCTGAAAGACTATTAGTGAAGAAACTTGACGCACCCTTGCACAGAGATATAGAAGATGAATTACGAAACGTGTGCATAAAAATACCTATGTTGAAAGACATTAAGGATATCCCTATATATGCCAAAATCATAAGGGATATTTTCATTAAGAAACTAGGAAGGAATAAGAAGGAACCTCCCCTTGTTCAGGTAGTGGGACAATTATCTGAACTTATTTCTGAAATGCCATACAAATATAATGACCTTGGAAATCCAGTAGTCACTGTCGAAATTAATGGAATTTATCTACCAAACACACTCATTGATTTGGGTGCAACTATTAATGTAATGCCTTTTGACACTATGCAAAATCTCCAAATCAACCATTTAAGACCAACCCAAACTAGGATCGAGTTGGCAGATAAGTCAGTCATTAGCCCTGCAGGAAGTCTAGATGATGTCACAGTCACTCTAGCTTCTTGGAAATATCCAGTAGACTTTTTATTCATCTATTCTAAATCATCATCCCCCTGTGGTTCTTTTCCGCCCTTTTTTGGCCACAATAGATGCCTTTATCAGTTGTCGGTCTGGTGAGATGACTATATCTAATGGCACACATAGCCAAAAAATTGTCCTCTTCCCTCCTGCCCAACTGGCACAGGAAATACCTATTTGGTTAGAAAACCCTTATGGAGAGGAAGATTGCATTAGACCTCTGTTAACACTTGAACAAGTAAGAGGAATACAAGAACAATCAGATGAACAAGTCTTGAGATTATTTTTGGCTGACACAAATTGCATTGAATACCCAACGTCTTTTGCAAAATTGTCACATATTTTTAGTTCTAAATTTAAACAAACTTGGCACCCTGATATCACTCAATTATATACTTTATCACCAGCCTCCTCAGATAATGAAGAAACTACTAAAATTGTTGAGATTAGCCTAGGAAAACCATTGTACATCAACTCTAGTTTGGAACCAGAACAAAAGGCACAACTGATTGAAATGCTCCAAAGACAATTTGATGCGTTTGCATGGGATTATGAAGACATGAAAGGCATTCACCTTGACACATGCACACATCATATCTACACTAATGACCAAATCATACCAGTTAGATAGCCTCAGGGAAGGATGAATCCATCCCTTAAAGATATTGTAAAAGAGGAATTGCAAAAACTCGTTCGAGCCAATCTCATATACCCCATTTCAAATAGTCAATGGGTATCTCCACTTGTCATAGCTCCCAAGAAAAATGGTAAGTGGAGGATATGTGTAGACTTCCGGGAGTTAAACAAAGCCACCCATAGGGATTATTTTCCCTTACCATTTATCGATCAGGTGTTGGATACCATGTCCAGAAAGAAGTATTTTTCATTCTTGGATGGGTTTAGTGGTTACAACCAGATACAAATAGCACCTGAAGACCAGGAGAAGACCACTTTCACCTACCCTTGGGGCACATATTCTTATAGGGTTCTCCCTTTCATACTTTGCAATGCCCCAGCCACTTTTCAAAGAGATGTCCTAGCAATTTTCTCTGACTTGACAAATGATTGTGTGCAAGTCTACATGGATGACTTTACAGTCCATGGACAAGACTTCCAGGAAGCATTGACTAGTCTAGAAAAAGTCTTGATTAGGTGTAAGGAAACAAACCTTTCCTTAAGTAATGAAAAATAAAAAATGATGCTCACTGAAGGTATTGTTTTGGGACATCACATTTCTGGTTCTGGAATGAGAGTTGATCCGAAAAAGATTTATGTCATAACACAAATCAGAATACCTTCCTCACAAAAGGAAGTCCGTAGATTTTTAGGACATGCTGGCTACTATAGAAGATTCATTCCGAATTTTACAAGCCTAGCTACCCCTTTATTCAAATTATTATCTAAAGAAGCCGAATTTAAGTGGGATGATGAATGCAAAATATCTTTGAAATTCTAAAATAGAAATTATCAACTACCCCTGTGTTAAGAAGACCAAATTGGTCCCTTCCTTTTCATATATGTATCAATGCCTCAGACACAGCCCTTGGGGCAATCCTTGGACAAAGAGAAAATCAAATGCCCTATGCTATTTACTTCGTCAGTAAGAATCTGTCTCTAGCTGAAGTTAATTATACGGTCACAGAAAAAGAATTGCTAGCTGTAGTCCATGCTATCAATAAATTTAGACACTATATTACAGGATATCAAGATTTTGTACACACTGATCATTCAACCATCAAATTTTTTATGAACAAACCTGTAACAAATCCTAGAGTTACATGATGGCTCTTATTATTACAAGAGTTTAATATCAACATTATTGATAGACTTGGTAAAGATAATCTTGTGGCTAATTTCTTATCTAGAATGATTCATCTGGGAGATAATGGACTAGTAGAAGATAACTTTCCTGATGAAAATTTATTTTCTATTTCTACATTCACTCCGTGGTATGTAGATGTCGCTAATTATCTTGTGACAGGGAATATGCCTCAGAAATTGTCTCCTAGAGAAAAATAGAAAGTAATTCAACTAACTGCAAATTACATGTGGCACGATGATTGCCCCTACAAAACAGGACCAGATTTGGTGATCAGTAGATGTGTAAGGGAAGATGAAATTCATGATATTTTGCAAGCCTACCATGATGATCCTTGTGGAGGACACTTCGCAGACAAGAGGACCGCTTACAAAGTTCTGCAATCTGGTTACTACTGGCCCCATATTTTCAGAGATGTTAAAACCTATGTATCCAATTGTGATGAATGCCAACGAATGGGTAAGCCTACTGCACAAGACCAAATGCCACTTCAAGCCTAAGTAGTTATTGAGCCATTCGATAAATGGTCATTATATTTTGTAGGGCCCATTAACCCTGCATCTAAAAAGAAAAAGTACATACTTGTATGCACTGACTATGTGACTAAATGGGTTGAAGAAAAAGCTGTACCAATTGCAAGTGAACAAGCAATGGTAGATTTCCCTTTTAATGATATATTTACTAGATTTGGTGTACCGCGAGAAATTGCGACTGATCAGGGAACTCAATTTACCTCTCATCTAGTCAAAGCTGTTACAGAACAGTACCAAATCAAACACAGGAAATCTAAACCCTACCATCCATAGGCAAATGGACAAGTAGAATCTACCAACAAAGTTATTGAGTCCATTCTTAACAAAACAGTACAACTGCACCATAAGGATTAGGCTGATAAATTATTATAAGCCTTATGGGCTTATAGAATCACCTGGAGGAATAAAACAGGGCATACGCCCTATGAGTTGGTGTATGGGAAGCAGGTGCTTATTCCCATAGAATTCCATATCAAAACCTTCAGGACTGCAGTACAAGTTGGCATGAAATTGGATGAAGCCCAAGAAAAAAGACTCTTGTAGCTTAATGAATTCGATGAAACCAAGCAGGAAGCACTTCAAAGAACTACCCTCATTCAAGAACAGAGAACAAAATGGCATGACAAGTATCTCAAAAAGAAAAAATTTCAACAAGGAGATTGGGCCCTATTGTCTAACAGTAGATTCAAGAACTTCAAAGGTAATTTAACCACCCATTGGATGGGACCTTACAAGATTGACACTTTCTACAATAATGGTTCAATCAGGATAAAGACAATTGATGAACAACAGACACCACTACTTGTAAATGGTCACCGGTTCTGAGTTTACAACAAACCTCTGTCAAAAGAAGAATTCCTGACTCGTATACTACATAATTCAGATATGTAGATGATCAGTAAGGAAGGAGACCCTCCTATTGATCCACATTGATTGATTGGTTTATTTGAATTTTTTTTTGTACATAGGTGTGGATCGAATTTTGTTAATAAGCTGAAGGTAACAAGAGATTCTTACCCCCTTTTGTTTTACTTTCGCAATTTCTTTTCTTTTTTTTGTAAGTAAATTTCTATAATTTATTTGGTCTTTCACGGACTTGCTAAACATCAATTTGTAGGCATCAACAATATTCTTTTCTACTTCGATACCAGAAATCCTGTTCTAGTCCGGTACCAGCAGTTTGGTACCAGTCTGGTACCAGAAGTCTGTCCTTCTACAATACTATCAAGACAGATTACCTAATTGACAAATCATAGTAGGAATACTTCAAAATCTTATGTCAATTAATTTGAAGTATGAAGCCATGCAAACAACCACTTAAGCTGGAACCAAGAAGCTGAATGCAACATCAAATGACAGCCCTTATGAAGCAATGATTTCTATTGGTTCTGTTGACAACTAAAGGGAAGTATTTCAATTTCTTTTGGTTCTATTGCTAAGAAGTATTTTAATTTCTTTTGGTTTTGTTGCTTAAAAACAAAATAAAAGAGGGACACAATCCTTACCTATGATTGCTCAAAAGAACCATAATCCACTTCAAAGACTAGAAGTTACCTTTACCCAATATTTCAGCATGATTTAAAGGAAAAAAAATATTAGCCTATAAGTAACTATCTCACCCTAACCAGACTTCAATAGTATTCATTGGATTATGTTATTAAAGAGTAACATATGATTATATGAACACTCTCTACCATGGGCACACTACCAAAACTTTTATGGAAGAGGATGTACCAGTACCCTAAGGAAACTTTCGGTCATTATCTTATGGACAAATTCAGACAAAATTATACATCTGGATCACTCTAAAGAAAATAATGTGCATAAAAGTTTATTTTTCCTTCAGACAAATATTTAAAAGACATCTGAAAGAAGAGCATATGCCTTCCAACCCAATACCATCCCAGCCTATAAAAAGGTTTTCAGAGGAGCCTCCCCTATCACCATGCAAAGCATTCTTTAATAAAAACCAAAATAGGTGACTATGGACAAGAAGCCTCTGATGGAAAAAGGGTTTAAAAGACTAACCCGCCAGGATACTGAATAGGTCTGCTGGTAGCGGGTACCGGTCTGTGGCATGACTAGGCAAACCCATCAGGGTACTAAACATGCATGTTGGCAATGGGGCATTCTACCTGGGGAAGGCACCTCTCACTAATTATCACAACTACCCACCAGAGTACTGAACAAGCTTGCTAGAAGTGGGTTCTAGTTGAGAAATGTCTCATCTCTACTTGTCTGATTGAAAAATTCAATTTTATCATCCAAAACAAAAAGAGCAAAGGTCACTATTGGCTTTCAGGAGATACAAACTTCAGATTAATCAACAACATAATTACTTCAAGAAAATGTCCATTTGAGAATCACTCTAAGTCAACTTACTGGTCTAACATCTAAAGCCTACATTACCTAAAAAGAAAACTTCTTAAGAGTGGAGCCCTAACTAGGGAGTCTAATCTACTTATACTGTGAAATTTATCTATAAACATCCAATGATAGCAAATCTCTGAAGCTAGTTAGGTGGGATCTGTTCTTCTGGCAAAATTATAAATATTCCTTGTTTCACTGCTGAATGCTACCTTTGTCAGTAATCCATCAAAAGAAGGGTAATTTCACTTTTTAGGTATTAGATCATATGCTAGGTGATAAATGTACTTCTAGAATTTGATTGGTTTCTTTTGCTCTTATCATCTTTTCTCCATTATGATATAAAATGTTGAATCTTCTTGCATACAGATATACAACATCTTCAGCATGGGGGAAGGTCAAAGAGCCCCTTTAGAACTCTTTTTCAGACTCACATGATCACCCTCCAGAACCAAATACAAAAGAAGATAAGAACAGAATAAAAGAAGTACAGGATATTCCTGTACCAAGTTTTCAAGAAACTTCAGTCTAAAGGGATGAATTTTGACAATTTACAAGTAGTCGCACATGCTATGGGTATTAATCATACAAAGGTAAAAGCAAAGGTAACATGGTATTTATTTTCCTATGCTCATTAAACTACAATAAGTATGAAAATATATACTAGATCTTATGACTTTAGTATTAAACCCATGCACCTACCCCTCATACCCATATGCCTAAACCTAATCAATCCTCTCATAGCTCTTGAACATGGTTAATGGCAAAAATCATATCAAAATATGAAGCATGTATAGAAATGATAAGCCACGAATATATTTCTTCCTTAAGCAATTCACGAACCTATATTATACCATGAACCATGATCTAACATCAAATTCACCACCCGAACTTCCAATCACCTATCCCAAAAGGATGCCTTGAACACCCAATGTCTTGTCCTCATCATTACAATAATGGGTGTTAGCGATTATTTTTTTCATTAGGCGCAAAAGCACCCAGGGATGTAGGTTGCACATGAAACACCCAAGTGTAGCAGCGGAAGGACCCACTTTTTGGTTACGAGTCAACTGAGCGAGCAAGGTTTTGATGACTACAGCCGAGATCCATCCGTGGAGCAAATCAACTATCATCGGGAGCTCGGGGTTACTAAGTTGCCTGACATATAACACCAAAGAAATCCCCTATATTTCAAGGCTAAATCTGGGTCGTCCGATCCATTGATGAATGGCGCAAGATCCGGCCGTATCGGCGTTTCGAAGTTCAGGAGTTCATGGGGTGAGAGTTTCATGTTGTTCAACATCGCGAAACCCCGAACCCCAATAGAGCCGAAAGCATAGAAGCTGGGGCCCCTAACTTCACGAAGCATTTTCAACCGTCCATCCAGAGGGGACACTTGGTAGCAAATAGTGTCATCTCAGCGCTTCACCCATCGTGTCTCCAAAATGAAAAAGGCAACTCCATTATGTTCCAATGCATGAGATGCCGGGAGAGTCCCGGACCTGGGCCCACAGAGGTGTCAGGTGAGTTCAAGTCCATTGGATCTCAGAGGGACACATGGTGCTAGATTAAGCCTTCTCGACATATGTCTCATCACAACTTCAATCAACAAAGATTAGCCCTTTCATATTCGCGAATGCTGAAAGCATAGGGTCACAGCCCATGGTCACTTGAGGAAAGGAAGGAGCTACAGAAAGAAGGCCAAAGGCACCGAGTTCAGTTGCAGAGAGGATCACCGTGACCTCCAGGCACCATCGGACCCGATCTTAATACTATTTCTAGTATTGAATTAAATGAAGGCAAGAGCGGGTGGTTGAAACTTCCTTTCATTCATTAAATGAGGGGAATGAAGGGCCTGGTGAGCCGCCTGATCGCAGAGGACCTGTGTATCCATTCCCTCAATGAAGTCGTGTCTAAGTCCTCGACTCGACAAAGAAGTCTGCGCACGCTATCCGAGCACTTAATGGCTCAGCTACCCTCCTTACAGGAGCTATGCGTAGTTAAGGTGGCGCTTAAAGAAAGATATTGGTACGAGTTTGACTGAAGGGACATCAAGCTTTGGATGACTGGACACGCCTCTGTGAGGAAAATTTTCCTGAGTATATAGACTCAGTATTTGTATTTTGTAAGCATCGACGGTTGAGCAGAGCTCCCGGTTATAGAGTTTTAATGAGGCATTGTTATTCTGGTTATGCATGGACTTTTGAGACTTCTTGTCTTATGAATGTCAGTTTCTTTCACATCTCTGTTTACACTGTGTTGAAACAGCTTGGAATTGGAGGATCCAGTTGAGTTGTAGCTGTTATAGGATGATGTTGGATTGGATCACTGTAGCAGTTACGATGTTTCTAATCAATTCTTGTGATTTTCTTAACGCTGAGTGACTTGGAATTGGAGGATCCAGTCAAGTCCCCTTTCAGTTTCTTGAGACCCTGAACCAAGAGGATCTTGCATTCAGAGTCTTTCCTCTGCAAATCGCTGAAAGCCTATTGCCTAAAGTTGTTTGTCCACCTTTCTTACTAAGTCTTCCACCTGCTCATATTTTAATCAACCCACTGGCTGAAGTTAGATCAAGACCTCCTTTGTCTCATACATGCTAGACCCAGTCCCCAAGTTAGAATGATACTTCCTTGAGTCTTTACCTCCATTCGATCATCCTTTTAAAACTATTGTGACATAAAACTGATGGGTGTCAGGCTCTACTCTTGCAAGAAATCCAGGAGTGACTTTCGATGCTAACATTTCTGGTTCCGTTGCCGAGGACGAGGTTGAATATTTTCCCCGGGATTTAACGACAACGATTAACTGATTCTGAAGGTGCATCAGATATTAGAATTATCAAGATTGTTGTTGTTCACTTGGCGACTCCATTGTGACGACTCCGCTTGGGAGAACCTGCTCTGTTAATTGTGGCTTTCAGAGGCATGCATACGCGGTCTCATCCATAGTTGCCTCTAGCTACACCCGAAACAGATCCAGAGGCAGTGCTAAGAAAGGGAAAGGCCTCTGAAGAAGGAGCGTCCACCACCAAACTAGGTAATCCACCATATCCTTCTATGGGAACTCCTTTTTCTCCTCCTCAGTTTCTTGACAGACCTGTTCCTGGAGTTTCCCGTTTCCTAAATTTCAGGAGTGTTCCTGTTGAGTTTTCCTCTCCTGGTCTGGGACCGGAGGGAAAATACCTTGTCACTCCCCTCTCCACTGAAGCTGTACCTTGGCATAGACTCGAGAACACAAAATATTTCCCCACTCCTATCTTTACTACTCCTGCGCAAAGAGAAGCACCTGCTGACTTGAGCTCGTTAGCCTTCTCCTTAAATCCCCTCTTGTTTCCCACTCCACTTCGGGACTCATTCCCAATAGCCCCTTTGTGAACTCCTTCTCCTCCTAGCTCTCCTCCACCTAATATTCCTATGGCTGGTGCTAATCCCCCTCTAAATATAATGGACGCCATATTCACTGCCAGATATGCCCCCTTAGTTCTACCCCATCCCATGAATCCTCTTCCTACTGGGGATTACTTGAAATACATGCCCAAGTTCACTGGGAAAGGGGACATGACTGCTGAAGAGAAACTGGTTGCTTTCTACAGTTATGCAGACAACCTCAACATTGAAAATGAAGATGTCTAGATGAGAGTATTCATCCAGAGCCTGGATGGTGAGGTGAGGAAGTGGTTTAGAGGATTGGCTCCAAGCTCTATTGCTGGGATTGAAGCTCTAGATAGTGCTTTCCTGAGGTAGTGGGGAGATAGGAAGGATTTCATGTACTATATGATAGAGTTCAGGTCTTTGAATAATATGGATGGAGATTCTGTCTCTGACTTCTCCAAAATATTCAACAAGATGTATAATAAAATCCCTGCCGAAATAAATCCTTCAGAAGCCTCAGCCAAAATTTCTTATGCTAGTGCGTTTGGCCTCGATTTCTGCCTGTTATTGAGAGAAAGAAGAGCCACCTCCTTGGCTCAAATGAAATATGCGGCCATAAAAGTGGAATCTAATGTATTAGAAGCTAACATACTGAGAAACAAGGCCAATGCAGACAGAAGAAAGGGAAGGTCGGAAGCCTCGACTTCTGACCCATCAGTGCCCCACCCTCAAGTGGATGCACTGACCAGGATGGTGAAATCTCTATCTGCAGAGATGGAGAGAATTAGGGTGGAAGGGAGGAAAGCATATAAAGTCCCTCAGATCACCGAAAATAAAGGAGGTTTCAGGAGGCCAAATAATTTTACTCCCTCGAATGTGCAAAGAGAGAAGGGAAGAGACAGAGAAGAACAGAAAATTCAGGCCCCTTTTCAAAACAATTTTGTGGCCGAGGGGGAAGAAAGAGAAAAAGATGAACTTGATCCTGAAATCCATTGCTTCAGGGACACTCCTCCTTTTCCTCATCTCACTCAATCAGCATATGAGGAATCTCTCATGGACAGCCAACTAAACGAGCTGAGAAAGGAAAACAAGACAAGTAGCCGCCAAGGCAGGTATGACCTGAGGTCCCAGAAGAAGGCAGTAGCACCTGATGCCCCTGAGCAGCTCACTAGAACAGAGAATCCTAATAATGAATCAGCAGACAATCACAGAGGTAAGAAGACCCAACCCCTCTCTCCCATTATCCAGATTCGTGTTCCCAAAATAAGAGAAATCCCAAAGCTCCCAACTTCTTTTAATTTTGAGCATGAAATTCAAAAAATTAGAATCCCTGTGCCCCTAATAGAATTGATTAAACATGAAGGGTTCAAAAAACACTTCTCTGAGATCTTACAGTCTGAGGTCTCAAGCCTTCCCACAGACTCCATAAACCTCCAAGATGAAAATCCTGCAGTGATCCTAGGTCCTATGGTAGAAGACATGAATGACTCATCCCCTCCCTTCTACACTTCCTTGAACATACATGACAAAGTGTTGCACAACTACTTGATGGATTCGGGGGCTTCTCACAACCTCATGCCCAAAAATATCATGGAAGAGTTAGGACTAGAAGTCACCCGATCCTATCATGACCTCTATTCCTTTGACTCCAGAAAAGTTCAGTGTCTAGGAGTTATCAAAGACCTAGTCATGACCTTGTTTCAACTGCCCATGAAAAGTGTGGTCATGGATATTGTAGTGGCTGATGTCCCCCCCAAATTTGGTATGTTGTTATCAAGATCTTGGATAAAAATACTAGGGGGAACCTTGCAGATGGACCTCACATACGCTACTATCCCAGTGTTTGGAGGAGAGCATAGAAGACTATACAGGGAAGCCCAATTGACCTATATAATCAGTGATGAGGCCAACCCTACCAACCATCCCATTTTCACTTTAGATACTGATCTAGGTTCCAGTGTGCTTCAACTCACTCATGCCTCCGAGCCTCCACTCAAAGTCAGAAAGAAGCCCACCATTTTCCCTAAATTTCCTCCCTCCATCACCCCCGTCTGGAAAATGTTCTTTGATGGAGCCTCTTCCAGGGAAGGCGCTGGAGCTGGGGTGGTCTTTGTGTCACCTTCCCAGGAAACCATATCTCTGTCATACAAATTAGAATTTGAAGATACCAATAATGTGGCAGAGTATGAATCTCTTGTTCTGGGATTAAGAGCTGCGAAGGAAATGGGAATTCAGGAGGTAGTAGTGTTCGGAGATACAGAGTTGGTGGTCCAACAGATCAGAAACGCCTATTAGGCTAAGCATCCTCGACTCAGAAGCTACAGAAATGAGGTATGGGACCTAGTTGATAGTTTCCTCTCGGAGTTTAATATTTCTTTCATCCCAAGAGAGGAGAACACGATGGTAGATTCCTTGGCTACATCAGCAAGTAATTTCAAAGTACCCTTTCCGCCTAAATGCAGATATGATGTAGAAGTGAAATACAGGCCCTCCATACTTGATAACGTCAAACATTGGAAGGTATTCAAGGATGATCTCGAGATCAAGAAGTTCTTGGAGACTGTCGAAGAATTTTCAGAGATGCACATCAACCAAGACTCTGTCTCTGAAGAAAAGATTGATGGGGGTAATTTTCTGAATAAGATTGCAGAGCGTAACATTATACAGCTGACCAACAATCATATCCCAAGGGGACTAGTTCCTTTGGAAAGGATTTTTGATAGAAATGATGTGTTGTTAAAGGGAGAAACCTCAGAGGATGACACTGGTACTATTCAGTGCAACATCGGGACTGAGAGTGAGCCCAAGTTTGTCAAATTGTCAAGAAGTCTGACAAAGGAGCAAAGGTTTGAATACATTGGACTTTTGAGGGAATTTGCTGATGTGTTTTCCTAGACCTATGAAGACCTCAAAACCTATGACACCTCTATCATCGAGCATAAAATCCCATTAAAAGAGGAGGTGAAGCCATTTAGGCAAAAGCTAAGACAGATCAACCCTATGTTGCTGCCTATCATGGAGAGGGAAGTGAAGAAGCTGCTTCAAGCCCACATCACTGTACCACTGAGATATTCAAAGTGAGTGGCCAACTTGGTGCCAGTAAGGAAAAAGAATGGAGATATCCGACTCTGTGTAGACTTTAGAAACTTGAACATGAGATCAAGAAAGGATAAATACACTTTGCCAAAGATGGAACATATGCTGCAGAGGGTAACAGGAGCTTCCAGGATGTCCATGATAGATGGATTCTCTGGCTACAATCAAGTCTCCATTCTGCCTGAGGACAAGGAAAAGACAACGTTCACCACTCCATGGGGCACATTCATGTATGCCAAGATGTCGTTTGGATTAATGAATGCAGGGGAAACATTCCAGCGTGCCATGGATATAGCTTTCATCGGGGAAAAGGATAAATTTGTGGTCGTTTATCTGGATGACATCACAGTGTTTTCAAAATATGATAAGGAACAGCGTCGCCATCTCAGAAAGGTTTTCTTGAAATGTAGAAAGTTTGGCATTTCATTAAACCACAAGAAATATCTATTCGCCATGCAGGAGGGAAAGTTACTAGGCCACATAGTATCAGCAGAAGGAGTCAGAATTGACCCCAGCAGAGTTGAGGTGATACAAGCCTTATCAATCCCGAGGTCCAAGAAGGAGGTCCAATCTTTCCTCGGTAAAATTAATTTTTTGAGGAGGTTTGTGCCTAACTTTGCTGAGGAGGTAAAGATTAGAACAACCATTTTGAAGAAAGATAATGAAGTAAGGTGGACCCCTCAATCACGACATTCCTTTGAACAAATCAAGAAGGCCCTGACTGAAGCCCCTGTGCTTATCAGTCCCGACTACTCAAAGGATTTCCTTATTTTCTCCTTTGCCTCACCTGACACAGTGGCTGCTGTTCTATTACAGACAAACGACATTGGGCTAGAGCAGCCTATTACTTATTTCAGCCGAGCATTGAGGGATGCCGAAGTCAGGTATGACACTATGGAGAAGCAGGCCTATGCCTTAGTGAAAGATATCAAAGATTTTAGGATCTACATCTTGCATTCGAAGGTGACAACATACGTTCCTTCATATTCCGTAAAGGACATTCTTGTACAGCCAGACATATATGGGAGAAGAGGCAAATGGATAACAAAAATTCTGGAATTTGACTTGGAAATAAAGCCCACCAAGTTGGTTAAGGGGCAAGGTCTAGACAAGCTACTAGTTGAATCCAATTGTGAAGCCTTGGGAGTTAGTTTCCTCAATACTCGCTCAGGAACTCAGCAAGCTGAGCTGCCCAGCCAATGCTCTCAAGATGGATTATCACTGGCAGATTGTGCCTGGTATCGTGACATTTTGTACTTTCTGCAGGAATTGAAGCCTCCAGATGGAATGGGTAAAAGAAAGGCAAGAGCTTTAAAGCTCAAGGCGGTCAGGTATTGTCTCATCAAGAAAATTTTGTACTGGAGAGATCCTTTGGGGATGCTGCTAAGATGTTTGAACCCACCAGAAGCCCAGAAAGTTATGTTGGATTTCCATGAAGGCCTTTGTGGGGGGCATCGTTTCTGGAAGATGACAGCTCATAAGATCCTCAGGGCTACATATTACTGGCCTACTTTATTTGCTGATGTTTGTAAAGGAATCATAGCCTGCATCAAATGTCAAAAGTTCTCAGGAAAGAAACAGCTCAAATCATTGCCATTGAAGCCTATAGTATCTCCAGCACCTTTTCAGCAGTGGGGGCTGGACTTCTTTGGAGAAATTCATCCTCCCTCAAGCGGTCAACACAGATGGATCCTAACAAAAACAGATTATTTCACTAAGTGGATAGAAGTTGTCCCCACCAGAAGTGCATCTCACAAAGTCATTATCAGCTTCCTGGAGGATATCATAGTCAGATTTGGCTGTCCCAGCAAGATCGTCACTGATAATGCTGCTTCTTTCAAGTCTGAGCCTCTAATTAAGTTCTGTGAGCAGTTCCAGATCTCACTAATTCACTCCACCCCCTACTATCCCTAGGGAAATGGTTTAGCAGAGTCCTCCAACAAAAGCCTAATAAGGATCATTAAAAGGTTGTTGGAAGACAACAAAAGGGCCTGAGATTCAAGGTTGAAGTTTGCTCTGTGGGCTGATCGTGTGACAATGAAGAGATCTCTGGGCGCTTCGCCTTTTCATCTAGTCTACGGAACAGAGGCATTTTTTCCTACTCAGCTCGCCTTACCTGTGCTGAAATTCTTTCAAGACTATGAGGGAGAAGTAGATCATATGATCAGGAGGATTCATCAGATAGTAGAAGTGAAGCAAATCAGAGAGTAGGTGAGGACCGCAGCTCATAATCACCAGGAAAAGATCAAGCAGGCTTTCAACAAGAAGGTCAGGAAGAAAGAGATCGAGATCGGGGATTCGGTATTCAAGTGGGACGACCCCAGGCAGGATAAAGGCAAACACAACAAGTTTGACGCCCTCTGGATTGGCCCCTTCAAAATCTCTAAGATTTTCTCCAACAACACGTATAGATTGCAAGATCTGGAGGGTGAAGAGGTTTTCAGCAGCCCAGTGAATGGGAATTTTCTAAAGAAATGCTTTATTTGAGCCTGAGACGGCTCCCTTGTTTGTAAATATTGTCTTTTATTTCTTTGTTTAGTTTCTTTTTGCGTGTTTTCGGCCTAATAAGTGACTCCATAGCCCAATAGCAAGGCACTAAAGCTGCGGAAGGAGTTCTTAGAGCATCGCAGGGACGACTCTATCCCCCATGGAGCCTAATCTTAGCAATTATTTTTGTCATTAGGCGTAAAACCACCTAGGGCTATAGGTTGCACACGAAACACCCAAGTGCAACAGCGGAAGGACCCACTTTCTGGTTACAAGTCAAGCGAGCGAGCAAGGTTTTGATGACTACAGCTGAGACCCATCTGTGGAGAAGATCGACAGTCATTGGGAGCTCAGGGTTACTAAGTTTCTCGACATATAACACCAAAGAAAGCCCCTATATTTCAAGGCTAAATCTGGGTCGTCCGATCCAGTGACGCGTGGCGCAAGATCCGGTCGCATCGGCGTTTCGGCATTCGGGAGTTCATGGGGTGAGAGTTTCGTGTTGTTCAACATCATGAAACCTCAAACCCCGATAGTGCCAAAAGAATAGAAGCTGGGGCCCGCAACTTCACGAAGCATTTTTAGCCTTCCATACAGAGGGGACACTTGGTAGGAAATAGTGCCATCTCGGCGCTTCGCCCATCGTGACTCCAAGGTGCAAAAGGCAACTCCATTATGTTCCAATGCACGAGATGCCAGGAGAGTCCAGGACTCAGGCCCACAGAGGTGTTACGTGAGTTCAAGGCCATCGGATCTCAGAGGGACACGTGGTGCCAGACTAATCCTTCTCGGCATATCGCTCATCGCGACTTCAATCAACAAAGATTATCCCTTTCATATTTGCGAATGCCGAAAGCATAGGGTCACAGCCCATGGTCACTTGAGGAAAGGAAGGAGCTGTAGAAAGAAGGCCAAAGGTGCCAAGTTCAGTTGCAGAGAGGATCACCGCAACCTCCAGGCGCCATCGGACCCGATCTTAATACTATTTCTAGTACTGAAGTAAATGAAGGCAAGAGCGGGTGGTTGAAACCTCCTTTCATTCATTAAATGATGGGAATGGGGGGCATGGCGAGCCGCCTTCTCACAGAGGACCTGTGTATCGATTCCCTCAATGAAGCCGTGCCGAAGTCCTTGACTCGACAGAGAATTCTGCGCACTCTAGCCAAGCACTTAATGGCTCAGCTACCCTCCTTACAGGAGCCATGTGTAGTTAAGGTGGCACTTAAAGAAAGATATTGGTACGAGTTTGATTGAAGGGACATCAAACTTTGGATGACTAGACACACCTCTGTGAGGCAAATTTTCCTGAGTATATAAACTCAGTCTTTGTATTTTGTAAGCATCGATGGTTGAGCAGAGCTCCCAGTTACAGTGTTTTAATGAAGCACTGTTATTCTGGCTATGCATGGACTTTTGAGACTTCTTGTCTTATGAATGTCAGTTTCTTTCACGTCTCTGTTTACACTGTGTTAAAACAGCTCGAAATTGGAGGATCCAGTCGAGTTGTAGCTGTTATAGGATGATGTTGGATTGGATCACTGTAGCAGTGATGATGTTTCTAATTAGTTCTTGTGATTTTCTTAATGCTGAGTGACTTGGAATTGGAGGATCCAGTCAAGTCCCCTTTTAGTTTCTTGAGACCCTGAACCAAGAGGATCTTGCATTCAGAGTCTTTCCTCTGCAAACCGCTAAAATCCTGTTGCCTAAAGTTGTTTGTCCACCTTTCTTACTAAGTCTTCCACCTGCTCATCTTTTAATCAACCCACTGGATGAAGTTAGATCAAGACCTCCTTTGTCTCATACATGCTAGACCCAGTCCCCGAGTTAGAATGATACTTCCTCGAGTCTTTACCTCCATTTGATCATCCTTTTAAAACTATCGTGACATAAAACTGATGGGTGTCGGGCTCTGCTCCTACAATCAATCCAGGAGTGACTTCCGACGCTAACAATGGGTATAAATGAAATGGCTTATCTGGTGGCGAAGCCATCTAGATAAACCTCACCTGGTCATAAATTTGTCCTTCCAACATCCTTACTTAAACTTACTATTCACATTACCAACAACATCACCATATTCCCCCTTGTTGTGAGCTTTCTCCAGTCCCGAGCGTACTCCTTTATGGTACCAAACCCTTACCTCATCAATTGACCAAACCCTTGTGCTACAACTCGATCCTTTTCTCACAACTTATAATGATGGTCATTAGTAGACACGAACCGGTCTTCCAAATTTATAGGGAAGCGAAGGAGTTCCAATTATGTCAAGAAAAATATGCTATATCGGGATGGATGCCATTTCTAGAAAAATTCATAGGCTGGCACGAGAATATATCTCATGAATTTATTCAGAGTTACGATGGAGATATTGCACATATAGTCAATATACAACTGATAATCAATGAAGCAACCTTAAGGGAGGTCACAAGACTACTTAGAAGAGGATCCAAATACTTCAAAGGTGTAGGAATCAACAAAGAAATGTGCCAATAATTCTTGAAATAAGATCATCAACACCTTGACTGGAAAAAGGGGATCCCGAGGAACTACATCAAGATAGAGTTTCATCCAATGATTATTAGTCTTCAACGATTTGTCACTTGTGAGGGCATGTATGCTGTGGCATTCATATATCATCTTAGGCTTCTATTACATTTTGAAGGAGGCCCTAAAATCGATTTCCCATCTTTTCTATGGATGAGTTTGAACAAAATGGAAAGAGGTGTTAAATCCATATCCAAAATAGAGAAGACTAGCATTTACCATCAAGGTCTCACTAAAATTCTAGTTTTACATGAACTTAGGAAATAGAGGATTACTTGGAAAACCCTTATCACTCAACACCTTCCCACAGAAAACAAACCTATGGAGGAAACCTAGCATGCTCCAAAGAAAAATAAGGAACCTCAAAATAAAAAGGGCACGAAGGATAAGACAACTCCACCATCATCTAGGGCAGTGAGCCAACATGAAAAAGCAGGGTCCTCTTCCATAGTCATTAAAACTTTTAAAATCTCTGAATCAAAAGGTAAAAACAAATTAGGAGAGGAGAATTGAACGGTGGTAGTTGAGAAAGAGGGTCATCTGACAAAAATGATGAAGAAAGGGAAGCATAGCTCAGAAACTAAAATTAAACAGTCTGTGGCACAACCCCCTATCACCATTTCACAATTAGAAAAGAAGAAAAGGAAGCCTATGAGCACCCCTGATCTGGTACCTCCTTGTAAAAGAACCACGAGGAGTATGGAAAAGAAAGGAAAAACAATAGTTAGTCCTCATACATAGGAAGATCCAATCGATCTTACCTCCCCTTCTGAGGATTTATCAGTCCAAGATGACATCCCTAGTTTGACCGAGGAGAAAGCCACTATTACTTTATGTGGCATGAGGGAGGAAGTCGAGGAAAGGGAGTGCATCCAACTAGTAATGATGGAGTCAACAAAGACCTTGACAAAAGAACAAATGAATAAAAAGATTGGGGAATTGCAAAAACAAAATCAGGAACTCAAACAAGAAGTGAAGGAATACCAACTCTTGGACAACTATATCAAAAAGGAAAATGAGCAATTGAAAGCAACCAGCCAACAAATTCAAGACGACCATGAAGAGACTGCTAGAAAGCTCAAGAAGGTATTACAACTCCTACAATAGGTTATTGTCATCAAAAGGGAGTTGAAAGAAGAGGCTTCAACTATCAACATCATTGATTCACCAAAGTAAGGAACACAGTCTCAAGTTTTGAAAATTTTGGGTTTGTTTCTAGTTGCATGAGGACATGCAATGATTTTGGCATGGGGGAATGTTGAGACCCGAAATTGACATCCCCATTACCCTATTATACTCTTCATCTATACCTTTTTGGCCTACCTAGAGCTTGGGTGAATGAAAAGAACGCTACCATTAGCTAGTGATAAGCTCATAAGGTAAAGTATGGTTAATTCATGCATTTTGTGGTTTATAGAGTTAAGGAATTAAATATTTCATGTACTAATGCTTCAATTTACCATGTATAAATCTTTGACCTCTATATATCCAACGTTCCTGTACCATCTCAGCTGTCCGATACCTGCGCACCAAGACTGCCACTTTCCAAATCTGATACCAACGGCCGTGGACTGTCGTGATACAATACCACCATTTGTGCACTATGGTGATCCAATACCATCTACCTGTCATGATTCGGTACCAATATAGAGAACCGAATGTACCAATTTTAGCTCCAGATCACCCAAGACAGTTGGCTGATGTTTATTTTCTATAGCAAGGCTATGTTAGAATAGTTTGTTGATTGCCTCATCCTCATGCACTTCGTGTCATGAGGATGAAGCTAAAATATGTAACAAAATAATTAAATTTAAACATTTGACTTATTTGCAAATCATTTCACCTCCTTGTGTTTCACGACTAAGACTATTAAATAGTCGTGGCAAGGATGGTGGAAGAGTAAGAGAGTTAGCATATTACCAACATGTGAAATAGTGTATGATATTGGAGAACATATTCTGAGTGAAGACTAATAGAAGAATGCCATTTATCTCCATGTCTTGATTGTCTATGATTGAATATGAGTTGAGTTGTTAATAATAGTTTGATGTTATGTTTTGATATTTGAGTGAGAGTAATGCGTGGGTTGAAGACATGCCTCTTGTAGACTTCAGTAGTTGACCTGTTGAAGTGGCAAGGGCCCACCGCCTAACAAAGGTCATCATCTTTGTAGATTAGCATTAGTATTTATTTTCAGCAGTGTAAACATTAAATCAGTTGAAGCTTTAACTCTATTAGATGATAGAAGTACCGCTTAGACTAGGTTTTCCATTATATAATTGTTTAGAGATCTTTACTTGCTCTGTTTTTGCATATGCTATGTTTTTATGAATTTAGTTTTTAGACATGAATGTTGGTAGCAGTGGTCAGAAATATTTGAAGGAGAACTAGTGATCTCCACAACAACACATTATGAACCACAACATACTCAGTATATTGACTATTGAACTACCCATGCTATGCCTTGATGATTGATGTATGATTTCCCTTTCAGAAGTGTGGATTGCATAGTTAGTTTTATGGGTCAAATAGCAGAGTTGATCTGTCAAACCAACTCCATCTCATACTTGCATGTGCCATAACGAAGTGGATAGCCTCTCTATGAAATACAACCAAAGTACATTGCATTTTGCTATTTTGATTTGTTTCCAGCATGCATAATCTATTTTAATTCTATACTTGTGACATTAGAAATTACCTTTCTTACTGGTGTCTCTTAACTCTGTTGATTATGAATCCTAGATTGATAATTAATGAGTGCATTATACTAAACATATAAGAAGCACAACACCGTTTCATAGTGAATTGGTAACTGGTAGTGGGTGAGGAAATCCATAGCAAGGGCGTTGAAGTCGATGAAGAAGCCTCATGGTAATACTATATACCACTTCACGGTGAAACCTGTGAGGGTTCGCTGAAAAAGGTGTAAACGAATAGAGTCATCCATCAAGGATTTGGATGAGCACCAGAGGTGAAAATTCAGTACATGATTGTTCGGGTCCTCTCCTGGCTTACTGTCGAATTTAGGTATATCGGATGGTAGTTTGGTCGGTATGGCGGGCCATTGAGGAGAGTGACAGATCGGATCATTTAAAATTCTCGATAGATCAGGAAGGTCCAGGGTGGCTAAGAAAGGTATCTGTCGATTCACGTGTGGATACTAGTGACTTTGGGGGGGAAGTCCCATCGGTAAACAAGTGGGACCATAAGCAGTTGGCATGTAATGCAAAGATCCGTGAAGATTCGGTTGTTGTTGTGGAAGCAAGTAATTCATAGGGTTGTACCCTTGAGTAGGGGAATGGGGCACAACATTCGAGCCCCAAATAGGATTAGATGTACCTGGATAGGGTTGGCCTGTACTAGGGGGTATGATGGGGCTAGCATGAGGTGGTTTTCCCCCAGTAGATTGAGGATTATGCCATATCAAATGATTCCAATACTGGGCCAGGGATGGAGGTATGTTTTTTCCATAGGGTGGGTTTAGTGGGGGTTTCCCCCTAATCGAGAGTTGCGTCCCAGTTGGGATTTGTCCTACAAAAGGGGGTTGAGTTTGGCCTCCTTGGTGAAATTGTCCACCAATAGGAATCTAGTAATTTGGTGTGAACGAAGGAATGGTGCCACTAGGATCAGTGCCTCTAATAGAGGATGGAAGAGGTCCTATGAAAGGGGGTGGAGGAAGTGTCGAAATGAAACCAGGAAGATGGTGCCCAAAAGGAGTGGAACCGCCAGGAGTCCCAAATAAGATTTTTGTAGGAGCGGGAATAGAAGCATTCAACGCATGATATCCGGATGGAAGTAGTGGGGTGTTTTTGGGTGAAAGAGGTATGCCAATGGGGGCTTGGCCAGCCATTGTAATCCTGGTATGAGGATTCATAGTATCTGCGACCATTGTGTAATGGACTGTTTGTAGAGGGAGATTCAAGATGTGGTCAGCTGGCGGGGTGTCTGTACCAGGAAAATAATAGGCGCTAGTAAAAGGTACTGTGCCTAGATCAGATGTTTTGGGCAGTTGAGGTGCGATAGGGATATCAATGCCTTCTCATGATCCAAAGAGATACCGTCTAAAAATGCCAGTAGTCCAAAAAGGATCTTGACCCTCAGGTCCTATGAAAGGTCTGGTTGGTGATCTAGAAGACTGAACAACTAGATCTTCGGAAGAATTCACTCAAACAATACATCTCTCAGAGTTGGTAGGAAGTCATAAGTCCTCTCAAGAATTAGTAATTTAGAACCATTCTAAAGAGTTATTTCTTTCCACTTGTGGAGTGGCGATGTCTTGGACTTCACTCTGTTGAGGAAATCCCTCCAGTGGGTTGGCAGGCAAGGGTTGAGAACCTTCTAGATTTTCTGGGGGTAGGCCTTGCATTCTATGTGAACGGTGTGCAATTGTGATTGAGTTAGAATATTATGAAAAGAGTTCTATGGATGACTTGGGTAAACAAACAACACGCGCTAGTAAAATCTAGGAAACAAAATCAAGCAAACAAGACCTTCCAATTCCAAAGTCACTAGTTCGTGATGAAATCCAACGTCGCGATGACGAGACAAGAAGCAGCTAGGATAGGGTGGAAAAGTTACGTTGATGACCTTCTTAATGGACTTACACCCTGGTGCAAGCTCCCACACATAATTGTGGGTATACCCTCCAAGGAGCCCAATTGAGTTTGGCCAACGTCTATTCTAGGTACCATGAAGACTTGCCCCTTCACAGTCACCTTGTGTAAGACCCTGAGAATTTAGGCTACTAAGGTTACCACCAACAAAAATGATGCCTGGGGGAATAGTCGACAGTCCAATCCACATGCAAGGGAAGGGTATCTAGCCTGAAATCAACTTGAGAGGCTTCCACTCATCATTGTGGGAATACCTTCAAGTGACCCATGTAATATGTGCAATCTCTACACTGATATCAACAAAGCAGGGTGAGTAACTCTATCAATCTCAATGTGACCTCAGGTTTGACCCTTGTGTGAGAAGGGATTCCCAGGACAAGATGTTGCAAATGGAATTTGACACTCCTTATCACAAGATACTATTGTGTGTTTTGTGCTTTGGAGAGTGTGTCTCACTGCCTATCCCAAAGCTCTAGCCTAGCTAATGTTGGTGTGAAAGAGTCCTAGAGAAAGTTGTTAGTTGAATTTTAAAAATTGCACAATATTATTACAGGCTGTTGTTACTCAAAAGGAGACAGAAATGAAACCGATGTTGTATGAGACTCTGACCCAAAAATGCATAAATAGGAATGAATGATGCAAAATTTGTTGTTCGATGAATCCTATTTATAGGAGGGAGAGAGGAATTTTCTAGAGCAATGTAAACTACGATGTATGATCTTCTCAGAAATGCAACATCAAACAATCATGAACAATGCAAATTCTCTATTCGTTCTTTTTCAGTACTCGAATGCCAATATTTTGGAATACAAAGTTGCTTAAAAAAAAAAGTTTTTTTAATTTTTTGTTAGAAACCAGACAATAGAGGTGGAACTAAGAAAAACAAGCAACCAATGAAAAGTAAATATACAACGAAAACCCAAACCAACCTTTCAATGAAGACAAAAATAACAAACTGACAAAACCAATCTCTTCAAATGCATATGGGTAACAATTTTCCAAGTAATAAGAAATTGAAAAGAACAATTGATCTCAGCTTTTAAACTAATCAAAGGCTCCCAACCAAACAAGCACTCAGATTTCAAAACCAGAGATTATACCCTTGTTGCGAAAAGGTCAAGAGATAAAAATTGAAAAAACATGATCAAGAGGAGCTTAATCATTCACGAGATTTGAAGTCAAGAATCATTCAATCACTAGCCATAGAAGTTCTTCCTAGACACACAAACAAATGTGGGCATCTGAGGCCACAAAATACTTAAACAAAAAAATTTGCAAGTGGGTTCGCAGGCTGAAAGGGTGATACAGTGCGAGAATCTATGATTCTCGCAGGCTAGACATAGGCATAGTGCGAGAAGTTTGCACTGAAATGAACTGCAGTATGTGAACTTTAGTGGTTCTCGTAGGCTACTAAAGGGTGCAATGCGAGAAAGCTTGAAACCAATCAAATTTTGGAAAAAAGAAAAAAAAATTGTGGGAACTTCTGGATCCAGGGAGTCTATAAGGGTATCCTCAAGATGCAGAGATTGATGGAAACGAAAAATGGTAAGATAAGAGAAAATGGCCAAGTAAAAACCACAAAAAATGGGTTGTATCCCCAGTGGAGTCGCCAATTTTGTTATCAGACAAGTCGGTAGGTGCGGGCACTAATAGATCTCCCTAGATCCACCTGGATCTAGAACAAAACAATACAGGACATGACTCTTTCCCTAAGTTGTAGTCATTGAATCTACTAAAGAGAAGGAATACGTGACATACCTTGATATCGCTTCCTTAGGTATTTGTTGTTCCTGCTTCACTCCGATGCTCTTGTGACATCAAGTCTAAGACAACACAAACCAACCAAAGTGAAGATAGCAAAGTATATTCGAAGTCAATTTATGTATATGATCAAGGAGTTATGCTATAAAATACGAGTAATTTTATGGAAAAGGGACATGCCGCTGTATTGTATTAAATGAAAGTAGAATATACAACCTGATTGCCTTGATGTTGCAAGATTCCTTTCAGTGACCCTTGGTTCCAACACACACACTTTCTCTATACTAGCATGAAGAAAATCCAATTCCTCTTGATAGACCAAATAGAGTCTTCAAGCTTCTATCCAAGCAGGGTTCTTCACACAATTCTTTCACCAATTCTTCATTCAATCTTGCTTAACCTTTTCCATGATAAACCTTTCAATATATAGGAGAAGGAGAGATGGTTACATGGATGAGGATGATCCCACCAAATTTGAGAATTCGATATAATGACATCCATACGAATGCCAACTCATTTTTAGTAAGATCCCCTTCTAGAACCTCCGTGACCTCTTCTTCTTTCCAAGCTTAAAAATAGGTTTGCACCCTATATATGGAGTTGACTACGAGAAGTTTGCACCCTAAGTGTGGGTGTCCTGTGAGAATGAAGGATTCTCACACCCTATACCATAGGTAGCCTACAAAATCATCTTAAAAATATGTTTTTGGAAGAAGATAGGAGCCAGTTTTCTCAGGCAAAAGGTCCTTGTTGGGAGCCTAAATACATCACTATTGAGACACCACCAGAGTGACCAAAATCATGTGTAACAAGAAGCAAAGGGGCTATTGGCATTGATTTGATCAAACGGGTATCAGAGACTGAATGGAGGGGAAGATGAATGAAATGGTGACATGAACATCATTCAAGATGTATGGGAATCAAGAAATTCCCTTGGTTGGGGAAAAATGGAATAATGGAAGAAACCATAAAACACAATATGGTGTCATGGCGATGACCATATATTTGGTAAACTGTGTTGAATAGGTGAGACTACAAAGGAATGGATGATATGTCAAAATACATATATTTTGGACAGTGGTGTTGGTGATAGTTGGTATTTGGGCCATGATATGGATATATTTGTAAACATGGCGATGAAATGGGAACACCCCAACAAAGGGTGACATGGGTTGTTGTGTGCCAAGAAAAAAGACCATCGATTGTGATGGAAAAAATCTACTCTAGTTGTTGGAATTTGAAATGTGCTTTATATAATTACCAAATGAATAAATAATAATTGGTTTGAAAGTACACACATAGAAATGGGTACCCCAGTGAAGTATGGCAAGGCCTCGTGGGGCACAAGTAGGGGAATGTAAACGATGAAGGGTGGGGACCCCATTGTTGGTTTTTTGTACTAGGTAGGTGAATGGAGGAGGTAATTGCAGATGGGAAATTGATTGTGTAAGGGGTGGAGGGTTCATGATAATGTAGAGGTGCATTTAATGTAACCAAAAACATGATGTTGAGTCCATAATGGGGTGGTTAGCATGATGATGAGGACAAAGTATGAGGTTCTTACTCTAGGGTATAACACTATGAGGACTCCCAATCCTAATGGATAGAACAACATGAGTGTCAATATTCCAAGGGATAAATATATGTGGGACACATCATGGAGGTGAGAATGATACTGATTGATAGTACATGAATGCAATGGAGGTGATGGTACCACAGATCTGAGTGTGGGGATTCTACAGATAAATGTCAAGGGGTATAACTGGGATATGTAGTTGTTTGTAGAGGGCATGAGTGCATGCCATTTTTTAGCATATACTTGAAGGGGGCATAGGGTGGCCAATACTGAATGGGTTGTATATTGTTGTACCAATTAACTTCACACACAAACATCAAATACCCGAAGTGAAAAATATTTGATGATAAACAACATATGACAATTATTTGATAGAAATGATTGTGAGTAAGTGTAGCTGATCTTTTGACATTGGTGGGAGAAATGGTCCCTTGATGAAAATTTTGGGTGCCCCTAGAAGGAGGCCAAGGAACAATGAGTTCCTAGAAAAGGTAATCCTTGAAGGAGGGTAGGGAACAACACGTTCCTAGAAAAATTCACTCCCTAAGGGAGACCATGGAACAATGAGTTCATGAAAGAGGCACTCCTTGATGGAGGCTGAACAACAATGATTTCTTGGAAAAGTAACTCCCTAAAGGAGGCCAAGGAACCATGGGTTCCCAAACAAGGCCCTCCCTAATGTTGGTAAATGAATGGTGGGTTCCTGAAAAGGCACTCCTTGAAAGAGGCCACAGAACTATGATCTCTTTAAATAGGCACTCCCTGAAGGAGGCTAGGAAACCATCGGTTCTATAAAAAGGCCCTCCCTAAGGGAGGCCAAGGAACGATGGGTTCCTGAAAAAGGAACTCCCTAAGGGAGGCCATAGAACAATGGGTTCCTAGAAAAGGCACTCCATGAAGGAGGCTAGGGAAGCATGGGTTCTTGAACAAGGAACTCAATAAGGAAGCCACATAACAATGAGTTCTTGGGAAAGGCACTCCTTGAAGGAGGCTAGGGAACAATGGGTTCTTGGAAAAGGAATTCCCTGAAGGAGGTTTCATTTCCCATATGGGGGTAGTTAAAAATGACCAAGGCTAAGGGGGAATTTCCACAAGAATTAATGAAACTATCTTGGTGGATCATTATGAATATGCCACGTGTCTTGTAATTGCATGATGTATGGAGGCACTGGACACAAGGTGGTGCTATAATGGGTCCCATGAAGGGTATATTGTGAGCTGGTGTTGTGTCAAGATCTAGGCCTTATGGGACCTGCTCTGAAGATGATGGACCAAAGGTATAATAGTAGGAAATTTAAAGTTAAATATCCACAAAAGAGGATCTGAAACAGTGTATCAAATCTATTATTTTGTGTAATATCTATTGGGGGGTTTTGGACTTTAAACTATGTGGCAACATCTCCTATATGGGCATGAGTGGTCGTCATGGAACTAGATTTCTTGATATCCCTATCAATGAGAATACATGATCTTATTTGAGAGGGATTAATGACCTTATTAAGGGAGATAATATTATAGGGTTCACTAATTGAGTTATTAGGACCCTTCCAACAATCAATAGGAGAACCTAGATGGAGGTTATCACTAAGACCATTGAGTGAAGTGGTAGCCTCAAAGAATTCTTCACCCTCTGGGAAGAATGTAGTTGAGAGATCATGGTTTATTTTAGGATTGGGTGAAGAAACATGCATGGATGCCCCCAAGGATGAATGAATCTTCCCAGCCTCCAAGCCCAAGTGGTGAGGAGGTGGTTGTTGGTCCTCGACCAAGTTTTGAGGAAACATTGGTTAGTTTTGACCACTTTTGGGACTTTGACATAGAAGATGAAGATGGAGTGCCCAGACGGAGTTGAGATCATGATATATCACTTATTTTACAGGCTTGTGGACCCATCATGGGGTTCATTAGGGTTTATATAATGGGTTATTAGATGTTGACCCATGGGTTTACCCATGATTAGGCCTTTTTGTAAATGTATAAATATGTAAGGATGTAATGTAGAATTAGTAAGTGGCTAAGTGCAAGCGATGTAATTAGCTAAGTGTTAAGTCAGTAGCTAAGTGCAAGAGGCAATTATTTATGAGTTGCTTTGTGAAACAAAACATGTATGTAAGGCTCTATGCTTGATAGAGGACTTGGATCTGTGCCTTGACTTGATTTTGGGGAAGGTGGATCTAGTGCACAGTGTGCAAATCACATGTCCAGTGTGAAGATTGGCTCTGTGGCTTAGTGCACAGAAGCATACAAATGTAATAGATTGATGAGGACTAATATAGAAGAAAAAGTTGTTGGTGGATGTAGCCCCACACTAGGGTGAACCACATAAATCTTGTGTTGATGGATTTCTTTGTGCTATAATGTTTATGTTTTTTCTTAGGGCAATGAATGGTATGAATGATAGATAGATCTATGAATTCTTAGTGCTTCATCTATGTTGAATGTGATAGATCTGACTCATGGTGCTAAGTGCGATGTATATTTTGTCATTGTTACTACATCGATTTGTACTTAGGGTTTGATATGCGTTGTGAATAAAACTAATGAACTAATGTGTGTTGATCCTAAATACTTTGCGAAGTGTTATAATCACATATCTGTGTCGCATATTGGTTACAGACACTTGAGTCATCTAACCCCCCTTCCTCTACCTCGGGTGAGACTGCATATGCTTCATAGGTGTTGCCGAAAGAGTCAGTAGTTAGGGTTTTGTTGGTGTGTTGTTGAAGCGTTGAACCTTGGGTCTACCCCTGTGTCAACAAATGGTTCCATTACTGGGACCTGAAACTATGATTGCTGGGAACTGAAGTAAAGAAAAGGAAATCTTTGTGCATAGATCTACTGCTATAGTGCACAGTACTCTACCTGACTTGCGAAGCTCTGTGCTAAGAGATAAACCCGATCTGAAGAAAAATAGGTAATATCTTGAAAGAGCTAAAGAGTTTTGTTTTGATAAGGGTAATATAAGTGGAAATTTTTGTTTCGAAAGTATGAATCTAGGTATGTTTGATAGACTCTGTCCTAGTTTGAAAGCTAGGGTACAGTTAGAAGAAAGATTTGATCTGAATAAATTTGATAGAAATAGAGAAATATATGTTATTCCTATGCATAAAAGGAATTTTTGGACTAATAAGTGGATGCAGGAACCTAGAAAGAAATTTTGCAGATTGTTGGTCCAACACTGTGACCCAAATGCGCAGTATGGGGGAAGATGGGGAACTTACAAGAGAAAAAGAGGATTGACATTATTTCATAACTGCAGAAGACCGAGACATCTTGCTAAGGAATTCCCTGGTGCAGGTCCTATTTTTCCTTGTTGTAAAATTTATGGTCATGAATTTGAAGACTTCCCAAGGATGATTGCTAAAGTAGAACAAATGAATATGAGTCAAGATAATAAGATAATGTTAAAGAAAGAATCAGAGAAATCTCAGACTATGTTAATACAACTAAAAGAAGTACTGGATGATCACAAGGATATCAATTTATTAGAGATATTGAAAGAAAAACAATGCATAAGTACAAGAATAGGAGACTTCGACATAGACTATGTCCTGGATGAGGAGACACAAGTGAACATTGTGACAAAAAGCACTTGGGAAATTTTGGTAAAGCCTACTGTGGTACCTTCACTGGGAAGGATCATCTTGTTTAAAGAAAAGATGATAACCCTATGTGGAAGAGTTACTAATGTACTTGTTATCATCCATCGAACATCGACTCAAGAAGAATTCGAAGTTATTAGGTTTGTTGAGAACATCGCCCCTTTTCCACTTTTGTTAGTAAATACTTGGATCGAGAAGGATCAGGTCAGAAGGAAATAAGAGGAACAAGCTATAGAAAAGAAAAAATAAAGAAATAAGGGATTCCATAGATAGAAGAATAGATCGAATGATGGAAGAACGAGAAGTTGAGTCGAAGCAACAAAACACAAGATAATTAGCTATCGAGGTTGAAAGAATGCAAGAAGGTTTGAAGGGCCTATCCATGCAAGAAATAAGAATACCCACCCTGGAGTTAATAAGAGAAGAGTTATTAACTTTGAACCCTTTAAAATATCATCAGCAACGTGAAGCTACTATGCCAAGAAAATATAAGAATAATAATAGAAAGAGGAACCCAGAGACTCACATCACAAGAAAGAAGGCAAGGAAGCTCAGTAAGAAGAAATCCAAGTAAGAAAAACTACAAGCAGTTCCATAAAATACTTCGCAGGAGGCAGGCATGTAGGCTCTGAACCTCGCCAGAACAACATAACCACACATAATGGGACTTCGCCCCGGCGAAGCTATATGACCATTGGAGGCACCCCAACTGTTAGAACGACAATCCGAACGGCTAGAAAATGAATTTATGGGTGACTAGGCTTCACTTGGGATGTTGAGACCATGCCCTAACAGAATGATTCATATTGATTGAGGAATTCCTTCCCATTGGAGGAATCCATTATGACACTTGCTTATTTAACCCATCGAACGCTGCATCGGGACCACTTTTTTCCACCCGTGATTATCTGAGCTAACAAAGAAGTGATTGTGTGTGTCAAGTTGTGGTATCATACCTCGCCATCTATTGGTTACCTCGCTATTCATTCTCCTACCCTGACTTATTTTTCAATAGTGAGAATGTCGATCGAGCACACCCAGCTAGATAAATCCGTCGAAGAAGTTCTGAAGAATTTTATGGATGATAAAGCTATGTTTTAGGGAGTACATGCATCATCGACTAGGGGATTGTAGGAATCCCCCTCAATCGAACGTCATTGGAAACGTGCCGACCCTACTACTAAGAAGTGAAGTAAGCATTGCGATGATCTGGCTAACACGAAGCAAATCTCGTCGATCATAACCAATTACATCCTGCCTTTGGCTGGTGCAGTTAAATATGACAATATTCCATGGGAATTCAAGTATACATTGATCACCGCATACGTCCTGAAGGGGATATGCGTAGAAGGATTCCATTTGGGATATATCCCAGCCTTGAAGNATTTCAACCTTGGGGAAAAAAATGACTATGCGATGCTCGTGCTCCATAGATATCTGATAAAAGCTACTGGGAAGAAGCCTCGCATACTCTCCCAGCCGTAGATTAAGGATCTCATGCAATCCACGATACTCAACGTGATGAATATCCCTCACTTTGGCTGACATCAGGAGGTTGACGCTTGCGTTAAACTCCTCTTGGCATGTTATCATGGAGGATACCTATGGCTCGACAGGTGCATCATTGTGGATCCAGCGCTGATCTACCTGATCATAGGACTAAGCATGCAAGGCCTCGATCCTCAACATTTCTACCCGGATAAGGCCTAACATCTCTCCTTGACACAATAGATAAAGGAGGCATACAGAGAAGTTGAGAAGGGAAAGAGAGGCTACAAGGTAGCCTCCATCCAAGATGGTGTAGTGCACCTATCCTGTTAGCTTATAGCTGGAAATTGTGTCAGAAAGAACCACCCCACGCAGGTCACCACGTTTGTGGTGGACCTAGTAGGAAAATGCGTGGAGGGGATGCAAATGAATTGGGAAATCTACCTCATCAACGAACTCGAGAAAGGTTGTCACGAAGCACAGGACCAAGGATACAAGTTCCATTTTAGCTGATTGTTGGTGTTGATTCTATTTGTCGCTTGGAAAATGCCAGAAGGAGCAACCTTCTTGGAGATATAATCTTCGGAGTCGTTGGCCGTGAAGTTATAGACCCTATGGTACATGAATGACATGTCAAAGAAGTGGCAGTCGAATGGAATGTTCCATGCCTACTATCAATAGCTAAAGCTTTCTATTGATTTGTTCCCATGCATGACTCCGTGAACATTGCACCAGTATATACTGATGGCTAAGTTCCATGTGGATCGATATTTCATTTATATCACTACGCGCAGGGATGAGATCAAGGAGCAATTACAATCTTACTATAAGCTGACTGATGAAGATATGGAGGATATCACCAAGGAATGGTTGGAATATTTCCTTGTACCGGTTGATGATGAAGATCTCTCTGACCCTGACATCATCGAAAGCCCCTTGGTCACCCGGTCTGAGCATGTCAGACAGACCAACGTGAAGAAGAAGAAGAAAAAGGATGAAGTTCAAAACATAGAAATTGATGAGGAGGACAATGTATCCGAAGAAAGTAGACCTGACTCGCCCACAAGAGGAGGAGGAGGAGGATATGAAGTAAATCAAGAAGGAAGAGGGGAATAAAGAGAAAAGAAATTACATGGAGAGGCTACACTGCCGAGGGACCCCTCTACCGAGGTAGAAACATCAAAGAATAGGTACGTTTCCCTGCAGAAACCTTCAACAAGAAAGAGGACCCACATCAGTAAGCCCCATCTAGAGGCCACCCTCAAAAAAGGTGATACAAGACTAGTCCGCAGAGTGATGGAATATGCATTTGAGGACCTATTACAGAGATATGGCATGAAGCAGAAGGAGATGTATGTAAGAGTTGAGAAGGAACTGCAGGAAATTTAGTGAGCCATTCAATTGAGCCGCGCAGTGTCTACTATGCCTTCCCCGTCAGAAACTGCAGAGTTGGGGGATGAACCCGCCCAACTTAGAAGATTGGCAGATGCAACAAAGGATTTACTTTAGTGAGTCCAAGAAGAAAAGGAGCAGGATATAGAAGCCCTGAAGAAATAAAAAGAAGAAATCTCAGAGCAACTGTGATTTGCGCGGTATTGCATGACCGCTTATGAAAATGAGAAGGATGAATTTTGGGTGATGCTCGAGGGAGAGAAAGAGAAGATACATAAGGAAAATGAACACCTACTTGCATAGTATATTGTAGTCAAGGAAGTAGTAAGAAAAGCACTTTGCTCTGTGCCAGGCTCGACATAGGAGGAACATGAAGCAGTTGAGGTCCAAGTGACGAAGTTCGCTGAGGCCATCCAATAGCTTCAAGAAAAGGGTAACGTATTTGGAGCTTCAAGAAGTACCTGGAACTCCACAGGAAGTGTGCAATCAGAGGGAGGAAGCCACTAAAAGTGCAGTTGGAAGGATCAATATCCTCACCTTAGAATGAAAGAAGCTAAGTGACAGAAGCACACAAACCTACAAATTCCTCGCGGAAGACCCAGATCTTAGGAAGTTGGAAGCACATCTACAAGAGGTGCAATAACATGCACTGCAACATCAATTTGAAAGAAATGTAAGTAGCTAAGTGTTAATTCAGTAGCTAAGTGCAAGAGGCAAGTAGTTCTGAGTTGCTTTGTGCAACATAACATGTATGTAAGGCTCTATGCTTGATAGAGGACTTGGCTCTTTACCTTCACTTGATTTTGGGGAAGGTGGATCTGGTGAGTAGTGTGCATATTACCTATCCAGTGTGAAGCTTGGCTCTATGGCTTAGTGCACAGGAGAAGAAAAATGTAAGAGATTGAAGAATACTAATAAAGAATAAGAAGTCGTTGGTGGATGTAGCACCATGTTGGGGTGAATCACATAAATCTTATGTTCATGGTTTGCTTTGTGCTATAATGTTTATGTTTTTTCTTAGTGCAATGAATGTTATGAATTATAGATATATCTATGAATGCTTAGTGTTTCATCTATGTTGAATGTGATAGACTTGACTCATGGTGCTAAGTGCGACGTATATTTTGTCATTGTTACTGCATCAATATATACTTAGGGTTTGATCTATGATGTGAATAAAACTAATGAACTAATCTGTGTTGCTCTTAAGTACTCTAAAAAGTGTTATAGTCATAGATCTATGTCCCAACTTGGTTATAGACACTTGAGTCTTATAACCCCTCCTACCTCTACCTTGGGTGAGACTACATTTGCTTCATAGGTGTTGTGGAAAGGGTCGGTAGTAAAAGTTTTTTTGGTACGTTGTTGAAGCGTTGAACTCTGGGTATTTCCTTGTGCCAATAGTGGTTCTCAAGTCATGGGATCATTTTTAATGGGAGTGGTTGTTGCATGACTAGTAGCAGTGGACACATAGTGCATGGAATCAATGTGAGCGACATAATGTGATATTCTATCATGATAATCCTTAGGGGGGGATCAATGTAGGAGATTTGATTGATGGTGATGATGCATCCCCCATGTGGGAATATCATGAATCGAAAGATTGAATACACCAAAAAACACATGGCATAGAAGAAATCATAGCCTAGGATATTATTGTAATCCATCGTACCATCCATGACAACAAATTTGCTCAAAATTGTCTTACCACCTAACTCAATGGGGATATTAGGTAAGATCCCTAAGGAGGAACTTAGTCTACCATAAAAGGCTCTTAACTCATTAATCGATGCGATAAGAGTAGGGGAGCCTAGTTGTGTTCAATATGATGAGGAGATAATACATGAGGATGCCCCATAATCTATTATACACTGACAAAATGTACATTTTTAACAATGACCCATATATGAAACATGGTAGAAGATAGAATTCATAATTGGATAAGTTTATTCCAATCAAGGGTGATGGCCTGAGATGGGTGTGGATACAAAATTCCTTTTTCTTTACAAGGATAAGCTCTAGTAGAAATTGTGGTACTAGAGGTGGAAGGGGTGCCCCCAAGTCTACATGACTAAGCCTCAATCGTGAGGTAGATTGGGTGTGAGGGGGGGTTTCCCATGTGAGGGGTAAAAAATGATGTCGAGGTGCATGGAAACTCACCTGATGGATTAATGGGTGCATGCTAGGGGAGGGGGCACATCGAAGTTGTGTAAGGAGAAATACTAAGTTTATTGTGTTGTGTGCACGCCAAACAAACAACTTGGACTATCTAAGGATTAAGTTCAAGGCACTAATGGGATTGGTGATCATAGAGCTCACAAAATGGGCAGGGGTGATTAGGCCATGTATGGGTGGTGCTAATATTAGGGTATTTGTGGGAGGTATTAACCTCCACGTGTAACCCTGACAACAATAAAATATTTTGGGAAGCAAGGAGAAACCCTAAAATCATTGACATAACCCTAGAAGACAAAGTCAGATAAAAGAAATATTTAATATTTATTTTTTAGCCTTTGGAATGAGAATTCAGCCCAGACAACTAAACAAGAGAAGTATAAATACAGGACGCCAGATCTCATTTGATACACCTAGCTCACAACTGCAGAAATGTAAGAGTGTGCACTACAAAAACTGAGTAAGTGTGCAAGTTTGGAGAGCAGCTGCAGGTGCAACTATTGCAACCTATATTCTCAGTTTAATCTTGGACTTTCTATTGGTTATGGTCTGGAATTTCTGCTTTGTGTGATATCTCTATAGAGAGGAATGCTACATTGACTGGATATTAGGCCTAGGGTTTTCTTTTAGAATTATTCTCTGTCAAGGTTAAGGTGCTCTGGGGTGGCTTCGACCTATGGTTGGGTGACAATATTTCTATATCATATATGGTTAAACGAGCATGCCTATTGTTTCTAACAGGTTATGGGCCCACACTATCTTTAGACAGTCTAACTGCTAGAAGATAGATTGGGAGGATTTTCTCAGTTACAGTTGTAGTCGCAGTCAGTTTTTGTTGCAACAACAAAACCCTAACCCTCTTGTTGAGGCATCTTAAATGAATATATTGACGTAATTTTTAGATATCCTAGTGCGCCCTAACCCAATGCACCTCTTGGTACTCTCAGCAAGCTAAGATGCCAAGTTTGATTTTTTGGTCAAATTCAAAGGTTGACCAAGTCAAAGCAGTCATGACTTACTCTATGAAGTTAGAAAACAAGTTAGAAGAAGATTCTAACTTCAAAGGACAGAAGACAAGGATTGACCTCATCCTTGCCAAGAATAAAGTGTTGGATATCGTGAAAGGAAATATTGTGGAACCACATGTTGAATAAGGAAAAGAGAAGAAACCTCAGAACATTGCAATTATGGAGAAGTTCAAGGAAAGTGACATCAATGCCATGAGTATCATAGTGGACACTGTAAAATACCACTTGATACCCTACATCTCTCATCTTGACTCATATAAGAATATGTATGATACCCTAACTAAACTCTTCTCAGTCAGAAACATTGGACAAGTAATGATTCTAAAGAATGAGCTCCGTGACATGAAAATAAATGATGATGACATCATAACATCATACTTTGTGATAATATATCAATTAAGAGATCAACTACAATTTATTGAAGAAATCATTTCAGAGAAGGAACTGGTAAATATAGTACTCAATGGTCTTCCCAAGACATTGGATGCATTTGCCACAAGCATGAACACAAGGAAGGAGTATCCCACATTCGAAGATATTTGTACTTCTTGTGCACACGAAGAATCAAGGATTAATGCAAAAGAGAAATTCCAAAGGAAATATGATGATCAAGCCTACACAACAAATTTCAAGAAATTGAGGAATAAGAAAAAGTTTGACTCAAGGAAGAAACAAAATCAAGACAAAGATATGCCAAAAATACAAATCTTCAACTGTCGAAAATATGGTCACTACAAGAATCATTTTMYCGAGTCAAAGAAAAGGAAGGAAACACARGAAGCATCAATTTYCGAAGAAAGGGAACCATCAAAGAAGGCCAAACAGGATAAAAAAAACTTCTTCTTCTAAAACAAGGTAATAATATTCTTCATTGTTCTTGTACATAGCATGTTTACATAGTTTCTGTACATATATTGCATATCTATTTCTTGGAAGATAAGATATTCAAGTGAAACAATACCTATGGAAGAATAACAAGATAAGAATTGATATCGCAATGACTACAAGTCAAGTAATACACATGAAAAGATAAAGTACATTGACAATCGTTGATAACAATTCATGTGGAAGTTATTACATAAGTAACTACTGCAAGATAAGCCGAAATCAGAATCAAACTTGAAGAAAACCCAGAAGAAGTCAAATCAGAAAGAAGTCAACAACCAAGAAGAAATTAGAAAAAGACTTGTGACACCTTGCAAAAGGCAATAAGAATGAAGATCAAAACGTGGACTATCTCATATGGAGGGACATGATTACAGAATTCCAAAAGAAGAGAATGCATTCATGTATGAAGCAAGGATTAGGAGGGAGCTAATCCTAAATAATATGATCCATTGAGTATTATGAACTATCTATCCATGTTCCCATTGAAAGTAGCAGCCATGAAAAGCAACATGTTTTCAATTTGACTTTAGAAGAAGTCTTATTCGAAAAGAATCCTTAAATTATCCTTGGTTGTCCATCTACATCCATGATTCTATGATGAAAGGAAGAAGTTGGAATCTTCAGGGCATGGAATCTATAGAAAACTACATGGACCCAAGAGCTAAAGAGAAACATGAGGAAGAACATGAAGATTCCAAGAGAGAAAGAAAGGCCAGATCAACCAGCTATTATATCAAGAATCACAAGACTACCAGCTTGGTTTGAACCCACTAGAAGAAATCAAGAAGAAGAAATGGAATTTGTGATGAAGAACAATATATGTAAGAAATTGTGAAAAAGGATTATGAATGGAAGCATTGTGAGATTCATAACTAGAGGTTCTTCCAGAAGGATGAGAATACTATGATAACAACTTGTTCCCATAAACCAGATACACCTCTATCTAAGCTATTATATCTCTTGCAATATCCATGGATTGAATTTTACATCAGTTGGTTGAAAAATATTGTTCTCCAAATAGAGCATTTGAGGAAGAATCTTATGTAAAGAAATCTCAATTTTTTAAGGTATACCAGAAAGAGACTTGTGTATGCAAATATAATAAGACCTTGTATGGATTCAAACAACTTGATGCAGCGTATCTCATATACAACAAAAGTGTGGTGGAAAATTTATATGATAGAGACAGTGTATCAAAATAGTTACGCAGAAGTCTGGGATGATGGATTGCTAATCCATGGAAAACTCTCATGATGATAGAATAAGTGTTACTTGGATATATTTCAGTTTGATCCTTGTCATGATGCCATGATATAGAAGGAAACAAAAGTTATGAATTCGACCATGATATATATTTTAATGATAAGAGCTACATGAATTTCAAAGAAAACCAATGTTCCATAACAGACCAAAGTACATTGAGATCAAGCATTACATTCTTCGTGATGAATTCCAAAAAAGAGAAGTGGTTCTCCAATATATCTCCACGGATGAACTGATAGAAGATAGTTTGGTAAAACCTTTGTCCAAGATGAAAATATTGCGAGTTGGGGCTCGTGGAGATGACTTCCTTATTGAAAAAGGAAGATATTATTCCCACATTGGGAGGGAGCGATGATGTGTTATTTATTTATGGATAGTCATTTTTTAGTTCGAAAAATGGTCCAGGATGAGAAGTTCCTTTAAAGTTTGGATAGTGGTTTGATATTTTTGACGGACATGCATTTTCCAGTTCTGAAAATGGTCTATATCGGACAGTCATTTTCGTAATGAAAATTCTTCAATAGATTGTTGATGTACCATAGATAGTGATTCCCTTTGTCACTAGTCTAGGGGAATGGTCTAGGACAGTCATTCTTATTGGTAGTCACTCTCAGTAGTGGTAAAGTAGAATGGTTCACCTCATCGGGAAGTCATTCCTTCAAATTTCACAATTGTGAGTAGTTTCAAAGAATGGTCTATTTTGGAGGTTGGTCCAGGATAGTAATTTCCTTAGGAAATGGTCCGGACAGTCATTCCCTAGGGCATAATCATTCTCTCCAGGTTGCACTATGTTTGGTGCCAGAGGAATGGCCCAATCAGGTGAATGGTCCAGGTTCAATAATTAGGGACAGAAATTCCCTAGGGAAGTCTCATTCTTTCTAGGTTGCACTATGATTAGTGCTGGAGGAATGGCCCAGTTAGGTGAATGGTCAAGGCTTAGAAATCAGGGATAGTTATTCTTTTTTTCTTGAGAAGAATAGTCCATATATCCTATGGCCAATGTTTCACTTTTTGAGGGAAGATGCTCTTCCATATCTCACAGATGTGAGTGGAATAATGGCGTAGATGACTCAATTTATATCATGATATTTTTTTTATGCATGTTGATATTAGATGATATGATTGCTATGGAGACTGTATGTCTCTGGACAATAGATGTATGCTCTTTTGGTGGATGTGTTCCATTGGTTGTGACTATGTGTCACTGATTAAGTAGTTTTGTGCTACTTGGTTTGGTTGTGTACTATTGGATAGTAGTTATGTACTAATATGGATAGACATAGTTGTGTTCTATTGAATGACATTGTTCTAATTGCCATGAAGACTATTAGTAGTATCGAAAATGATTATCAACTAGATGGATAGTCACTGTGTTGGTGGACATAGATTCTCCAGGAGGAAAATGGTTCAGGACATTTATTCTTCTAGGATATATGTATGGATTATAAGAATAGTCCTTGTATCCCATGGCATGGCTTTCAACATCTGTTGGAATAGTTATTCTTCTAGTAAATATGTTCGGATTAGAATAATGGTTCTTGTATCACTTTGTGGAGTGAGTGACTTATTCAACATCATGCCTGATTACTTAGATGGATTATGACTATGAGAGATGATGCAGTTGATGCTATCAAATGATATTGATAATGATGATGGTGCTCGTGATATAATCATGAGATAGCCTCTATGGTTATGATGATGCTATCAGTTGAATGGTATGATTGTGCTCAAGACCATTTCTTTCAATACCTCCCTAGCTAGGAGGGAGTTTTGATATTATGGTATCTTTGGAGGGTATTAACCTCCACGTGTAACCATGAAAATAATAGAATATTCTGGGAAGCAAGGAGAAACCCTAAATCATTGACATAACCCTAGAAGACAAATTCAGCTAAAAGAAATATTTAATATTGAGTTTTTGGCCTCCAGAATGAGAAGTTAGCCCAAACAACTAAATAGGAGAAGTATAAATAAAGGACACCATATCTCATTTGATACACACAAGTCGCAACTACAGAAATGTAATAGTGTGCACTGGAGAAACTGAGTAAGTGCGCAATTTTGGATACTAGTTATAGTTGCAGCTACTGCAACCTATATTATCAGTTTAATCTTGGAATTTCTATTGGTTATGGTTTGGAATTTATTCCTTATGTGATATCTCTAGATAGAGGTACACTACATTGCTTGGCTATTAGGCCTAGGGTTTTCTTCCAGAATTATTCTCTGTCAAGGTTAAGGTGCTCGGGGGTGGCTTCATCCTATGGTTGGGTGATAATATTGATATATCGTCTATGGTTAAATAAGCAAACCTATTATTTCTAACATGTGGTACATCTATGCTTGGTTTTATTGTAGTTCAGATGGGTACTATGATTTCCCCCATCTGTACAAGCATTTACCCCATGCCATGGGTGTTGATAGTGGGTGTTTCTCTTCTTACTCCTTGTGAGTGGTGCATGACCAATATAACTAGGAGAGGGGACCCACTTTTTTCCTAATTGGGCATAAGAGGTTGGGGTTATATATGGTATCTTTTGTGGTCCTTCCATGGTGGTTGATGGTTGGAGAGACAATTCCTAAAGAGGAAGGGCTACTATATGGGTGGATTGTTCCGGATAGTGATGCCTAGCAAGGGGTACCCAAGCAAAGCTAATTATAAAATAGTGGAACTCACTAGTGTGTGTGCTAGTTGTGACGATGCATCTGCCAAATTAGGAATACCTCCCAATATTGAAGGGAGGTTTTTCAAGCATCTATAATGGTGGGTATGTTGTGGTTCCCCTATGATTATGGACTATATGTGAATGTGTGCATGTGGTAGTGAGAAGAATAAAGGAACAAGTTATTTGGTAAATGTGGACTATCTCAACAATTTTTTTGACAATTGTATGTAATCAATCAATGGAAACCACACATAAGAAAAGTAATAATGTATGATAGTTGATGGTTTTATCCTTGTGGGGTAATAAAATAAAATGCATATATCCTAATAGACCTATCGTCCTTCCTCTAAAAAATAATTGGGCCTTACAAAAGAACTCAACAATGGAGCATGAATCCACTGGAAGAGGAGCTAGTGAAGGTATGAATAATCAATTATAATGAGGGGTGAAGGAGGCATATCCTGAAAGGACTAGTGATATTTCCCAACAACCATTCAAAATATGATTAAGGTGCGATTTCATCCCACAACCACCACCTAAGTAGATACGACCTAGAATTGTCCACTAAGTTACCTCGATCAAGCACAACATTTATATTTTCGGCCTCATAAATCGGTCAGAGGATGGATGTTTTCCAAAGGTTGGGAAACCAAAGGAGGCACGTACATAGCAACTATACCTCGACCTTATACCCTTCACGAGTGTCTCCCTGCCTTCTGGTGTAGGGATGCTTGATTGGGCGGATTTCCATACCCTATTTCGCAACTTTCTGAGTTTCAATAAGAAAAGGTTAATGGGGATTTATTTGGATACCTATCCCCAAAATCGTAACTTAGGCTAAAATTTTCTTTTGGTGTTAAAATTGTTCTTTTTATGGTTTCTTTTAGGATGTGAAAATAGGTTGTGAGGTTGGGGCATGGGCCAAACTCGTTGTTTAAAAGTGGTGCGACCAAAATATTGACACTAAACAAATGAATCCCTTCTGATATTCACATATCACTTATGGGCATGGGGAGAAGGCCATAGTAAGATTTCAAGTATCTAGTAAAAAGTATTTCAAATATGTGGTGATGTTGTGTGCAAGAAGTGATGGTAAGTGAATATTTTCAATAAGTTAGTTTTTTTAATTTTAACATGTGGACATTGCTTGGTCCTTTACAAATCTTGTTTATCTCTAACTTAATAAATTTTACAAACAATCCTTGAAAATTTTTGAAAATCCCTAGGTAACTAGCATGGTGGACATGTGGGTCTTTGCTTTTGAGATTTTAATATGCCTATAATTTTATCTAATCTAAGAAATCTTTGACACTATCCCTAGATTCTAGACATGTGGGAATGTATGGTCCCTTACAAATCCTTAAACTTACTAGGTGGTGTACTCTAAAAAATTGAAACTATCCTAAGATTGTGCACATGTGGGCATGTATGGGCCCTTACTAATATTTTAATTTATCTTTCAAGAAGAAAATTAAGAGGTATTGGCCTCTCCTAAAATGGTTGATTTAGTTGCACAATGAAGAAAACTAAGAGGTATTTGGCCTCTCCTAAAATGATTTATTTTAAAGGGAGATGGAGATTTCTTATGCAATTGTTTTATTTTATTTATCATTTTTTTCTGATTTTGAAGATCACACAAAGGTGCGAGGAATGATCTTACTCCAATATTGGAAAAATAGTCTCCTAGTCCAAAATTAATGTGGTGATTTTTCAAAAGAAAAGATTTAGTTTAAAATTTAGATGCTAGACTAAGCCATCCATGTGGAAAAAAATAAGAGAAAAGATAGTGTGGTTTCTTTTATCCTCTTAGATGTCTATGTTTGGATAAGTAACTAAGAAAGAATGAATCCCAAGCATGCTTTTTGTTTATTTTACAAAGTGCATAAAATAAATCTAAACTACTTAAAAAAACATTATTTTTTTGCATAGTCACACGGATTCGTGTGGGTTTGGGCCCGATAGTCATGTCATCTACGTGGGTTTTATGGTAAAATATTTATGTGGTTATGCACATTCAATGCATCTATTCTACCAAAACTCACACACACACATAGAAATGGCGTGCCAAAAATTTGAAATGAATTCAATCAACACAGGTTTGAATTGTAGTATCTGAAGGGTAGGCTAGGATGGTTTTGGACCCTGCAAACACGAGAAGGTGAGAATAACAAATCTAATATCCTACTTGAGGAGGAAATTGAATTCCAATCCCCAGTATGGTCTCCAAACTATTGGGTTTCTTTTGTCACTTGGGTGAGAAGAAAAAGAACCCTTGATTTCTTAGTTGGACTAGATAAACAACACAAAACAATGCTTAGTAGGTTAGTGAACCTACAAGTAAAGAAGCATATTTCAAAACAAAAAGAGAATGATCAGAACATAAAACTAAACTAAACAATTATCAACAAAGGATGCATGACATTGAACACAAAGAGTGGTTACTCAATAGCGAATGGTCTTTTGAAATTGAGATCGCCAAGAGGAGAAATGTGGGATTTATGAATCCCCTATTCCTCCTAAGGGAGGGCTCTTAAATCCCTCAAAGTAGATCTTCTACTCTCATATTCTAAATTTACAATGATGAAGAACTCTATGGAAAATCCTTCCAAGAGGTGAAAATATTTCCCTATGGTATACTTTCCCAAGCTATTCTTGAAAGAACACATGGTTTCTCCAATAGTATTTGAACAACATAACATTATAATGAACTTCTTCCATTTTTTCATACAATGGCCCTTTATTTATAGAATCATAACAAGGTATTTGATAACTTTCTCCAAGTGTAAATGGGGGGACCCTTTGAGGTACATCACATCTTTTCAGTCATCCCAAAGCAAGATTTTTGGTCGATATTGGGGTCTTGTATTGAATTACATCACCCTAGAAGTGGTTGAGGTCTAACCAAATTCATAAATATGTCATTTCTGCATATGTGTGGGTTTCTTCATGAAAAATCATGCGGGTCATGCACTGTGTCTGTTTGGAGTTGTTTTGGCCTGCTCGGATGTGCGCCTGCTCGCTTTGTTGGAAGTGCGCACAATTTTATGGGTTTCTTGAATAGTTTTGGTCACCTTGCTTATAATTGGTTCTGTAAATATTGGAAGTGTGTTGTATATGTGTTTATTGTTTCTTCATCCATTGTTTGTATTACTATGATAATGTTTTTGGTGATAACAACATTGAACCTTGTTTTTAGTTCTCTCAAAGGGTGCCCACCTTAATAAAGGGAACTTTCACTAGTAACGGATGTCACATGTGGTTTACCATAAATTTTACTCAAATATTTTCTGGCTAGTATTTTGGGGAGCTAACATCCCATAGAGGGTTGTTTTTCAAAAGGTCCCTTGATCCATTAGTTTTCCTATTGATAGCCTAGATTTTCTAGGGCTATGCTCTTTTTTTATGCATCATATGCCAACCATAGGTTTATTATTATGTCACATTTTATTAACCATAGAATACCAACTACTTCATTGGTCCTATTGAAAATGAGTACTTTCCCTCGGGAAGAGGGAAAACCACCTCTTAAACAAAGGTTGATACATGACATAGAGCCTATTGTGTTTGAAAAAATATCCGAGGAGAGTGAGAAAGTAAAATTTGAAGTGGAAAATGAATGTCCTCCACCCAATTTTAACCTTTATTTGATCGATCCAAGTGACCTCGTAGTCCTTTAGATAAAGGGACACTTCAATGAACCTTTTTCCTTGGTCGACGGTCCTCATATGATGTCTATCTCAAGTGTGTTATCCAGTACGAATGAGCCTTCAATCCCACCAACAAGTTTTACAAGAGGAACCCCTGTGATATCTTCCTTGGAATATATTAGTGTCATAGGACCCACACCATTTTTTCCTATTTCATTTGGTGTCTCCATTTGGGATGTTGAAAATAACCACTTTTCCTTCCATGAGTGTACCTAGCATCAACACACCCATCACATATGTCTCATTTCCCACATATGGAATTGTGTCCAATGGGGGGAAAATCCTTAGTTATAATATAGAAAGTGGATTTACTTATGCTTTTGGAATCCTTATAGGTATCCTGGCAATGTCTAATGTTGGATTCCCTTTTGGTTGGAATATTCCTAGAAATTATGGGGCTATTCATAGCCAAGATGGAGGAAACAATGTTTTTAGGGATTCAAAATCCTATGGGGTATCACACCTATTCATAGAAGTAATAATCCTTCCACATATACCTCTATTCCTGGGGGACATTATGGTTTGGGGGTTATTTTTCCTTCCACTTATACCTCTATTCCTAGGAGAATTCCCCCTAGGGATAGTTATGATTGAAAGGGTACTTATCCCTCTGTATATAACTTTGGTTCTGGGGATCCTTCCCCTAGGGTTAGTTATGGTTCAGGCGGTATTTATCCTTATGTATATACATCTTGTCTTGGGGGTACTTTCCCTCATGAAAGTTATGATCTAGGGGGTGATAATCCTTTAGGTTCCCCATATATTGTTGGAGGAAATCCTCCAAGGGGGATGTATGGTCCCAAAAGAAACACTCTTCTTAGGAGTTCTACCATTCCTAGGGGAATCAAACTTGGAAGAAAAAATAATTTTTGAAACTAGTATCCCTCTAGAAACACAAACATGGGGAACCTCAGGGTCCATATGGTCCATATGATTCTTCTTTTTATAGCTAGAATCCATTTTCCAACATGTATTTTCCTTTCTTGCTGACATTATAATCTCCATACTTGTCATGATTAAAAAATGACCCCATTCTCCACAACCTGGTATGGTCATCCATTCATGTCAAATTACCATCAGACATTCCCAAATTCAATGGAAAACTATGATAAGGCCCTTTGACACACATCACGACTCACCATATATGGTGTACATCCAATTCTTTGATGGATGATATTATTGTATTGCGTATTTTTTATAGTTCCCTAACTTGAGGTGTCTCTAAATGGTATATCAAACTTAAGGGTGCTTCCTTTAAAAACTTCAATTCCTTGGCTATGGAAATTTTAATGCATTCACTGCATGGAAAACACCTTGTAGCAGAGGTTTTTACATCTTGAAAATTTATCCGTTCTATATTTATAGTGAAGGTTTTTAGCATAGGATGGTGGTCAAAGGTTTTTTGAAGGTTTCTTTATTGGTGTGCCTGTAAGGTCCATACACCAATGCTCACATAAAACTAATTCCTCGATTCTTAAATAGTAAATGCACTATTTTTGGCCCTTGGCCATGTATTAAGGAATAAACAAAAGATTAAGGAAGAAGAAAGACAAAGTATGAAGTGCGCGGAAGGCACACAAATCGAGGAAGGGATAAAGTGGTTAAAGAAGCATAAAAGAAGGAACAAAGTAAAGGAAAGCACGCTGTTGAAATAGAAGATCAAGGAATACAAAGAAGAAAATAAGATATATCGTGGACAAGCCAGCAAGAAGAAGAAGACATTAATGGGTTCTTTGGAGCACCTCATGGAGAAGAAGGAAGAACAAGTTGGTGAAGTCCTTAAAATGCGGGTTATGTGGACCTAGGGTTTTGGCACCTGGGCTTTGGTCCATTGATTTCTAAGAGTCATGGAATGTATAAATAGAGGTCTAGAAGAGTTGAGATGAGAAGCGAGAGTGGTGTTGAGATGTAAGAGTGTTATGTTTTAGGGCATTCTTGTATTTTTGGGTCTTCATATGGGTGCGAGGATTGTCTCTGCAGCTGGGTGCATAGGGATAGGAAATAAAGAGAAAGAGAGAGAAGGATATGCAGCTGAGTGCATAGATAGAAATATAAATTTTCATCTATTTTATCAATAAACATATTTCTGTGGATGTAGCCCTAGGGAGAGGGTGAACCACATAAAATATTTTTGTTCAATGTGATTGATGCTTTGTTATTTATTACCTTTTGCAATGTTAATTTTCCTATCGAAGTTAAGCATAATACTGTTAAGAATCTCTGTGCTATTTTTCATTGTTGTTTTGGAATCATCTCACATTTCCTCTGGTTGTAGACACCTGTGTCCTACAAACCTCTTGTTTCTACTTCGGGTGAGACTTCATCTGCTTCTCAGGTGTTGTAGTAAGGGCCAGTAGTTAGGGTTTGTTGGTGCACTGTTAGAGTTGAACCCTGGGTCTGTCCTTGTGCCAACAAATGGTTCTGTTGCCAGGACCAGGATATTCTTGAGGGAATCTCAAGGTGGTTTCCATCGAAGACAAAAATTTAGAATTGGATAGAAGAACAAGAAATGGACTTTTCTGAAGCTCAGAACAAGAACCCTAGTATTAGTTAAGAAGACTGGTTGGGAAGGTACATCTTTACTGATGTGCATGAGATTTTATTTGCAGGAGTTCATCAAGAGTTGTATGAATGGCTATCCAGATTAGCAGACACTTAGTTTGAAATCAGATCTAGACCACCTGTGGTTTGGACATCAACGCTAATTAATAAAGTCAAGAAAGTTGATAACGTTGTGTCAAGGGAAGTGGATCTCTAGTTTGAAAACACTATTGGAGGGTACATTATTGAATTTTCTATTGATAAAGTGGAATCATATAGTCAAGCAGAGAGGTATTTATTCAAGGGACCTAGAGGAAAGTTTATACACTTTTTGAAGTTCAAGATTAAGATGCTATGGCATGAGAAGATTATCTTGAAGATACAAGAATTAGTTGGATTTTAAAGCTAATGTTCAATAATTTAGACAGTGACAATGACACAGAGGATGGACACATGCGTAGTGGGAGATCATTCAAAAATATTCCTCTTGTGAACCTATTTAAGCAGAGTTATGAGCCATTAGCACAAGACGAACTATTCTACAGTGGAGAAGAAGTAGAGTGATCAGACGAAGAATATTCAGATTTCCTAAGGGAATATGAAATAGATACTGAAGAACATCGCTGAGAAGAACCGGGAACTTCAAGCAGTACACCTATTTTCAAAGTAAGTATTGCTAATCCTCTTATTGTTTTAGCAGCACCAAGAAAGCAAAGTAACCAGAGTAACCAGGGTAATCAGAGCAATCAGAGTATTGTCACAAGCAATTTAGTATAGAATCAGTCGAGAAACCAAGTAAAATAAATGACATATGAAATGAGGTTACCTATTTTCATAGGAGATGGATCTGAGGATCCTGACTAGCATTGTTTCTTTATTTGAAGTTGTATGGAGTATTAAGAAAGTCACCGATGAAGCTATTAAGAGAGTTGAATTTAGTACTACCTTGAGGGACCATGCATTGAGCTAGTATATGAAGTTTTTTACAACATCTATACAACCTAGAGCATTGAATGACATTAAGACTATGTTGAGTGCAGAGTTCAAGAAGCCTAAGTCGGAGTTGCAGTGCATTACAAAGTTGAAGGAGATCAATAAGAAGGTGATTGAACCTATTTGGGAATTTGATCAGAGGATTAAGACCTTGACAAGTCGTTTAAGTTTTCAAATTTCAGATGAATAGCATAAGGAATGGTTCATCACTACCTTCCTGCCACACATTAGAGTTCCTCTAATGCAACAAAAGGTTTATTTGCAGTCTGAAGCATTAGATATTTCCATGAAACTAGAAGCAACCTTCGTAGGAGAATCTAGTCTAGGTATGAGTCAGATTTTGAATCAATTAACTATTTTATCATTGCAGGTTGAAGAAATAAAGAAATAGAGAGGACAAGAGAAAAGAGAAGACATCTAGTGTATCAGATGTAAAGAAGAGGGCCATCAAAAAGAGAATTGTCCTTTATTTAGTGAATAATTGGCCTTTGGAGATGTTAACCCTTTGAAGCAAGCTACTTTACCATGGTGCGAGGTATGTAGAACTAGACATCGCTCTGGTGAATGTTATTATATGTAGAAATATGTTCAGACACTCACCAATATTTATTGTACATTCTATAAATATGTCGGGCATGATGAGAACAACTATAGGGCTTATGACCTATTGCATGAAAGATCAAGGGATTCATATAGAATTCAAGGAGAATCACAACCATAAGGGAATGTTGTGTATTTTAATTCCCCAGGAAGAGGAAGCTTCAACCCTCATGGTGGGTTCAGAGGAAGAGTATGAGGAGGAGGCATGGATCGATGTCGAGGTCAAATTATTTTCTATAACTGCACCCATCCAGTTCATTTGGAAAGGGATTGTCAGAACCCTTGTACTACTTGTATCTACTGTAATTCATTTGACCATGTCATTGAATATTGTCTAGTATTGTTAGCTAAAGTTCAGGAAAGACGAGGTGGAAACCAACAAGTCCAAATAATATCAGCTGCACCTCGCAGTGAGGAACCCAGAGTCATTGTTATTACTAGAGGAGGCCTTGTCACAGGAGAAGATAGGGTGACTTCAAGAAAGACTATAGATGGATCATGGATCAGAAGAGATTCAGATAAATCACCATTGTTTGAAACAAGGAAAGAAAATAATACTTTTGAATATGCAAGAAGAGAATTTTTAGATGAACAATCTTCTTCATCTAGAGAACAATCAAAAGTAAGGGAATGTCCCACCTAGACAAGGAAAAGAGGTAAGCAAGCTTGTGGATGTCTTGTATAATTGTATTGATTTTATTAAAGATGAAAGAGATGTGCAGGAACTAGAACACCTGATAAGACAATATGAAATTGGAAGAGTAGATCCTCTAATGAGTAGAGATATGAATCAAGTATCTAAAAAAGGGAAGACAAACAAGGAACTGCACCTTAGTGCTCAGATTGGAGACTACGACATGGACTATGTGGTCCTCGAACTGAGATCAGAAGTAAATGTTATGACGAAGCAGACTTGGGCATTGATGGGAAAAACTAAATTGATTTACTCTCTTGTTAGGATTAGGATGTCTAATAAACAGGTAGTGAGCCCCTTTGGAAGACTAGAGCATGTCCGTATGGACATTGACCAAGTGAGGACATTTGCAGACTTCAAAGTGATCGATATTGTTGATGATAACTATCCCTATCCTTCATTCTTGGGTATTGATTGGGCCTTTGACAATTTGACTGTTATTGAACTGGAAAAGAGAAGAATGACATTTGAAGGTGATGGCCTTAGGGTCATTGCACCTCTCGATCCCGATGAAGGTCGTATATACACAGAACCTATAAGAGAAGAAGAGCACACTTATGAGCTAGAGAACATCTATAAACTGACAGCAGGACAATAGGATTATATTAATCCTACAACAGATGGAAATCTAAGTTGGTGAATTAAAAGTGCATGCTCATCAAATTCAGAAGAAGCATTAGAAAATTGGCAGAAAAAAATGTATGAAGTCTCTATGCGGAGGTGTGCCAGATTGACTAATGCAGTTCGTTGGATTGGAACATAAGTAAGTAATCTTCCTACATTTGATGGATCGAATAATTTAGAGACATTTCTATTTGAATTTGAAGGAATTGTACTAGTAAAACAGAGGTTCTTCACACTAGATGAAGCCTTGAAAGAAACACTAGCTAGATGGTGGGGAACACACAAGAAAAACATCATGGAGTGGGTACAATGTCACACCTTGTTGACAGTGCACTTTTCAAACCAAGTTGAAGGTTGCGAATTTTGATACATAGGTTAGAGTTGTCCTAAGGACCATGTGTGAAGTTGTGAGGAATATTGGAGCATCATTCCTAAATAACATTGGGTACATAGGTTCATTAACACCTTAGACACTACGCCTATCAACTGGTGTCTTCAAGCAGAGCTGTGCTTAGTCACTACATATTGGTATGGTATGACCCAGAAACTTATAACTATGTTCCTATTTCAAAGTCAGTACCCCATAGTAGATTAGGCTTTACAAATTGTAATACAAAAGGTCTTTGAGGAGGCACTTAGCCCCCCTCTTGAACAAGAAGAAGATGAATGGGTTGCGCCTCTTCAGTGGTTACAGGGTTGTTATAACATTAATGTTGATGAGTATGATGACCCTAGGAATGTGAACATTTCATAAACTGAAGGACAAAGAGATATAGAAGGGCTAGGGATTGAATTACCTTTTGTTGGGAAGCCTATTAAAATTAAGAAGGTTAAATTGGAACAAAGCAAGAACCTAAGTTGGCAAATGTTGGAGACTATTGGGATGATGCTACTATTAGTAAGATTAGAGAACTATTGCATGAATATCAGGACTTGTTTCTAACCAAGTTCATAGACATGAAGGCATTAAAGGGCCCATGGGAGAAATGAAGATTCCTTTGAAAGAAGATGTAAGGCCTGCCAAGCAGAGGCCTTACAGAATGAATCCCAAGTACAAGTAGAAAGTTAAGACTGAATTAGATAGAATGTTGGAAGCAAGAATTGTAGAACCAGTCGAAGAATCTGAATGGATTAGCCCTATGGTGGTCCAAGATAAGAAGGCATGAGAAATCATAATCTGTGTAGATGTAAGGAAATCAAATGATGCATGTTTACATGATCCATTTCCTACACCTTTTACTAATGAAGTTCTAGATAATGTAGGAGGACATGAAGTTTATTCATTCACATATGGATTTTCAGGCTATCACCAGATCATAATTGTTAAGGAGGATAGAAATAAGACTACATTAGCAACAAAATGGGGTTCTTTTCAGTAAATTGTGATGCCTTTTGGTTTGAATAATGCACCAACCATCTTTTCCAGGGTGGTGGTCGAAGAATTTAAGGAATTTTTACATAATTGTTTGGAGGCATACTTTGATGACTCAACTGTTTTTAGTGTATTGAAAGATCTTAATGTGTTAAGCCCTAATATTGGCTCATTACCACTTAATTGGGGCATATTAGATTAGTAATGCTATTTTATTTATGTCGGCTTTAGGCCATTAGTTGTGATTTAGATTAGTAATGTTATTTTATTCATGTCGGCTTTAGGCCATTAAAACCTCCTAGTCTCCTATATATACCAAGGAGACATTTTCATTTTGAATCATCTTGTACTTGAACATTTAAGTGGGGTAAAAGGAGGTT